>CAVLGL010000122.1:10000-17500 GCA_963668995.1 Parnassius mnemosyne | reverse complement strand
GTACCCTTCTTTCTCCTTTTTCGCACGTGTACCTAATCGTTCTCTCGCAGTACGTAGAAGTATTGCAGAGTACTGCTCGCAGATATCACTAGCTGGCCGCGTTAGCCTCAGCTGGGACATGCGGGCGTGCAGAGTCGAACAAAATCCTCCCCAGTTCACACCACGTTCACGAAAGTAACATACGTTATCTGAAAATTCTGTGCCATTGTACCCGTGTGAGTCACCAAGGATAACGCCAAACGTTATCAACTGGTGGTCACTTACACTAACACCCTCATGCACCTTCCAGTCAGCAACCCTCACACTACGTGTGGAGATGGTAATATCCACATTGGACGAGCCATTTGGGCTATGAAATGTTGGCGGTTGACCCTCCACATTATGTACCAGCAAATTCCGTCCGAGGATGAATCCCTCCATCTGGAGTTTGCGGTATTCTGTATCGGAGCCCCGACCTACATATTGCCTGCGCTCGCAGTGCCACATTGGAGAGTGAGCGTTACTGTCTACACCAATAAGGATTGGGTGACCAGAAAGCTGATCCATCACGTGGGTGAGATGTTGCAGGTGACAAGAGATGTCATGACTGTACTGGCAGTATAACGATACGACGTATATGCTAAAGCTCTGGCAGCTGACATGACCTACAACACAGTGTTCGTTGCATAAGTCATGTAGGAGCGTGACTACAAATCGTGAACTTACTGGTAATAGACCGGCCTTAGGGTTGGTGCCGCTCCCAAGTACTTGAGGATGCTGATGTTGCTCCTGAACTAGTACTAGATAGATAGGGACACTAGTAGTAGATAGGGACAATCCCTCCACCATCCCATGGTCCTTCCCGCCTTGCGGCATACGGACCGAATCACGGGAGACGCACACGGTACTTGCTCGGGGCTCTTTCCCGCGTGCGCTTACTTGACTCCCTACAAATTTCTCTGTTCCGTCCCTTTTCTCTACGTTTCACTTCTCCCCCTTCTGGGGCGTGACTCCACAGCGACGACACTTCGCGTTCGCAGCTATCTGGTCGTATTTTCAGTCCTCATACTGTTTCCTTTTGTGATGCCATGCATGCGCAAATCTCCTAAACTCCTTAAAGTTGGATTCGCAGCACACTAGATCCCGGAAGTATACTGGTCCTATTTCTGTTCTTTGTAGGCTGTCCAATAATGCGTTCCTCTCTTCAATATACAGATCGCAATCCCAGAGAGCATGGTCACGACTCTCCAGTGCTGAGCCGCAGGGGCATAAGCCAGAGTTCCTAAGGTTGAATTTTAGGAGACGCTCATTGAAACACCCGTGACCAACAAGAATCTGCGATACTGCATAATCGGGCTCGACCCACCTGAAGATTAGACGCTCTGCGATGTCCGGGAAAAACTTGTACAGATCCTTGCCATCTTGGCTTGAATCCCACCGGTCCTGCCAAATGGCAACGACAGCCGCCATCATCTCCCTCTTTTTCTTCCTGCGCTCCTTGTCGACCAGACCCGTCCCCTCCTCGTCGACTCGTCCCGCACGAAAAACTTCCAGGTCGGCAGGCAATACGCCCGCCAACACCGGTAGCGCTGCGTTGCTAGCCGTCCTGTAAGCCTTCGTGAGAAGAATCAAAGCTGGTCTTTGCGTCCTCATCAGTACGCTTCTGATAACATAAAGGGACGAGCGTTGGTACCATACGGCAGCAGCATATGTCAACGTTGCCACATAGGTCCCTGAATACAGGACTCTAAGGGCGTGAAATCTTATGCCCCAGGTCGATGAAGACACTCGCGACATCTTCCCGAAGCAAGCGGCGGCCTTCTCGCCGATATATAATGCATGCTGCACATAGGACCTAGCCTCGTCCAAAATTATTCCTAGGGCTCTTGCCTGTGAAACACTCGTGATCGTTGCACCGTCCATCTTTATAATTGGTCCACGTTTAAACTTGCCCTTATAGGTCATCGTTTGTGACTTCCCGGTAGAAAACCCTAGTCTGTTACGAATACCCCACTCGGACACGGCAGCGATCGTAGTTGCCGCTTTGCGCTCTATTGCGGAACGAGACGATGCTTCGACCACGATCGTCACATCGTCGGCGTAAGCAACGAAGTGTACTCCTTCGGGTTTTGGCAGCTTCAGGAGGTCATCGAGTAGGAGGTTCCATAGGGTTGGTCCGAGCACCGATCCCTGAGGACAGCCCATCGTGGAGACCTTCCACACTACCCGGTTTCCAGCGAACAGTCCTACACGGCGATTTATGAAGTAACTCGTTAAAATACGGTAAATATTAGGTGGAACGCCACATTGCTTTGCCTTGAGTAGGACCATTGGCCACCAGGCATTGTCAAAGGCTCCAGATATGTCCAAAAGGATCAGTTGCACGTAATTTTCGGTTGATCCGTTGGTAATTCGGTTGATAGTATTAAGGGCGGTCACTGTGGATCGGCCACGCGTGAAGCCATGTTGTGCATCGGAGATTCCGCGGTAAAGACATGGAGCGCAGGAGATGATCACACGCTCCAGAATTTTTCCCAATATGGGCAGCAAAGTTATCGGGCGGTAGGCTTTAGGGTCTGTGAGCGGCCTGTCGCCACCCTTTGGCAGAACAACGAGTTTGCCCATCTTCCACAGATCCGGAAAAACGCCCTCGACTATGCACGCCCTAAACATGTGCCAGATCTCGTCACCAGTTACCCGCCATGCCTGTCTAACAATCTTAGCCGTGATTCCGTCAATGCCGGGTGCAGTGTTCGGCAGTTCTCGAATGATGAGTCCAACTTGTTCTTTGGTCGGTGGAGTAGCATCAGTTCCAGATGGAGCACATGCAGCAGCGATCCGCACTTGTCGATGGTATACAGTGTCCCTGGCTAGATTATCGTCTGGGCATAAGGCATTGACGAGGCCAAGCATGGTGTCTCCGGTCGTCCTAGTATAGCCGTCAGCTAATCTCACTCCATTTAGCACGTTGAGAGGTGGACGAAAACGTCCACTGGCTGTTCGGTAAGCCAGGCCCCACGGATCGGCGTTACCTGATTCCGCGACAGAGCGGAAGAAGGCAAGTTCAGCTTCCTTCATAGCTAGCTTGTAGCGTATCCTGGTTCGTCGGAGATAATCTTGAAGAGCCTTCTCCCTGTCGCCTCCTATGCGACGTGAGGCCTGCCACTTACGACGTGCACAATAGACCTCGTTACGCATTCGGTCAAGAGCCGGAGACCACCACTCGTACCCTTCTTTCTCCTTTTTCGCACGTGTACCTAATCGTTCTCTCGCAGTACGTAGAAGTATTGCAGAGTACTGCTCGCAGATATCACTAGCTGGCCGCGTTAGCCTCAGCTGGGACATGCGGGCGTGCAGAGTCGAACAAAATCCTCCCCAGTTCACACCACGTTCACGAAAGTAACATACGTTATCTGAAAATTCTGTGCCATTGTACCCGTGTGAGTCACCAAGGATAACGCCAAACGTTATCAACTGGTGGTCACTTACACTAACACCCTCATGCACCTTCCAGTCAGCAACCCTCACACTACGTGTGGAGATGGTAATATCCACATTGGACGAGCCATTTGGGCTATGAAATGTTGGCGGTTGACCCTCCACATTATATACCAGCAAATTCCGTCCGAGGATGAATCCCTCCATCTGGAGTTTGCGGTATTCTGTATCGGAGCCCCGACCTACATATTGCCTGCGCTCGCAGTGCCACATTGGAGAGTGAGCGTTACTGTCTACACCAATAAGGATTGGGTGACCAGAAAGCTGATCCATCACGTGGGTGAGATGTTGCAGGTGACAAGAGATGTCATGACTGTACTGGCAGTATAACGATACGACGTATATGCTAAAGCTCTGGCAGCTGACATGACCTACAACACAGTGTTCGTTGCATAAGTCATGTAGGAGCGTGACTACAAATCGTGAACTTACTGGTAATAGACCGGCCTTAGGGTTGGTGCCGCTCCCAAGTACTTGAGGATGCTGATGTTGCTCCTGAACTAGTAATAGATCTAGTAGATAGGGACAACCCTCCACCTCCCATGGCCCCACCAACCTTACGGTTATACGGGCCGAATCTCGAGAGATGCACGCGGTACTTGCTCAGGGCTCTTTCCCGCATGCACTTTCTTGACTCTCTACAAGTTATTTAATCTACTCCTTGTCCCGTAGTGTCACTCTCCCTTTCTGGGCTGGACGAACACGTTACGCCTTCGGTTCCGGGCAGAATCCTTACTTCGTTCCTCTCCATCGCAATTCTCCGCGCATGCCAACCATGCGCAAACTCCCGCAGCCGGCCAAAGTTCTCCTTACCGTCCACGAGGTCCGGGTAGTAAACCGGACCCACCCCTCTGCGTACCATTCCGTCCATCATCTTACATCTCAGGTCAACATACAATTCGCACTCCCATAGCACGTGATGCCTATCCTCATAGGCAGCACCGCAATCACACATACCAGATTCAACCAATTTCATGTCATGCAGTCTCTTTCGAAAACATCCATGCCCACTGAGTATCTGCGAGACTTGATAGTCCGGCACGACCCAATTCGCATTGAGCCGCGCCGACACGTCCGGGAAGAAGCAGAATAACTCTCTTCCATTCGTCTCGTTCATCCATCGTTCCTGCCATACATCCATAACTTCAACCCAGATTTCGCGCTTACGCCTGCTCAACTCCCCATTCTCAACGTTTCTACGCGCCTGGTCAATCCCACCAACACGAGTTACCTCCAGATCGGCCGGCAGGACGCCGGCTAATACCGGGAGCGCCGCAGTACTTATCGTCCTGTACCCCTTTGTCAACAGCACGAGCGAAGATCTCTGCGATCTCAGCAGTGCCGTTCGCACTGTATAGTTCCCCACCCGATCAACCCAAACGGCTGCAGCATATGTCACTATTGGAACATATGTACCCTTATATAGAACACGGAGTGCGGGGTAGCGTATGCCCCAAGAAGATGCCGACACCCGCGACATCTTCCCAAAGCATCGCCCAGCCCTCTCTCCCATATCTTTGGCGTGCTGAATAAAGAACAGACTCGTGTCTAACGTGACACCCAATACCTTGGTCGACGTTACGCTTTTAACTGACTCAGTCCCCATCCTTATAACAGGTGGTCGCTGGAACTTGCCTTTAATGGTCATGGTACATGACTTCGCGGAGGAGAAGGATAACCGATTCCTCTCTCCCCACGATGATACCAACTCCAGTGCAGATTTGGCCGCTCTCTCTATTTCAGCTCTAGAGTTCGCCTCTATCAAAAGTGTCACGTCGTCTGCATACGCCAACATTTTCGTCCCTAAGGGGAACGGCAGCCTCAACAAATCATCCAGCAGTAAATTCCACAAGGTCGGTCCAAGGACCGATCCCTGCGGGCAACCCATGGTCGAGCGTTTCCATTCGGCACAGTCACCCACGAATATACCCACTCGCCTGTTGGTGAAATAGTCCACCAACATGCGGTAGATATTAGGTGGAATCCCTCCTTGTTTTGCCTTCAGCAGTATCATTGGCCACCATGCATTATCAAATGCTCCTGATATGTCCAAAAAGACGGCTTGTACATACTTGCGCTGCGACTCGCGCGCAGTACTAAGCACGTCTTGCAGCGCCGTTACCGTGGACCGACCCGGCGAAAACCCGTGCTGGTATTCCGATATGCCCCTCACCAAGCTCGGAGCACACCGCAGCAGAACTCGCTCCAGCAACTTCCCAAAGATGGGGAGGAGCGTAATCGGGCGGTAGGCCTTGGGATCTGTTAATGGCCTATCATTACCTTTCGGAATAACTATCAGCCGTCCTTTCTTCCATACTTCGGGGAAAACCCCCTCTTCCACACATTTGGCATACACCCAGTGGAATTCCCTAGGTGCAGCTCTCCACACATTCTTAACAATTTTGGCACCAATCCCGTCCAGTCCCGGAGCAGTGTTGGGCAACGCCCTGACTATACCCCCCAAACACCCAATGGTTGGGGGAACGGCAGCCGATCCAGATGGGGTGAAGGCGGCCATGAGACGCACCCGCCCATGAAACTCAGTGTCCTTGGACGAATCATCGTCCGGACACAGAGCCCCGAGCAGGCCCCGCACGGCCTCCCTCACCCCCCCCGAATGTCGCTCCGCGTACTCAATGGCATTAATGATATTACTGGGAGGACGATATCTCCCGCTAGAGATCTGATATGCACGTCCCCATGGGTCAGCATTTCCCATCTCCGAGATTTTTCTAAAATGGGCCAATTCCGTATCCCCCATCAACTGTCTATATCGCGCTCTCACACTATGGAATCGTTCCATAGCTAATTCCTCAGACCTGCCTCCTTTTCTTCTAGTCTTTTGCCATGCCCTTCTCGCATCACATACTTTTTTCCTCATTCTGTCAAGTTCAGGCGTCCACCACTCATAGCCGACCTCCCGTCTAGGGCGAGCACTCCCCAGGACATCTTCCGCAGATCGAACCACAATGTCAGTGAACTGCACACAAAGACGATCAGCCGGCTGCCTTACTTTCAATGCGCCCATTCGTACATGAATAGTTCCACGAAAGAAGCCCCAGTTCACCCCCCGGTCCCGAAAACGGGCAGGGACCTCCACCGGCCCCGGGAGCCTCGCATGTGGTTCTCCTCCAACTTTGTATATTATGAGCCGATGGTCGCTCGAGCTGACGCAGTCCAGGACTCGCCACCCTGTGATCGAGACTCCTCTGGAGGAAAGAGTGACATCTATATTGGACTCACCCATTGCACCCGAAAAGGTGCTCGGTTGGCCTTCCACGTTGACTATCACCAATCCCCGCGACGTTATAAAATCCTCCATGGCAGTACGACGGTAAGCAGCTTCATGGCCCCTACCTACGATCTGTTCAGCCTCACTGAACCAGAGTGGCGAGTGCGCGTTGCAATCCACTCCAATTACAACGCGCTTGCCTTTCAACTGGTCAAGTACGGTCTCTAGATGTTGCAGGTGATAATCAATGTTATGGCTATATTTAAAATAAGCCGAGACGATGTAGAGACCGTACTTCTCCACATGGCACACTACACAGTAGGGATTACTTAGGTGAGGCAATCCAGCCACACCCAAATTTCCGTTGCAGACCTTGATGCCAGCCTGCGATCCATCGCCGAACTGTACTACTTCCTGCACCTGCGGCCACTGTTCCTGGACTAGGAAAATATCCAAGTCCAGGTCCCTCGCAAGTGCAGGGAGCTCCTTGGTGGCCATCTCGCCGCGCCCCAAATTGAGCTGTCCAATTGATAAGTAATTTTTATCCGCCATACTGTGTAGTGTTGACCGCCCTCTCCTCCGCGTATACCCTAGCCGGGCACGTCTTCGCCATCGTGGCATGGTTCCTTGCGCCCGGCTTGCCAAACCTGCGACAAGTAGCACAGCAAGTGTCGGCTGATTTGCAGGCCTCTCGGCTGTGACCCTCTTCTCCACATTTGCCGCATGTCTCCTCTTTTGCCCTGCAATATTTAGCAGGGTGCCCGTATTGCTGGCATCGTTGGCAGCAGGTG
>CAVLGL010000122.1:0-5000 GCA_963668995.1 Parnassius mnemosyne | reverse complement strand
GCCTACTTTTGGTTGTTGTGTATGTCGTGTATCTAACATATATTTTCAAAACAAATCAATCGCACACCACACAACACGTGCCGAACGAAGTCACCGCACGAATATCGCGCATGCCCTCTATCGAGTTTTAACGTCGAAGAGTCGCGCGTCGAGGGGACTAAGCCAGCTCGCCGCTTAACGCGTCTTGTGCGATGTGATAGACTAATTTTATATTGAAAATCAGTCGCGATACACACACAATTATTATATAATATTTAAACGGACCGAAAGAATACGCAACGCAAACACACTCACGTATCGCGTCTCTCAACGGAACCGTCAATTGTTCGTAAGAACAGTGTGGTTAATGTTTTTTAACAGCCGGCCCTCAGACAGGAGTGGTCCTGGATATTTCTCCACGGACCGCAATGTGCGTTCGAAATGTCGATGTTCAAATGTGTCCTGCAGTTCACACTATGACGCGCAGTTAACTGCGTTCTTCATCGACCCGCGAGCCAAGTGATCCACCGTCCAGGGTAATAGTTTGTATATGTTGTTAACTAATAAATGTTACACACCAAAGTTACAGGTCCGGTCTCCCGGTCCCGTATCGTCGGGTATATTTTTTGGTTGTTATATATTATAAAAAAATATTGTGTTAACGCGTCCTCTTACGCTCGCTCTCACCCCGAAATCTCGAAAGATTGAGGGGGCAGTGTGAACGTTAGAGAAACGTTTTAACGTTTAGAAATGAACGGTACTACGGACTTCTTTTAATGATCCGCCTTTCGCGTTCGTATTCTAAAACCGCATCGGGGTTTAATTCATTTAATATAGCGCGTACCATTATCGGACCGGAACTAGTGGCGCGGATTCTTGCCAGGTCCTCGTTCCGTTTTATTTGTCCCGGTTCGCGCTCGTTCCTCAAAGTGATCACATCACACACACACCGCACGCACACACAAACTGTTTATACCTCGCGCGCGCGTCACAATCTCAACGCGTCGTATCTTATTATATTTTTATATAATATAACTCGATAGGGCGTTTAGAGAACGTGACACACACGTTCGGATAGAAGCAGTGGTGAACGCGTAGTGACGACGACACGACCACAGATCGGAACAATTTTTTTAATTGTTATTTGGATTATATATACATATAATGTATCATTATAATACATCATATATACGTTAATGATCCTTCCGCAGGTTCCCCTACGGAAACCTTGTTACGACTTTTACTTCCTCTAAATGATCAAGTTTGGTCAACTTCCCAACAACGCCGACGGCCGTGAAGCCACCGCGTGTCGGTCCGAAGACCTCACTAAATCATTCAATCGGTAGTAGCGACGGGCGGTGTGTACAAAGGGCAGGGACGTAATCAACGCGAGCTTATGACTCGCGCTTACTAGGAATTCCTCGTTTATGGGGGATAATTGCAAACCCCAATCCCCAGCACGAAGGAGTTTCAACGGGTTGCCCGGGCCTCTAGGCCAGGGAGAACATGCTGATTCCTTCAGTGTAGCGCGCGTGCGGCCCAGGACATCTAAGGGCATCACAGACCTGTTATTGCTCAATCTCGTGCGGCTCGAAGCCGCCGGTCCCTCTAAGAAGAATTTTAATACGTCGCCAGTGAGTTGCGCGACCGAAGCCACGCACACATAAATGACGACGCCTATTTAGCAGGCTAGAGTCTCGTTCGTTACCGGAATTAACCAGACAAATCGCTCCACCAACTAAGAACGGCCATGCACCACCACCCACCGAATCAAGAAAGAGCTGTTAATCTGTCAATCCTTCCGGTGTCCGGGCCTGGTGAGATTTCCCGTGTTGAGTCAAATTAAGCCGCAGGCTCCACTCCTGGTGGTGCCCTTCCGTCAATTCCTTTAAGTTTCAGCTTTGCAACCATACTCCCCCCGGAGTCCAAAATCTTTGGTTTCCCGGAAGCTGCCCGCCGAGCCATCGTAGTAACGTCGGCGGATCGCTAGATGACATATTTACGGTTAGAACTAGGGCGGTATCTAATCGCCTTCGAACCTCTAACTTTCGTTCTTGATTGATGAAAACACCTTTGGCAAATGCTTTCGCTGATGTTCGTCTTGCGACGATCCAAGAATTTCACCTCTAACGTCGCAATACGAATGCCCCCAGTTATCCCTATTAATCATTACCTCGGAGTTCTGAAAACCAACAAAATAGAACCGAGATCATATTCTATTATTCCATGCACGAAATATTCAAGCAGCATTTTGAGCCCGCTTTGAGCACTCTAATTTGTTCAAAGTAAAATTGTCGGCCCATCTCGACACTCACCGAAGAGCACCGCGATAGGATTTTGATATTGAACCGCCGTTTTACCGACGGCTCACCGACGATATGCTCCGCAGACGTGTCAGTATCACCGCGGATGCGGTGCACCAACAGCGCGGCGCACAAATGCAACTACGAGCTTTTTAACCGCAACAATTTTAGTATACGCTATTGGAGCTGGAGTTACCGCGGCTGCTGGCACCAGACTTGCCCTCCAATTGTTCCTCGTTAAAATATTTAAAGTGTACTCATTCCGATTACGAGGCCTCGTAAGAGTCCCGTATCGTTATTTTTCGTCACTACCTCCCCGTGCCGGGAGTGGGTAATTTGCGCGCCTGCTGCCTTCCTTGGATGTGGTAGCCGTTTCTCAGGCTCCCTCTCCGGAATCGAACCCTGATTCCCCGTTACCCGTGACAACCATGGTAGTCGCAGAAACTACCATCGAAAGTTGATAAGGCAGACATTTGAAAGATGCGTCGCCGGTGCTGGACCATGCGATCGGCAAAAGTTATCCAGATTCATCAAAATTAACGACTTCGGACGCGAGGCCCTCCGTCGATTGGTTTTGATCTAATAAAAGCACTCATCCCATCACTGGTCAGAGTTCTGATTGCATGTATTAGCTCTAGAATTACCACAGTTATCCAAGTAACCGAGGTAAGATCTAAGGAACCAAAACTGATATATTGAGCCATTCGCGGTATCGCCTTAATACGGCTTGCACTGAGACATGCATGGCTTAATCTTTGAGACAAGCATATAACTACTGGCAGGATCAACCAGGGAGCTGACAGAGAGAACTTGAGTCTCGTTGTCACTATACACTCCGAGACCACACGTGCAACGCGACGCGCAAGCGTTTTAACGCTAAAACGCACCGGTGCCGTATGAGAGAATATATGAATTCTTATTCAGTCTGGTCACGGGCGAGATCGGGTATCTCACGTCACTCGCACGTATTAACCCAGACCTACTGCGGACGACGTTCAAGTGCGCCCAATTCATAGAACGTTCAACAACGAGACAACTGTGTGAATACTTCACTATGTTAATAATCATTTAACACATTTGATATTATTTTCGTGAATAACACAAACGACATATATCGCCCGGTGTTAGAGAGATCATATCCATTTTTTAAAATAAAATACCGTCCCGCGAATACGATTATAAAAAACGCACCACGGCGACGAGCATAATTTAACGGACGTTAACGATGGACGCGAAGTCAACTCGCTCACCGAACGTGTACCGCGTTAATTAAACGAACGCTCAAATACGTCTTACCGCTTCAATAAACGGAGACGTCGTTCGACACAGTTCAACAACGACGATCATAATATATAAATATATAATATAATAAATATTATAAATAAATATCATATTTTATATTTATATTTATAATATATCAATCGCACAACACCACAAAACATCTAATCTAACAAAACACATGAGACTTGAAAATTTGTCGTATTGTGAGATTCGACTAGCACCGCTCGTGCTTCGTCTATACATATGTACGACTGCAGATATGCGTCTCCGGCGGTTCGTGTATTGAACGAATAGTTCGCTAAGACACGGAAAGTGTTCGCGTATACGCATAACATTATGACGAGCCGTCATCATAGGGTTACTTTAATACTTACCTGTCTCACGACGGATTATCATGATCATCACCCACACCAGGACCACCACCATCATCACGATCACCACCACCACCATCACCAACCACCGCCATCGTAATCATCATGATCGTCGTCGTCGTCGTCACCATCATCATCGTCAGCATCATCATCAGCATCATCATCATCAGCATCATCAACAGCAGCAGCAGCAGCAGCAGCAGCAGCAGCAGCAGCAGCAGCATCGTCGTCGTCGTCACGTCGTCACGTCGTCTTCATCGTCATCATCATCATAATCATCATCATCATCATCATCATCATCATCACATCAGATAGATCACCGTCCTGAGCTGTGCCACCTGCACATCGATCGACTGCTTACTTACTCACCACACACATCTCATCATGTCAGTTTATCACGAATAAATTCTTTAGATGTGCGTTCGCGTATAATAATTTTTTTCACAATGCATCTTCAAAGTCACTGAGCGTGTTCGCGTATAAACATAACATAATAAATATAATTGTATTTATTGTATCCTCTCACCTATTACCAGTGATGAACATAGTCATGTATCCATCAAACAAGGAATGATGTAACAAATAACGCGAAGTGTTCGCGTATCGACATAACATTTTTATAAGTAACCTTTTAAAGTAAACTCTTCTAATGATGTGTGGTACCTTTTTCCTTGTAACTGTTTTTATATATTATTTATTCTTGGTGAACATCTGATATTGTATACATACACTTTAATAGTTTACATTTCCATTATATCCGTGCAACAATATGTAAATTTAATGACCGTTTAAAATTTAAAATATAATTTTATTATTATTTTATTTTATAATCATATGTCAATTTGACAATTTATCAATTTATCACATAGATGATAGATTTACTTTTTTATAATAATATTATGTATACTTTATATAGAACCTGCGTGAAGCGAAAAATAAAAACATAAATACATCATATAATAACTACATTGTAAATTTTTCTTTTTTACGTAGGTACACTATACATATTTAACATAATATATTATCTTCATACAGAAAATCGATCACGGCGGCCGTAGGATATATG
>CAVLGL010000121.1:0-497879 GCA_963668995.1 Parnassius mnemosyne | reverse complement strand
TAGCTACTCTAACCCTCCAAGATCAGCCTAAAGACCAGTGGTCGGGAATCTTTCAGACATATTAAGAGATAGCTTGAAGACTTTATTACTTTTTTTTTATGCCCTTTCAAGAACATAACATTGGAAAATGTCACACCTCTCCATGCTAGAATACAAAAGTTAAAAATCAAATGATCAAGATTTCATACACTTTAATATTTAAGTTTTTGCTATCAGCTATGTGCTTACTTCTTAGACCAGACATTTTACCCACTTGTTTCTTTTCACTTTCCACTTGAACTTTGTCAACATATATGGAAATAGAAATTCAATTTCTTAAGCAAAGACGGAGGCGATGGCACTAAAGTTTTATAAAACAGAGGATTTTTGTTTTAGCAGTGTTAAGTTGGAATTCAGCTAGCCAATTGGACAAGCAATAAAGCAAAGTCAGTCAAACCTTTTTCACCTAGATCCACCACGAACACTAAGACTGTGTCATTGACAGCAAAGCGTCGGCACTGCAGGGTCAGACGTTGATTCATTTATAAAGATTTAGATTTCGAATTATTATATATAATTTTATGTTATTTTATATATAATTTATAATAATTTATAGAAATAAGAAGAGAAAAAGAGAGAAGAAAAGAGAGAAGGCTAGATAATACTACACGGAAAGAGATTGTCACTTAATACATTTACAAGAACATTACTCATCTGACGTTAAATTAACATCCATGTTTATTATATTTTCATACATGCTTCAAAATATGTAATTTGTATAATATGTATGTATAACAGCCGTGGTAGCTCGGCTTTCTAAAGCTATGTCCGGCAGAAATCCTAAATATCGTAAACACTCAATACTATTCCAAATACATAATTGTATTTATAAAATAAAGAAATATTTATTTGCACAGCATGTCTTGCTTTCATGATACATTCAATAATATTCCCACTGTCCTATATAGTATATTATCTATGATTGCCATTTTACTGCTTCTGTCAATGTTACGACAACTGTGATCCAAAACGTCGCAAGTAACCGCGAGGGGTCGAGCTTGATTTGGTTGTACTTTGACTTGTATGATGTTGTAATATGATATAAATAAGGCTTATTTTGAAACTCAAATAATGCAGCCATATCATTTTATAGTCCGTATTCTATTTATACTCTATTACATAAGACGACGACATCCTTAACGATTAAATAATGCCATAAACAACTTGAGTATTTATTCAGAAATAGTAATTATGTTATGAAATATAAGGTATAAAATAAAGTTTACTTAAAATTATCTAGTATCCCTTGATATATTGGAGGCTGTTCCTTTTATTTTTTGTTTGTCCATAGTGAAGTGTACTGGTTAGACGTTTTTGTCTGAAATTACGCTTGTATCTTAGAATAATAAGCACCTATATTTTCCGTTTGAAATCTCTTCACCGCTCCTTCCTATAGGTAAGTACCTATTAGAATTAAGGAATGACGGCTAAGCTATTGGTGTAATTAAAGTTCAAGTACTGCTTTGGAGACATTTTTATTTGTAGGGAATTGTATTATGAAGAGAATTGAAAAGAGAAAATATATATTTATGACAATTTATTCATGACTAAAACTAGGTGATGCTTTCGAATAAAAATAAGCATAGTAGAGTCCGATAATTTAAAATTAAAAATTTTGTACAGCCGACTTCAATATAAGTTATTTAAGAATAACTTAAAAACTATTGGTCTGACCTTGATCATATTCATATGGGACCACACGAGAAGTACCAGCTTTCAAATAAAAAAAGAATCGTCGAAATCGGTTCACCCAGAAAAAAGTTCTGAGGTAACACACATAAAAAAAACGAAAAAAAAAAACATACAGTCGAATTGAGTACCGGCTCCTTTTTGGAAGTCGGCAGAAAAATTATTAAAATGACAATAACTTCAATTATTTTTTTTAAAATAAGAACGCAGCGACAACGACACGTAGCTTAAGATGAGGCCGCGGAAATTTATATCGTTGAATCTCTCAAACTAATCATTAGATCGATAGATGATAGATGATAAATAGATGTATTTTTTTAAAATACTAGTAATGTTATAAAACATTACTAATATTCCCTTTAACCACTTCTCGTAAGCTCAAAATGCTTGTGTTAGAAGTGGTTCACGACAGTAGTCGAATGGCGGATTCGAACCAACGACCATTCGAGTTCGCGGTCCGCGTCCTGTCATTAGGCTACTGACGCTTCATTTATATATATATATATATATATATATATATATATATATATATATATATATATTAACATCTAAGTTTATCTGCAATCAACTGCGCTTTGTTCTAGCCGACTAAACCTAGGTGCAAATGCACTACTACAACAGCCGCGTACTGTTAAACGAAGTAATAGGACGTTCCAAAAAATGTAAAATTAAACAAAACATTTTTTTTGCATTGTATTTATGATGCCATTTCAATATAATATTATTTGAAAGTTTACCATGTTTAAACTTGTTTATTAGTAGCTTTTTGTTTTTAGTTATAGTCAGATTTAAATACTATCAGTTATAAATTAAACATGTTAAATCAATGATTATAGCTGGAATTTACTTAAGTATCCAGAGACATGAGGAAAAATAAACGGGCGTGAGTAATTTTATAATCAAATTAAAAAAAAACTCACATTTTTATATTAAGTTTTAAAATATTCCAAGCTAGGCCAGAATCTACATTAGGTGACGTTTGTGTATTTATGCATAGCATACGCATACA
This sequence comes from Parnassius mnemosyne, assembly GCA_963668995.1. Taxonomy (NCBI): domain Eukaryota; kingdom Metazoa; phylum Arthropoda; class Insecta; order Lepidoptera; family Papilionidae; genus Parnassius; species Parnassius mnemosyne. The sequence goes on along the minus strand of CAVLGL010000121.1, from coordinate 495,142 downwards.
AACTAATGTTTTTTAGAGTTAGGTGACGAGTACACAGTCTACCTGATGGTCAGAGGGTGCTGTGGTCTATAGACAGCTTTATTCTGCTTTTTCACGCTGATATAGCTGGTATATAGCCGAAATAGCAGCGTGAGTTGCCCCTTATAATTTTAAAAGCTATAAGGAAATCTTTTCACTCATTAATCCTGTAAAAGGGTGCCCTTTGGTTATCATATTGCATTGTGATATTGAATTATCGGGATAACGAACAAAGTAATTAGGGGCGTAAATTAAACCTTTTCTGCGTCGAGTTTCCGTATTGTAACTGATAAATCAAAACATAATGTCTTGTCTCACTTAATTTATTAAGTTTTTCAAACGCCTTAGATTTTTTTACAATACCTTAATCTAAGGAAATAGTGGTTTGGAAAATTGTATAGCAAATGGATACATTCTAAAATGACAGTGTTAGTCGAAGTAGCTATATGTAGTTTATATGTAGTATCTAAAACTAAATCTTTAATTGATTAATATCAAAATTGAATATTTACTATTTTATATGTGGTAGAAGCATGGTATAGCTAAATTATGGTTGGAGCAGGAATGAGTCAGCCCGATCGGGAAGGACCACTGATGTTTTCTATGGTGAGTGTAGAAAACCGAAGAACATTTTTACTGAAAACGAGGCATTTCATCTTAGTTGTCATGAGTGATAACGCCTCTGCATTTCGTTTCTAAGCCTAGAATAGTTGTAGATGTCTATCATCCACGGCATCCATTTACAATCAAATATGTTTGTTTTATATCCTCATTGTATAAAAATAAACTAAGGACACCTTTTCTGCATAGGATGCGACTGGGTAGGTAGCCTTTTACCCATTTCCTTCGTAAAATAGCAGTTTTTGCACCATTGTGTTCCATTCTAGAGGAAAGAGAGAGCCAGAATAATTACAGGCTGTGATTGAAAAATTAATGTTCACGATAACCAAATATTATGTTCCGACATCACAAAGACCAACACAAAGACGTTGCTGATCGAGTCGAAGTACGATCTAGCAACAGTAAGTTTTAATGAAGCAATAAATCCAACAACCATAACAATAAACTTTAATAGACGCAGATTGTTTGGTGGTGAACTATCTAACTTGAAGTAGCGAATAGCTCATGACTTTAGTTCTGCATTCTTTGGTAATATTATTATTTTTATTTCAAAATAAAATTGTTTCAATGTTTGTATTGTGATTTATGTCAAGAGACTGAAAAAAAATCATCTCCATTCTTTTTTTTTAATAAAAGTGGTAAGGTTGACAAAACAGGTGACAATCAGATCACACATCAAGATCACCAGTTAAAAATCAACCCCTTTACACGGCATATGATGATTTCGTGGGTTATCTTATTCGGAGACCACACGGAGCACAGCTCCAGTCACACGGCTTATAGCTACAATCATTGTTAGTTTATTGTCACTAGCTGCTTTTCGTTGAGTTGATAGTGAGACAGGTAAAGCATTACTCACCATGGCATTGCAGTGTAAGTGTAACAACATCTAATACCCGCTATGATTCCGTGAGATTTTTTTTATAGGATAAGTGTGACAAACGAGCACACAGTGCACCTGATGGTAAGTGGTTGATGTGGCCCATAGTCATCTGCATCTATCCTCGATTACGAATCAAAATGCAGATAAAACACGTACTCATATCTTTCTTATTGCGATTGCAGTCCTGTTTCACGTTACGTTATAACATTTGGAAGTTTTGAAGTATTATAATCCAGTGCTTGACTAATACCCAAATACAGAACACTTAGCTTAACAAGTCTGGTAAATGATTCCATTACATTGATTGTTTGATGCAAATGTTTGGTATGTCGACAACAAAGGGGTGGAGGCTGTCCAAGCACCTGGTGTCGTGGGCGTGGAAAGAAAAGGGAGGAATTAATTTTTTCGATGCTTTATATAAAACATAGGATGATACGAGTAAACTTAAAATAACTAACATGGCGCCCAGAGTTTAATTGCGTTTCAAAATAATTTTCCCAAACTACATCCAAGCTCGTTATATGAAGTTTAGAGTTGCACTTTGACACGACATGAACCCAGCACAAATTAAATTAGTTTACAGAGCAGAGCAGCTCGAATCGTCGACGACGGAGTATCGATTGACTGGCGCTGCAAGAGATGTTTTTTTTTTTTTATAGGATAGGGGGCAAACGAGCATGTAGCTCACCTGATGGTAATTTGCATCCCTTTGCATTTTCTTTCGCATCTACCGCGGAGAGTGCTCTGAGGAATTGTTTGGATTAATTCAACCAGCCATTTAACCAGCCGCCAAATTTCACGAACTGTAAGGATGGCTCGTCTTGGGTCCTTTTAAAAAAAAGACACCTTTAACTGCTGCAAAACTAATTTAATTTTAATTACACTTCGGAATATTATAAATTATAAGAATGTTGTGTACCGAACAAAGGATAGAGTTTGCTTAAATTATATGAAAAATTACTTTTTCTTATATAATACTTTACACAATGCTTACAAAAGTAATTAATCACTTATGTGTCGGTTCATATATAGTTATACAATATAGTTAAGATCCTAATTTGATAAAATAAACTATTGAAATAATCGAATACAATAAAATTATTCAACAATGAAAATAAATTTAACAGATACTTTTATTCAATTAATAACTAAGAAACATAATAATAAGGAATATAAAAATTCGAAACAATGTTGAAATGTTGTGTGAAAAAATGAGGTTTCCGGTTTTGTAAGGAGGCATCCATATAACAAGCGTGCCACATCTGTACACAGACCTAAATGCTGGAGATTCGTGCTAAGGAAGACTCTATAATGCTGCCAAATCCGTGTTGGCGAACATTACAATAACCCAAAATTTATTTAATTTCTGAAATTCAAATTTTCTCAAATCACAAATTCTTCATGCTATAAGAGAGGCCCGTATTCAGCGTTCAGCACACATTTGAAGTGGTCTACACTCAAAATACTGTAATACAAGAACGCGTCATTGTTATGTAAGACAAACGCTTCGTTTTAATGATAGTTGTGATAGTCAGGAGTTCTCCACTCAGGCTTTCCAATAGGCTTACACTGGGATTTAGAGTTAACTTTTGAAGTGACAAACGAATTTACAATCCATTTAATAGTAGTTTACAACTGCAGCCTATAGATATCTGCAATCAACCTCAAACAAAGAAGATTACTGATGCAATGTCACCTATGAGGACTAAGATGGAATGACTCACTGTCTATCTCCCTACTGGTTCTTTACACTCTTAGACCAGAATTCTGCAGTGCACGTACTTCTTAGCGACTGAAATAAATGAAAGGATAGCAGACGGACTTCTAGGCGGATTAGGGACCGTATATCAGTGCTTTAATTGAGATCCAACTGTCGTACTCATTTGAAATACAATTAAAATTATGCAAATGTCATCTTAACAAAAGTGTTCGCTGGGATTTAGCAATAAATTTGTGTTACGCCTATCGAAATTCTAACAGCTAAATAGAAAACAAAAAAGTATCAATTCACAAAGCAATTTACGCTTTGATTTAAATTAATTGTTTTCTTCATTTTGTCTCCGTCCGTTGGCAACTTAACCTTCAGAGTGCGAAATTAACAAAAGCTTTCGTGAGTGTAAACAAAATGAATAAAGTGCTCGAAAGTATTATTCTTTTTATTTATATATGGCAACTGCGTGGTAGAACTCCTTATCTGAAATTTCACTTGTATAGGTACTACCCACTGACCTATATCTGCCGCCAAACATCAGTGCATGCTCTGCAGTATTATGGTCAAAGTCTGTAACAGCATAGTTACAGATTTTGAGGCATTACATCGTGATCTACAAAAGTGATAACGCATCCGTATAGCATTCTTTGTTTGAAGTTAGTTTCAGGTGTCCATGAGCTTCATTGGCCACTTATCATCAGGAATAATAATAATGTCCTTCCAGACCGAATTTCGGTCACGGCAGCAATTTTCAACGAAGATTAGCAATCTGCGCAGAACAAGGTAATAGTACCCGAGTGTATGCGCAAGCACACGTGCTCTCTCTATTCCCTCACTCCCATAGTCCGATGGGACGGCATGCCGATACGAGCAGAGTGAGATCAGACGCAGGAACAACGACTTTACGTGCTTTTTGACATTGAGTGAAACGGTGCCCACTTCCTGACTTCGGGCTACTACTGAGCACTTCTTGAGAGAAAAACCCGATAACTGATTTTGGTTTGACCCGGGATTCAAACCCGTGACCTCATAATCGACAAACGTTTTTACAAATTCTAGACTAATGAGGCAGTCATCATCATGAATATTGATAGTTTGTTATTTCAATTTTTAAAACATACCACTTTCTCCAATCTCTATCTCCATATGCAACCTGTTTATTGCCGGAAAAAGTTTTGGTGATTAACTGATGGCGATAAGAATTGCTTTCTATATGTATATTTCAACGATCCGAGTCTACACATACTATGTCGGACCTCTATGTTAGACGTACACAAAAAAACCCGACTTGAATCGACACGCCCTGATTCGATTCTTATCGGCTGTAGTCTACGCCAGTTTTAAGCAGCGCCCAGCAGTGAAAGATCACGTTTCAGATTCGTATATCGTTTTAGATTACTGGCAACCTTAAAACAGTTGTACATTTTTGTTTTAAGCTTTCAAGGAAAACATAACGAAAGGTTTTTTGTATCATTTTATATTATCAATTTATTTAATAGTGTATGTACAAGAAAATATTCAACGCTTGTAATACAAGTATAAAGATACGTAAAGTTACGAACAAAATGATTAACATTACAAAGTGAAAGGGTATTTCTACCCTTTCCCTTGTTAGATGTGCGTAATGTCTGTGGTTCGAAGAAAATCACTTTGACCTCATTTGTGTGTTGCCAAGTAACGAACATTTACTTCTATTAGTCGTACTATTAGTTATATGAAATAAATATTCTTAATGTATTCAATATTGTTTTGTTTAGTATATTCTACTCTATTCTATTCTATTCTATATAAAATAGTAAATAAAACAGCGTGTATTAGAAAGGCTTTCAATAATACATTCAAAAATATATGTTGTATAATTTTCTAAAATGATAATAAGAAAATTTAATAACTCCGTACGAATAATTTTATGTGCATTGCAACAATCAGGCTCACATATACACACATACACACACGCGCGTGCGTGCACAAACACACACATATGTTTAATGTTAAATCTAAGTAATAAATAATGCCATGATGTGTCAAAAATTCAAAGCAATCGGAAAGAACTTCTGGAGATTTAATATTTTTAACAAAAGAACATTTAATTTTTATTTATATGATATTATAGTGATATATGCACCGCATAGTGGTGACATCGGAGAATCCATAATTCGTATTATATTATCATTTGGTGTCGTTCTTACCATCACGAGGACTGTAGATTTCTTTCTCACTTCAGTTTTATAAAAAAACTAGCAAAATGTGCTTTATTTATTTACTAATAGAATTTATAATAAATTAGTCACGAAGTTGCAAGTTAATAGTATGGGCAGATCAAACTGCCCACAATGCCAGAATTTTTTTGTTTTAATAAATATAAATTAATGAATATATAATTTACCAAAAAAACTATCAGCGCATTTTCTACTTCATTTAAAATTTATTTTCTTTTAGTTCGTACCAGTGCTTGACATTAGCCCCTCCCGTGAATAGTTTTTTGTTAAACAAAGTCAGTGCAATTTACTATATTCGGCTACAACATTTCCACTTACTGTCGGATGGAATTGCAGACTAGCACTGACTTAATGTAGTCAAAAAGTTGCTTTATTTACCAAGCTTGGTAGGCGGTTTGTCGTTCGCAGTACCAGACGTCTCACACCTTTGACCTTGGTTAATATTCATCACGCTATTTCGTCCCATAGGTGTCATAAGCAGCAACTATGGGTAATTCTAGAAAGATCTAATGGTTTTTCGCCACGTTCACGCCATCGTTCGTTTACGCCAGGCGTTAAAACGCCCAGACCATCGTCTCAAAAATTTAACGTTGTTAAAATAAAGAATATGCTTTGTTATACATTTTAGATAAAATATTATAGGTCTATCGTTATGAAGTTGTTCGAAAGAATTTATTCTGAAAATATTTATGAGCCTCTACATGTTTTTGTAGTATGAGTTTTAGACAGATGTTGCATATATTAAAAGTTAGGAACAGATCAAGCTTATATAAAATATACAACCCGTCTGAATTAAATAGGTACCTCGCTTAAATGCTGTGACGTTGTAGATTCGTTGTTCGCCCCGTGAGCTATTCCTTTTCTTACTTACTTACTTACTTATCTTCACGCACAATCCCTGACGGGGTAGCCAGAGAGAACAGATCGCCAAGTGTCACGATCCTTACATATCTCTTTCGCTTCTTTCAGATTCATTATCTTCTTCATGCATGCACGTCTAGGTATCCGAGTACTCTTGACCCTACCCTCTTCGAGCAATTTGCTCACATGGTCTTCGAAAGTTAGTCTCGGTCTACCTCGACTCCTTTTAATATTAACTTTCGCGCTATATATTTTCTTCACCATTCGGTCTTCACTCATTCGCTCAACGTGCCCAAACCACCGAAGCACGACCTTATCAATTTTTGTGATAAGGTCATCTTTCAAACCTGCCATATTGCGAATCTCTTCGTTTCGCTTTCGGTCGGCCATAGTAACGCCGCACATTTTACGAAGAGATCGCATCTCCACTGCATTCAACTTACTTTTATGCTTCTTCTGGCATACCCAGGTTTCGCTACCATATAACAAAGTCGGTACCAACACTGCGTTATGTATTGCAAGGCGTGCACTCTTCGCTACGCCTTGCCTTTTGACTAACGCAGTCAGGGCACCATGGACTTTGTTCCCGGCAGCGACACGCCTGTCCACATCTAAATCACATCTTCCATCCCTGCTAAAAGCACTCCCCAAGTATACAATTTCATTTACCTGTTCTAGACATTCCTGATTTACCCATATTTCACACTTCTTTCTCTCTTCGTCCCTTTCAAATACCAGAACCTTAGTTTTATTAGCATTCAAACGGAGACCTTTAATTTCACATTCCTCTTTCATACACGTGACTATTGCCTGCAGTTCTGCCTCTGATGGTGCAATAAGCACTGCATCATCAGCATACAGCAGACAATTTACTTTTATGTCACCCAATTCCAGACCCAAACAGCTATCTTTCAGCTTTTGTAAACAGCTGTCGAGATACAGTATGAACAGCCAGGAAGACATGACACAACCCTGTTTTACGCCCGTTTGGACGCTAAACATGGGTGACAGGTCATGCCCTACCCGCACACAGGCTTTACAGTCACAGAAAAGAGACTGCACAGCCCTTAGCAATCGGCCATCCACACCATACCCCGGCAACAGTTCCCACATTTTCTTCCTTACAACCTTATCAAATGCTTTCTCAAGATCCACAAAAGCACAGAAAATCTTCTGGTTAACAGCCAGAAGCTTTTCCGTGATCATACGGAGAGAAAACATTTGATCCGTGCATCCTCTTCCAGGTCTAAATCCGCATTGTGCCTCCCATAGAAATCTTTCCGATTTCTCTTGCATCCTACGTGTCAAAACCTTCGAGTAAACTTTACTTGCTAAACTGGTCAAGCTGATCGCCCGATAGCACCCGCAGTCAAAATGTGAACCTTTACCTTTATATAAAGGCACAATGACTGCGGATCGCCAATCGTCCGGGACATCCCCCGTCCGCCAGCACAAATTGCACAGCAGATGAAAGCTGTCCCAGACGCGAGGCCCACCATACTTGACCATTTCAGCAGTAACTCTGTCTAGTCCCGCAGCCTTACCACATTTCAAACTTCGAATCGCACGTTCAATCTCTTTCATACTGATGACCTCAGTGTCATCGAGGTCCGGGTCTGGCGTGCCAGTCACGGCGTCATCCCCGGATCCCTCGCTAAGATCATCACACGCATACATTTCTCTATAAAATTCGCTCCATCGCTGCATGACGTCCGATTTTTTTCCTTTTCCTATATATAATTTACTTAAACAAGGCAGCGCAGACACTAATATAAATAGAACTCTAATATAAATGGAACTAGGTTTTGACGAGTGAGTGAGCCTGTATGTGATATATTAAATGACACTTTTTAGATTCTACTAACTTAAGAACTATATATTAAAAGATCTACTCGTGAAATTTTGTATTTTAGGGTGCCTTATAGAGAGGTTCAAAAGTAGTTTAAAATGATTAGTTTAAACATACACATAACATACATACATACATTACATACATAAATAACATACATAAATTTAGATAGTCAGATATGTATTATATGAATAAATATTCTAGACTAGGTTTCATCACAAAACTGGTAACAGAATAATAGTATGCATTACAAAGTGATTAGTGCCTTATGGGAACATTGTGGTCATTTGATATGCTTGTGTGTAATCTTCTACAGAAGCACTTTGACCTCATTTGCTGTATCGTCATGGAACAAAAAACTCATTGTTAAGACATTGAGTAAAACTAATTTTAAGATACATATTTCATTGAATAATCTACACATATCATTACTTATAAGTAAAATTGAAGTGTATGTCTCTAAAATGGAAATAACAGCCCTTCATTGAGCTCAGAGAGTTATTTGCATGCTATTAAGACATGAATATTTTTTTATAGTCTATCTGTCCGTCTAATCGGAATAATCTTCGGAATGGCTGAATTAATTTTGTTGAAATTTCTATATTTTATGTGAAAAGCTTGAATATATATTGCAAATATGAAAAATTGATAAAATTAATTGTCGTTTATGATTATCCTAAAAAATGTTTAAATAAATGGCATCAAGAGTTACTACTACCCAAGCAAAGCCGGCGTGGGTTGCTCGTTTAAATACTCGTAATGTTAATATTTTGTACATTTTTCGATAACATCCGCTTGGTAAGTACTTTGCTGTAGCTATGGATTTGACTTTATCGGTGGTCAAATCCAAACCCTATTTCATTCTGGCTATAAAAAGATAACGAAATCAGGTCATTAATTAAACAACAGTCCTGACGTTTAGACGTGTAGTGTAGAATTTATATACATACATAGTTAGTACTAAAATAGTAAAGTGTCCACTGCAATTGTGACAAAGTGTCTCGATAAGTGATTATATGTCGTGAAGACTTAAGCTTCATATAATATACACTTGTATAACTAAATTTGTTCATAAGAACAAGTGTTTATTTTATGTACTTTTATTTCATTCCTGTCCGATGGTTCGTCTAATATTTACATCTCAGAAGTGGGATACTGTTGCAAGATATATATAATACAACAAATACATATAAATATAATAATTTGTAATAAATTTATAATGTAAAATATATATATAAAAATAAATCCAATAATTTTAAAGAAACAACCGTCTCGATTTTAATAGCTTTTTTGTTAACACTGAAATATATTAATGAGATACCATTATATTATGCAAATTATACCAGTTTGTTTTTTTAAACTTTGGTTCTAGTTTATTACACATATGGTTCTGTTAATAACATATAGTGTAAAAATATGGAAAATAACATGATTTTAGTTAAATAATTTATGTTGAACTATGTCAAATAAAAACAACACAAATGTCATTTTAACAAAATAAGTAGTATGCTTCATTAATTTACGCGAGTGCCTGCTGGAACTCAAAATACCTCAGTGTGAAACAATTTGCTACGCAAATGACACCGTCGTCTTACTTCATGGTCAATCCTAGAAAGAAATAAGAAAGCTGGCCGAGAACGGAATGGATCAATTGGTTGGATTTTTTTTATAGGAGAGGGGGCAAACGAGCATGCGGCTCACCCGATGGTAAGTGACTACCGCCGCCCATGAACAACCGCAACACCAGGGGAATTGCAGATACGTTGCCGGCCTTTTAAAAAGGAGTAGATTCTTTTCTTGAAGGTCTCAAAGTCGTATCGGTCCGGAAAAATCGCTGATGGTAATCGATTCCACAAGGAAGTCGTGCGAGGAAGAAAATATCTTCTAAATCGCACAGTGGTGGACCGCCAATCATCCGAATGGTGTGGATGGTATCGGGAATTCTGCCGCAACAATCATACGTGAAATTGGGCGGCTGTGATTAATCTGAACAATTCCTCGGAGCACTCCCCGTGGTAGATGCGAAAGAAAATGCAAAGGGATGCAACATCTCTTCGCAGTGCCAATGAATCGAGCCGATCGGAAAGGACTCGGTCGTCGACGATTCGAGTCGCTCTGCGCTGGATGCGGTCAAGTGGAAGGAGCTGGCACTGGGGAGCCCCTGCCCAGAGATGAGAAAAGTATTCCATGTGAGGCTGACCCTGCGCCTTGTAAAGTTGCAGGCGGTGTGCCAGCATGAAATACTGTCCCGCTCTGATGAGCACGCCAAGCTTTTTAGAGGCCAATTTGGCCCTTCCTTCCAAGTGACCACGAAACTGCACGTCACTCGATATGTCGACTACAAGGATTTCGATACTGGCTGAGGCAAGAAGGGGAGTGCCTTGAAACTGAGGAGATACGACAAAGGGGTTCTTTTTAGCAGTAAACGCGCAAACTTGTATCTTCTGAGGATTAAACTGGACTAAATATAGTCGCCCCCAATGCGAGACTTTGTTCAGCAAAGACTCGACTTCAGACACAAGTTTGTTCCGGTACTCAGCGACGTTTTCCCGAGAAATATTGGCATGGCCGGTGTATAAATCATCACTAGTGCTGTCATCCGCATAGCAATGAAAGTTACCAGTTAGCAACATATCATTGGTATGCAGAAGAAACAGCGTTGGTGATAGTACACAGCTTTGTGGAACACCAGCGTTAATAGGCTTGTAGTCTGAGCATGCACCGTCTACATCGACCTTAATGCTCCGATCTGCAAGGAAGCTGGTGATTCAATTGCACAATTTCTCGAGAAGCCCATATGAAAGATGCTTCGTAAGAAGCGCTTTGTGCCAAACCCGATCGAAGGCCTTCGCAATGTCCAAACTAACGGCCAACGCCTCCCCCTTGGACTCTACTGCCTCCGCCCATCTATGGGTGAGGTAGACCAGAAGATCACCAGCTGATCGACCCCGACGACAACCGTATTGGCGATCCTCAAGGTACCGCATGAGCTGGCAGTTAATAATGGATTCCATGGAGAGGAGTGCTTTGCGAACCGAGCGCTGTGAGAACAGCACATACGGCATGGAGCACTAACAACGGTGTTTTCCCCCCGTCATCAAGAGTCGAGTCGGACGCAAAAAGGGAGCCTAAAAGGTCGGCTTTGTCTTTTGTGGCTTGTGTCAGTGAGTCGTCCTCCCTGTGCAGAGATGGTAGTGATGGCTTACAGAAATTCCCTTGGATAGCCTTGGCGAGAGACCAGAATGCACGGGTTCCCGAAGGAAAGCGAACTAGTTTCTCGCCAATTCTGCCTATGTGCTCTGATTTTGTATGTGTTATGTGGAAGGCTGAATCGTAATTTGTTGACCCTCAATGCGAAAAAATCTGAGTACATGTGTTTCCACAAGACTCGTGAAACAATCTATTGAGGCAGAACGATATCTCAGTCCTTACTTGTGATATTCTGCAACAATGCGACTGCGAGGGTAATGCGAGGCTGGAGACGATCAGGTACTTATGTATAGTTGTTGACCACAATCTGTTTTTCAAACAGCATATCTCATACCTCTCAAATCGAGACAAGAAGATTATTTATAATATGAAGCTGCTTCAAAACTGTGCTGATAAAAGTGCACTGCGTACGCTTTGTTTTGCTCTTTGCCAATCAATAATACAATATTGTATATCACCTTAGCATGGCTCCTCCATAACTACCATGATTCAGTTAGAGAGGGTACAGAGAGCAGTTCTGAAGTTTGTTAATAAGCCCTACTGGTACCTTACGGTCGATCTTTATTGGAACACAGAGGTGTTGAGTGTACGCCAGTAATATATTCTATCAACAGTATCAAAAACACATGGGTAAGTAACTCAGTCGCTTAATTACGACCAAAATGCCACTGTGAATTAGAGATTAATGTCTCTGATCTAGGCTATAAAATATCAAAGAAAACTTAAGAAAAAATGTTTTGATGATTTTCGTAAATCTAAATAACCCCACGAAGGCAACCCAGGGTGGAACGATAGTTAAAGTTACAGCCTATATATATGTCCCCCTGCTGGGTTCAGTCCTCTCATTTCGGAAGGGATCGATAGTATTATATATAAAATATTTAATATAAACAAAAATATTCTATACACTTATAAAAATACTTTTGTTTCCCTACAACGATGATAAAAATATATATTTTAAATATACTATGCTTGAATAATTGTTTTATCAACTTCGTGATTTCGCATAAAACCACACTTTTAATTAGTTCTACTGGTCGCCCAGTGGTCGAAATGTGACCATAATTAATATTTTTTTTTAAGATATTGCATAAAGACAGCTGTATTTCACTTTCGACTGCACCATTATATAAAAAGACACATAGAGAACATTAAATAAGCGCCTTTTGGCATTAAAGTAATATGAACGTAGTACATAATAGTTCAATGTTTTTTTGCCTTGAAATACACTCCACAGACTATTGAAAAAGGAACGTTTAAGTACACCCAAAATTAACGTCTCATTTAGTCAATCTGTCGGTAGTTATTTATTTATTTGTCAAAATTTTATAGTTCTTTGGCGGCAATCTCTACACTTTGCCAACGTTTGATATTGATTAAAACATAGTAATATACTCCTTGTTGTTGGATTAATAAGACATTGGCAGTACTAACATAAACAATGAATATTTATTTTAATTTATTAAACGAATTTGTAACACAGTTTATGTAAACATTTTAGCTTTTTCCACTCCTTCTGCATATAAATTTTAACTATAACAAAGCTCACACTCCTCCGTTCAGGCAATATCCTTAAAAGGAGGTACAAAGTTTTCCTTTCACGTAGATTAGTTATATTCAATAGCATTTAGTACATCAACAATTTCAAGCACTTTCCCATATAACCTTTTTAACTCCAGTTTGACAATCGAATTTTTAACTCATGTAATTAGCCAACTGCCGCCAAATTGCAAACATTTACGTTTATATTTATTTTTGAAACCTATTTTGCTTTTGCTGGGCACAGGTTTTATGTTTAACATATTATTATGATTCCAGTATTATTTTTGAATTCGGCAGATGTTTTGCAAATTCTAATTAGTTTATGTATTCAGTTCCTCTTTTAACAGAGTCCAAAATAAGAGGAGGTTATTCAACACGTATGTATTTTTAATTATGTTCACCGCTTTCTGAGGAACATTGAACTGACTTAAATAAATAAAAATTTTAATTGGTGTATTTTTTTATATTACACATTATTCGGGGGTGAGCTTATATAAATTTGATAAAAAAATTGAGGACAAAAGATTTGTGAACCTTGAATAATATTACTCTGTCGAATGTAAAGGATAAAAAACGTAACGTTTATTAAAAAGTAAAAGACCGATCTCAAACAATAAAAATAATTTAATAATTTACACAATTATATATAAAAGATTGGTAAATCCAATTATGCATGCCTTAAGCGCTATAAAAAAATTACGTATAACATGAATTTTGAATTTTTTAAAGTAGTTTAAATACATTTCGACAGCACTATCGGCTTCAACACCCTCGAAAATCATGAAAATGACACCCATGATGAAAAAATTGGTACCTACTTCAGCCGCCATCTTGGATTTACATATCGACAGCACTATCTATGTATATCTATAATATGTCGTTGATGGCTGCTCATCCGATACTCCGCTGCTGGTCCGTTCTCTCCGCAACTTTCTTCCTGCTGCATATAAATGATCTGCTCATTCCCGGTATCTACGGGTATGCAGACGACAAAACAGTTGTGGAGAGATATCAACCAATCGCCCGGGCCAGTCGGGATCAAATGCAGTCAGAGAGAGAAGCTATGGTTGAGCGCGTGAGTCTCACACTACAGGCAGTCTCCGAATGGGGCGATGCCAATCTCGTGAGATTTAACGCCTCCAAAACACAAGCGTGTCTTTTTACCGCTAAAAGGAGACCACTCACCTTGGCTCCTACTTTTTGGAATGTATCCTTGGAGCACACTGACCGCCTTCATTTGTTAGGGATTGAATTTTCTCCAAACCTCAACTATGGGCGGTTCATTGAGTCCAGAGCCAAAGCAGCCGCAAGGAAACTTGGTGCCCTTGCAAGGGTGCGGCGGTACTTCACGCCGGGGCAGCTTCTTACCTTATATAAGGCGCAAGTCCGGTCGTGCATGGGATACTGCTGTCACATATGGGCTGGTGCTGCAAAATGCCACCTGGCAGCATTGGACTCAGTGGAGAGACGTGCTAAGAGGCTCAATGCTGACCTTGATTTGGTTGAAACCAATCTTGTCAGGCTCAAGCACAGGCGCAGAGTAGCCAGTTTCTCGGTATTCTATAGGATGCATTTCGGTTAGTGTGAGAAGGAATTACATGCTTTAATTCCTCCTTCTCCTTTCCACCATCGCACAACCAGACGTTCGGTGAGTCTTCATCTCTTTGTTGTCGATATACCACGCATTAGAACCAAACGGTTTGCTTCGTCTTTTGTAATGCGTACAGCAAAATAGTGGAATAATTTGCCGGCGTCTATCTTTCCACCCAAATACAATCTGGCCGTCTTCAAGGCAAGAGTGAATAGGCTTTTAATAGGATAAGACAGTGCGGTTTACCATCTAAAGCTGCGTCACTACTTACAACCATGTGGGATTGTGGTCAAGCACTGGCTTTAAATAAGTACAAAAAAAAATCTGTAAAAGGCAAATCCCTTGTATTTCAAAAAATCTTGCCACATTTCCGCTTACTCAATCTCAATAATGAAATAGTAGATTTTAGAATAGCTATTTTATTTTGTTAAATATCTCTTACATAACAATATTTGAACAATTCAGTATCTATCATATTTTGTTTTTAAACCGCTTGCAACTTTACAAGCTGCAAGTTCGGACTTACATATAACACTGTTCTCATCTCTGGGTTGGGGCACCCCAGGGCCAACTTCTTCCTCTTTACCACATCCAGCGAAAAGCGAGCGACCTGAATTGTCATCGACCGAGTTCTTTCTGATCGGTTCAATTATCTGACTTTGCGAAGAGATGTTGCATCCCTGTGCATTTGCCATGGAGAATGCTCTGAAGAATTGTTTGAATTAATTCCAGCCGCCAAATTCCACAATGATTGGAAGTCCACCGCTGTGCGATGTACCAAAAGCTTTCTTCTTCGCATGACTTCTTTGTTTAATTGGTCACCACCAGAAATTTTCTTCTGGAACTTCAACCGCATGCTCATTTGACCCCTCTCCTATGAAAAAGATTGAATTTCGAACAATTGTATTTAATAAAGTAATTGTAAATTATAAATATAAGTTAAATACGTTTTATATGTTCCACCGTAACAACTGAGGCCATGTTAATAAATCTTAATAATTTAAATACAATTTACCTTAGAAAAGCGAATAATGAAATTTTCTTTATTGTTATTTACAAGGACCGTTTCAAAAGCATCTTTAGAAAACGTGACTTTATGCCTGGAAAAAATAGCAGTAAAATTTTTAAATAACTTTGTGCTACAAAAAATCTTAACCACTTTATGTAAGACTGTCTTCCTCGGAAAGATTTTATCTACCAAAGAAATTTTATGAAGTAAAATGAATGACTCTGGGAACCCTCTGTGTTTTATTAAAGCAAAACAAACAATAATTAGGTAGTGTAGATGTATTACGGCTGAAGCACCGATTGTATAGACTGAAACACCAAGATCACATACACACACAGAATACCGGCGTAAAATAGCAGCATACTGTTATAATTTTTTTATAATGAGTAATGAGAACCGAATGCCTCTTTATTTGTAACGAGGCTTAGCATCTTACTCCTCAGTGGGAATAATACACCTAGATTTGGATTCTAAGTCGAAAATAGAGTAAAATATATACGAAACTACGCTTCAGCGTATTGTAATTATGGGAGCAGAGGTCGATTCGACTGGGAAATTCATCACACTTTAATATACCAGCGTAACATAGCAGCATAATGCTGTAATGTTTCGTATGAGAGTTGGTGAGAGACAAAAACCGAAGACCGTTTTTACTGATACTCAGTGGCGATAAGGCATAGCATTCAATTATCGTTAGGGTAGACTGTGAGCTGAATCGGAGATACATGGAATGAGATTAGACACAGAACCACAACTTTACGTGCTTTCCGAGACACGGAGGTGGAACACCTCCAACTTCCTGACTCCGGGCTGCAACTGAGTATTTACTGAGAGAAAAATCCAATCAATGATTTCACCCCAACTCGGAATACATCAACTCAATCATTCTTCATTAAATCTTTATATTTTCATACACATATATTATTCTTATACTTATATAAATGTTGTGTAATAGTTAATTTTTTCTGTAAATTTATTATTTCAATTACAGCTAGCCGTGAAAATATAAAAATATAATTTCCTTTCACGTTCAACCATTGAAAGCGTTTGTAGTTCATAAGTTTTCCGTTATAGTAACAACCTAATGTTTAAATGCAATAAAGAGTTAACTAATTCAAGCCTGGGACCACTTGATCAGGAGTAAATTTCAACGGGTCCGGTAAAATAAAACCACATGTAATTTACAAATAAAAATTATTTAAATTAATTTCTTTAAAGTCGAGTTTATGAAGTGATGTTATTCTTATACGTTTGAATACTGATTATATTAACTCACTTAACGAGAACCATAGGGTTTTTGCAACAAATCTTTTTCCTGACTTAATTCGCTAACAATACCGTTAATACAAAGATTCTAAGACCTATGGAAATTTTAATACACCGGAATCTTTCTATTCGGTTTGAAATACATAGCAGTGAAACCGAACGCAAATGCGTTCAATGGTACTCGAGATTAGCGTAGTCGTACAGAAGGACAGACTTTCGTTAGGTACTTTCTTTTATACTATATATATTTAGATGTATAAATGCATATTGTCAAGAGTGAATATATTTAGGAATTATTGTATCAGTAAAGGTTAAGAATAAAAAATTATAAATGAACTTTATAATATAAATACAATAGGTACACGAAGGAGAATTAAATCACTAAAGTAATTTAAAATCACAGATTATAAACCAGTGTTATGGGTTCCATATACTTGTTTATATATTACATATTCCAAATCAACTGTCAAATTAAAGTTTCTGTTTCTACCAGTTGCTTTTATTTTGCCGTTATGAATAATTGAGGCAATTTTCCAGATGATAGAAAGTAGTTCTGTAAATTCTGTAAATTCATCTAATAAGGCTATTTATTCAAATAGATTTTTGCTTCACATTATCTGGCTTTGAAACCCTTGTCAAATATATGCTTTTATATTAACTCTCCAAGTATGAGCCAAATAATTTGAACCCATGCACAAATCAAGCTGCTCCCTGCCACCAGTTCCATAATCTCGTCCTGAATGCAAATCTTCTCAACAAATATGACCGTCTTCTAAATACCTGCATTAGATTTATTTTCATTTATATGCCTACATATCGGTCTCAATTAAGGCCCTAAGAGCGGGTGATATAAATTTTTGGATATTTAAGTAAAAAAAATCACAATAACTGTTCATTAAATCCACAAAGAAAAAATACAGGAAGACAGAAAAGGATTTAATAAATATTTTTATTTGTATAAAATTGAATTTTTGTCAACCCCTTATTAGAAAAATGTATCCCAAATAATCTTTGTTAAATTTCTCTAAAACGGCACAAGCTCTTTAAATAGTTTTTACACTTAAAACGGTCTTAAAAATATTAATATTTTTAATAGAGAGTTTTATTTTTATTCCGCTTCCCCCGAGAAAATATAATTTTTCCAAAAATTGAATATATTCGCGCAAGCGTGCTTGATCCGTCTCCCTGTAATCCCACGCGAGCTCATTCGCAGAATTTTCTTTCTTATGATTGTAATTGTTTTTCAGATATTCTCAACGAATCGCCTACTTTAGGAGTTGACGTGTTGAAAGGAGGACGGACAATATATCTGCCATATTCGTTCCTTTACACGGTTTCAACAAACAATTCCTTACACCGCTTTTCGTTTTCTGTCAACAGCTTTTGCCTAGGAAGACTAATTTCAGCTTCTTATTTTTTCGTTTTCTTGAACCTGACAATGTATTACGTGAATTTTTTGAGAAGAATTCCTCTAAGATGTCTCACTTTCTTCTTCCTTTCGACTGCCTAACTCTGCTTATCTGTTGTAAGGAGGCAAAAGGTACTTAAGCTAAATAACCTATTTTAATGGACGGGAATACTAAAGCTAAGTAATTAATGTATTTTGCTATTAATATATTTTAAATGTTGATGCCATGTTGTGACCTGCGTACTTAAGAATTATTTATGGTTGGTTTGTTCATATTAATAGTATAAAACAACATATGTTTTAAATATTCTTGTGTATTTGGGTTTCTTGCTGGGTCTTCCCAGGACAGAGGTTTTCTTCGAACCAGTGGTAAAAGTAATATATTGAATAAAAATAATTCCATTCAATTCTGAAGTCTTTCCCTGTATACCTACATTTACATGTTTTTTCGGTGGGTAGGTGTGAAAAAGTCAACAGCTGATTTGATAGCTCCTATTTATTTATTCAATTAAAAATAATTAAAAAATCAAATTTAAGTAAAATTACATTCAAATCAGTGAGTTTACACATTTTAGTTTACATTAATATTATAAACATATGTCGTTCCCGTTGGTGTGGAATGCAGCGCGCAAAGCGGCGATGGGGACCGCCACCCGTCACGCACAGCCCGACACGGCTGGAGTGCACGAGGTGGAGGACAGAGTGCAGAGTTGGAACGTGGAATGTTAGAGGAGGCATGAGAGATAAGACGAATGAGTTGATCGAAATAATGAAAGAAAGAGAATTAGATGTCGTGTGTATGTCGGAGACCAAACGGAAGGGCAGTGGTACTGAAGAGCTCCCTGGCGGGGCGTTAGCTCTATGGTCCGGAGTCCCGGAGAGCGAGAACGCCTGCCAGGGAGTGGGGGTGCTGCTGTTTTCGCGGTTGGTCGATGTTATGACTGAATATAAGTTTGTGAACTCAAGACTTCTCTGGGTTCGCTTTAAATTGGGGCTGACGAAGTTATTCCTTTTGGCTGTTTATGCGCTGGTAGCTTCGTCGTCCAGGGCTGAGCTGCAGGAGTTTTGGGAGAATGTAAGAGAAGTTCTAGATTTGGCTAGGGGAAACGAAAGAATTGTTGTATGTGGTGATTTGAATGGATCGGTTGGTACCGTTCGACCAAGGTACGAGTCGGTACTTGGAAAGTTTGGCGATAAAAGGGTTAATGATGCTGGCAAGCTTATACTGGTGGTATGCAAGGAAAAGGGTCTTCTTGGTACAAACACTATGTTTAATCACAAAAAAATCCTTATGTATACTAGAGAAAGAAAGTATGACAGAATTATGATCGATTAGTTCCTGGTGGATGACCGACTGCGAAAACAGGTTATGGATACGCGAGTGTTCAGGGGTGCTGACCTGGGAACGGATCACTATCTAGTGATTACTACATTTAGGGGTCTGTTCACGGGTTGGCGCTACCGGACGGCAGTGACAGAACCACAGTCGGTCTGTCGCATCCGAAGCTGGAAGCTTCAGGAAGCGGATACTAGGGACAAATATCATGCGAGGGTAGCCGTAAAGCTTGACACCATCGATGGCAGAAACGAATGTGTAGAAATAACATGGCAGAACCTTAGGGATGGAATGGTAAGTGCAGCGGAAGAAGTGTGTGGAACAATAAAAAGAGGCAGTAGTAAAAGAAGAGATGCATGGTGGAATGATGAAGTGAAAGAAGCTGTAAAGAAGAAGAAGAAAGCATGGTTAGACTACTTGGCCTCTAGTAATGATAAGGATATTTGAGAGAAGATGAAAGAAAGATATAGGCTGCAGAAAGTTCACACGAAAGCATTGATTGAGGAAGTGCGTGAAAGGTCTAGAATGGAAGCGGACGAAAGGTTGTCGCACAACTTTAAGGAGAACTCCAAACTCTTCTGGAAAGAGGTTGGAAGGACCCGAAGTGGTGCGACGGCCTTAAGAATGAACAAAGTGCTTTCGAGAACTAATGACGTCCTCTCAGAAAAATCGGACGTCATGCAGCGATGGAGCGAATTTTATAGAGAAATGTATGCGTGTGATGATCTTAGTGAGGGATCCGGGGATGACGCCGTGACTGGTACGCCAGACCCGGACCTCGATGACACTGAGGTCATCAGTATGAAAGAGATTGAACGTGCGATTCGAAGTTTGAAATGTGGTAAGGCTGCGGGACTAGACAGAGTTACTGCTGAAATGGTCAAGTATGGTGGGCCTCGCGTCTGGGACAGCTTTCATCTGCTGTGCAATTTGTGCTGGCGGACGGGAGATGTCCCGGATGATTGGCGATCCGCAGTCATTGTGCCTTTATATAAAGGCAAAAGTTCACATTTTGACTGCGGGTGCTATCGGGCGATCAGCTTGACCAGTTTAGCAAGTAAAGTTTACTCGAAGGTTTTGACACGTAGGATGCAAGAGAAATCGGAAAGATTTCTATGGGAGGCACAATGCGGATTTAGACCTGGAAGAGGATGCACGGATCAAATGTTTTCTCTCCGCATGATCACGGAAAAGCTTCTGGCTGCTAACCAGAAGATTTTCTGTGCTTTTGTGGATCTTGAGAAAGCATTTGATAAGGTTGTAAGGAAGAAAATGTGGGAACTGTTGCCGGGGTATGGTGTGGATGGTCGATTGCTACGGGCTGTGCAGTCTCTTTACTGTGACTGTAAAGCCTGTGTGCGGGTAGGGCATAACCTGTCACCCATGCTTAGCGTCCAAACGGGCGTAAAACAGGGTTGTGTCATGTCTTCCTGTCTGTTCATACTGTATCTCGACAGCTGTTTACAAAAGCTGAAAGATAGCTGTTTGGGTGTGAAATTGGGTGACATAAAAGTAAACTGTCTACTGTATGCTGATGATGCAGTGCTTATTGCACCATCAGAGGCAGAACTGCAGGCATTAGTCACGTGTATGAAAGAGGAATGTGAAATTAAAGGTCTCCGTTTGAACGCTAATAAAACTAAGGTTCTGGTATTTGAAAGGGACGAAGAGAGAACGAAGTGTGAAATATGGGTAAATCAGGAATGTCTAGAACAAGTAAATGAAATTGTATACTTGGGGAGTGCTTTTAGCCGGGATGGAAGATGTGATTTAGATGTGGACAGGCGTGTCGCTGCCGGGAACAAAGTCAGTGGTGCTCTGACTGCGTTAGTCAAAAGGCAAGGCGTAGTGAAGAGTGCACGCCTTGCAATACATAACGCAGTGTTGGTACCGACTTAGTTATATGGCAGCGAAACCTGGGTATGCCAGAAGAAGCATAAAAGCAAGTTGATTGCAGTGGAGATGCGATCTCTTCGTAAAATGTGCGGCGTTACCATGGCCGACCGAAAGCGAAACGAAGAGATTCGCAATATGGCAGGTTTGAAAGATGACCTTATCACAAAAATTGATAAGGGCGTGCTTTGGTGGTTTGGGCACGTTGAGCGAATGAGTGAAGACGGAATGGCGAAGAAAATATATAGCGCGAAACTTAATATTAAAAGGTGTCGAGGTAGACCGAGACTAACTTTCGAAGACCATGTGAGCAAATTGCTCGAAGAGGGTAGGGTCAAGAGTACTCGGATACCTAGACGTGCATGTATGAAGAAGATAATGAATCTGAAAGAAGCGAAAGAGGTATGTAAGGATCGTGACACTTGGCGATCTGTTCTCTCTGGCTACCCCGTCAGGGATTGTGCGTGAAGATAAGTATGTGTTTAAAGAAGATTTAAGAACTTACTTGCATCACCTTGCAGCTCAACTTAGCTTACTAGTGAATATCTATATATACACATTACAAGTATTTATCACATAATGGCAAATTTAACTAAAGTTGATCTGATGCAGAAGGAACTTGAAGTTAGCTGGATGCAAAAGATGACAGAGTTTGAAAAACGCTTAAAAGCTGCATTAGTCCCATCCAATCAGACGTTAGTCCAGCTAAGTGAGGAATTTTATGCTTTTAAAAATCTAGTGTGCAACATGTTTAGTCTTCTGCAGCAACAATTTCAAAGGTGTACTAATGTAGTTGAAGAAATAGATATGCGACAAATAGGTGCTTCTTTTTAATGGTATTCCTGAAGAGCCTGGATTAAATGAGGAACAAGAGGTACTTGCACTTATTAATAATAAAATGGGCCTTTCACATATAAGCATGTCTTCCTTAAAACGCTGTCATCGATTGGGAGCTCCGAGAAATGATCGGGTAAGAGCTGTACTTGTCCATTTTCATAATCATGATACTAAATCCGAAGTCTGGAGATCTAAGGCTAAATGAAAGAATACATCATACACGGTATCGGAGTTTCTTACTAAAATGCGACAGAGTACTTGTAAGAAGGCTCGCAGACATTTCGGCATGAATAATGTTGGGACTCTTGATGGAACCATAAACATTACTCTCCCAGATAGTACCCGCATAAAATTTTTAACTGGGGAAGATTTTGATATCCTTCTTACTAAATGGCCCCAGCCTAGTTCCTCGTTTGACACTATGCAGCAAGGCCCATTAGAACCCAGTTGTCAGCAAGATGAGGCCAGTCGTAAACAAGTCATCCAGGCCGTTCAAAGTGTGGAAAGTAAGAAGACACGTCGTGTGGTGCCCAAAAAATAATTCCGCTGTCGTCGGCAGTTGGTGTATTGTATCTTTGTTTCTTCGATTCTTAAGTTAATTCGTTGTTTTTTGTCATTTCAGTTATCACTAGTTGAAGGTAATTGTATTATTTACGTTTAGCTGATTACACACAAGTTCTACAATAGAGTAGGTATACAATATGCAATAATGTAATAACGTTTATGTCAAATGTCAACAAAAGGTGCAAAATGAACTAAATATCTGACAGCACAGAGTGTTTTCTTTTATAATTGGCTTTACAGCTCTGGGTTCTAGCCCTTTTTAGCCTGAAGTTACAGTGTATAATAATTATCATTCATAGTACACTGCTTCACAATAATATTAATCTTGTCTGTCGAAACTTAATAATTTTGTATTCCTTTTTGTATTGCACCTACTTGCTGCATTGTTAACAACTATTTTTTTTTCCTTTTTTATGTCACACTGTAAAAATAGTTTAAGGTTTTTTTTTTGCAATACTGTTTACAACTGGTTAATTTCGTTGTTAAATAATTCCATTAAATTATCTTGTTAATTGAGTCACTAAACAACCTAGAATAACCTTTAAACTTTTGTGGTCTTGTTATGCCGGATCAAGTAGTCTTAGTTTGTGTAGATTACCTTTTGTTATTATTATTATCTTTGTATATTTTATTCATTATGCTTTTTGCAATCAGTCAACTGTTGGGTGATATATTTGAATTGAGTCGTATTTTTATTAGTTAGTTTAAGTAATTTATATTCTGTGTTATATAAGTACTTTTTAAAATATTGTTTTATATATATCATAAACATATTATTATTAATGTCAGCTACGTCGGATGATGAATCTTTTTATTCTGCACATCATTCAGATGTCTCGTTCGAGTCTTATAATTATACTAATACCTTGCCCTCCCTTCGCGATGAGCTTATTAATTTACTTACTCCTTGTAAAAATTTTCTAAATGTATGTCATGTTAATGCTCAGAGCATACCGGGTTATTAATCTTATTTTGAAGAAGCTTCTCTATAGATTGTGTTCATGCAATCTTAGTATCAGAAAGTTGGCTAAAGCCTTCATTAATATCCAGCATGTATCCCTTAAATAACTTTGTTCTTGTGCGTAATGACAAAACTGAAAAAGGAAGTAGAAGTGTCGCCATATACCTGAGAGCAAATATTCCTTATAAAACAATTTTAGCTTCACCATCTCCTTATTCTGCCTCATTGGCGTTTCTGTTTCTGGAAATCGATATCAAAGGTGTAAAGGCAATTTTTGCGGTAGTATACTGTCCATCTGCTATTAACTTTTTCAACGCTTTTGAAAGAGCTCTCTCTACCATTTCATCTGAGTACACGCACTGCATAATAATGGGTAATTTCAATACTGATTTGTTGAGAAATTCTTCTCATTCTTAAAAATTTCGGTCAGTCATAGAGTCGTTCGTTCTACAACAATAGCTTCCATTCAATCCACGCCTTCTCCTCCTATTCCTTTTTTCACTTTTTATCTGTGACTGAAGATGAGATCCAGAAATCAGTGTTAGCTATTAAATCCAAGGCTGTGGGTTGCGATGAGGTTAGTAAGGTTATGATATCCATGATCCTTGAGTGCCTTTTGCCTGCAATCACACATATCGTAAACTTTTCCCTTGACTCAGGCCAATATCCTACTCAGTGGAAAAAAGCATATGTGCGACCACTTCCTAAAATACCTAATCCCTTATTATACCTATCTAAAGTTCTAGAAGCCTGTGTTCACAAGCAAATCTCTGTTCATAACTAAACATAACCTGCTGAATAAATATCAGTCAGGCTTTCAAGCAGGTCACAGTACTACCACTGCCTTGATAAAAGTCACCGATAACATTCGAATGGGAATGGATGAACAGAAGCTTACAGTGGTACTTGTTGATTTTTCAAATAATTTTAACACAGTCGACCACGATATCCTTATAGCCTTCCTAACTAATCTTAGATTCTCAATCCCAGCTTTGGAATGGATTTCATCCTATCTTCGCGGCCGCCAGCAATCAGTTCGATTAGGATAACAGTCTTCAACATGGGCTGACATTAAAACAGGCGTGCCGCAAGGCGGAATACTTTCTCCTATAATGACTTCTCTATTTATAAATTCTATTACTTCAGTTCTCAACTGTTCGTGCCATCTGTATGCAGATGATCTTCAGTTCTATGTGCAAACTAGTGTTAATGACCTTAACCATAATATTCACAAAATCAACCACAACCTTGATGCCATAAGAGATTGGTCGTACAGACATGGTGTTTCGGTTAACTCTTCCAAATGTAAGGTAATGGTTATAGGTAGTAGCAGAATATTAGCCAAGATTAATAACAATGATCTTTCTCCCGTATTTTACAATGGAATATTGCTGCCATTTTGTAAATCTGTTAAAAATCTTGGCTTACATATAGACATTTCCTTGAGCTGGGGAGTTTAAGTTGCTGAAATAAGCCGTAAAGTTACTGCCACCTTACGATCTCTTTGCCGTCTCAAAAACTTTCTGCCTTTTAAAACTAAACTTCTACTTGTCCAGACTTTGATATTACCCATTATTGATTATGCAGATGTATTTTATCCAGATCTATCTCAAAATCTTCTCGATAATTTGGGGCGCCTTCTCAACAATTGCATTAGGTTGATTTTCGGCTTACGTAAGTATGACCATGTTTATCAGTACCGTTCTAAGCTTAAATGGCTTTCTATTTGTCAAAGGCGTAGCTTCCGAATTTTAGAAGTACTATATTAATAATAATAATAATAATAATAATAATAAGTGCTTTATTTCCAAAAGGTACATAGTACAACCAGATATTTGCTTAACACTTAATAAAGCTAATTTTGTACATATAGGAGACCTGTGCATCAGCTGTCAGCGCCATATTTCCACCGTTAATTTACATGAATATTAGGTTGCAAGCAAAAGTTAATTAATTAATATTGTTTAACGAGTTTCAACCTTATGCTAACATAGCCTAGGTACAATGAAATTTAATGGATCACATGTTACGTTCCATATGCTAAGTTATTACTTATACTATATATAATGTATATAAGGCACAAAAAAGAACATAATTTATACTTATAATGTCATTCCTCTCTCTTAAGATGTGTAATGTATGACTGTAAGAAGTATTTGTGTAATAAGTGTAATGTGTGTGAGCAATTTAAGGAGAGTCGTGTGTAAATGTGTGTATGTGTGTGTGTGTGTGTGTGTGTGTGTGTGTGTGTGTGTGTGTGTGTGTGTGTGTGTGTGTGTGTGTGTGTGTGTGTGTTTTGATATTCTTACTTTTATACGGGTAGCATTGCGTGTGAGTTATATAAGAATTTATGTTTAATTCTGAATACTAAGAAGGTTTTCAGTTTCATTATAATTAATTTTTGTAGGTAAATCTGTACAGTTTTTTTACAGTCTACTTTATTAAGGTGGTAAATGTCTAATGTTTTATTTAGTTTATTATATAAGTGTGGTCCTAAAAATGCAAAGAATCTTCTTATAAAAGTTGTTTTAAAATTAGTTGTATCTACGGAAAATTTCCTGCGTTTATTTAAGTTCTTTGGGTTGTATAGCAATAAACTATGCTGTTTCTGAATGATCGTTAATATAAACAGTTGTCTTACCGTAAGGACCTGACAGTTATCATAAAGTTGTGATGTAGGGTATAGGAAAGGTTTAAATGTTGCTACTTTGAGAATAGCACGTTGTGAGATCTCAATCTTTTGTAACACCGTTTCAGAAGCTCCACCCCACGTTGATATGTTATAATAAACTGACATAACGCTAAGTAAACTCGTTTTAATATATCTGGATCCAAAACGTGTCTAATGGTTTTAAAAATATATATAAGTTTATGAATTCTTCTGCTAAGTGTGTTAATATGATGTTAAAAAATTTAAATTACTATCTATTATAACCCCCAGATATTTAATATGACTCAAGTGAAAGGCAGGAACAGCTATGTGTCTTGTTGAGCAATTATATGAATGAATCACTAAGTTAAAATTTTCAAGATTACGACTAGGTTTTCTTAATGAAAAAACTATTTATTTTGTTTTCCTAATATTGAGTGAGAGTTTATTACTGTAAAGCCAATTAGTAATTGCATTTATACCTGCCTGTGCTGATAAGAATACATCTGTCCATGTATCCGCCGCAAATATCAAAACAGTGTCATCTGCATATGAAATTATATGTCCCTGAGAGAGATCAAATTTTGTTAAATTGTTAATATAAATAAGAAATAAGGTTGGCCCGAGTATACTTCCTTGTGGCACTCCATAGATTACTAATAGATCATTACTATTAATATTATTTACACCAACGCATTGATATCTCTCAGAAAGATAACTTTTAAATAATTTGAGTTCAATGCCTCTGATACCGAGATTTCCTAGTAGTTTTAATAGTATTTTTATTGAAACGGTATCGATTGCTTTGGCCAAATCTAAGAAAACTGAGATACACTTTTTTCCACTATCTAAATTCGATGATATACAATCTATAAGAGTATGAACAGCATGCTCTATCGATTTGCCATGTCTAAAACCAAACTGTCTATTTGAAAGTAACTTATTTTTCTCCAGATATTTTGTAAGTCTATTATTTATAATTTTCTCTAAAAGTTTTGACAAAGCAGGTAAAATAGAGATAGGTCTATAATTACTTATACAGGTTTTGTCACCATCATTAAAAATAGGTCGAATTACGGACTTCTTAAGATATCTAGGGTATACACCATAATTTAGACATTGATTGAATATGTAAGTTAAAGGAGGTATTAACAAATTTTTAAAAAAAAATTAATAAATATATTTGAAATTCCATCCCAAACAACTGAGCAATCTGTTTTCAAATTGTCAATTAATTGTTCTACTTCACTTTCATCCGTGTCCAATATTCAATTTTAAATGACCCAAATTCTCCTTCTTATCTTAAGGATAACTTTCAGTACCAATTTTCTACTCATGATAGAGTTCCCCGTTCCCAAAATAGTCTTAAAATTTGTATTCCACCACATAAGAGTGGTTTCTTTAATTCCTCTTTTACTGTGCAGTCCATACTGCTCTGAAATGCCTTGCCTGTTCATATAAAAAAAAACCAGTAACAAACAATATTTTAAGAGACTTGTTCGAGAATTCTTTAACAGGAATAATACCACCTGATTTATCCGATTTTTGTTTTTCTCCCTCTTTCGCTTTGTAATTGATATTTTTTATAGTATATGTATTTTAATATGCATCATGTTATTTTATTTGTGTTATATTATTTTATATTTATTTAAAGATTTTGTATATATAAGTATATTTTATCCGTTTATATATTTACTATTAATTTTTTTTATTAAAAAGTAGATAATATTAAGTTTGTATAGTTTAAAAATGCTTTTTGTTATGAGATATAATGTTTTACTTATTTATTAATTTATGTGTGGTGTTGCACCTACAACAGCTTCTCAAATTATCCAGGGTTGACTGGTAGAGAATGCCACAAGGCATTAAGTCCGCCCTTTATATACCTTATTATAAGGTAGATGTAAAAAATAATAAATAAATAAAATAAATAAATTCAATATAAAGATTGTAAATTATAAATTATATATTTTAAAGCTTTTTCTTTGTGATAACATAATAATAAATCTAACAAGTACAATAACTAATCTCGTAAAGCTGTTTTCTTGATTATTTGCAACTGAAAATAATCAAGAGTCCGCAACAAAGTCTAAACGGAATTTATTAGCTGCAAGCGAGCTTTATTTATGTTATTGGGCAAAACCATACGTGTAATAAATACTAATAGTGGGTCAACTCCTTTGATATAACGCAAAATACCTACACAGCTGTCTCAAAGCCAAGTCGGTAAAAATATGCAAGGGTTTTCACAACAAATTTCCTTAAACAATAATATAATAACATTATATTTATTTATAATAATATATTAATAATTCATTTTCGATACAAACTAATTACTACTTTACAAAACTAGTTCCGTTACGCAGCCTCACCTGATTTGTCGGCTGGAAGGCTTGTGCTGGTAGGTACCTACCCAATTTTACTATATTTTACCTATGTAGCAGTATCTCAGGTATTCCAGATAAAATACTTGATAAGGTGTTGAACAGAAAAAATAAAACATGTTAAAATTATGTGTTGATTCTGTTTATTCAACTCCCACGTTACAGATGTGCAAGCGACAAATATTTACGGCATTCATTATTCGACTTTTTTTGATTGTTTGTCGTTGAATTTAATGATATAATGAATTATCATCCTTACGTATAATTCAATTTAAATAGTGAAAAATGATCACATGGGTACAAGAATAAGTACGTGACACGCCTACACAGGCGTACCGGTACGCAAGCGAATCCGACCGGTACTATCGCAGACGTCGCGGGCAGGGAGTGGGGGAAGACTCCGCTCTCCTTCATACCGCGCCAAGTCGTTGTTAGGTCTTGTTGGCGAAACAATGAAGATAGATAACCTTACGAACTTCCATAATAAATAAATATGAAAGGGGAACGATATTGGTCTAGGGATTTAATGTGAGTCCATGCCAACGGTATGTCAGTCAATGACTAAAATGACTAGACATTTAATTGGCAATGACCGTATTATCTTAATTATATATCATTAAAGAAAAGAAGCACTCTAGAACTTGGTAAAAGGTATAGGTGTCTATGGTTCTCAATGTCCAAATGCCTTAAACTATAATATGTTAACTCGTAACTAAGAATCTTTCAGTCGAAGTAAAGCTTACCCAAAGTACTTTTAAAATTTATAAAAATTGCTACAAGATAGAATAAAAATACTCAAGTACTATAATTAATTAAAAATGACTGCCTCGTCGGTCTAAATTGGTAAAAATTAATTATTATTGGTAAAAATATATATCATTGGCTAAATAATACGTGGTAGAGCCATGGTGCAGCTATATTAGTAGTATCCTTTTAAGGTCGGGAAAAAAAAATCTTGCGTAGCTCGTTTTCGATCTTATATTCTAAGTACGTATATCCAAAGTCATCCTAGAAAAATAATAAAAAAAATCCCGCTCCCTCCCCCTTTGAGAAAACGTCATGTCACGATAGTGCGATGTCGAATAGACAAGCTATCAGAATTTTGTTAAGGTATAATTTTGCTATGTATAATTTGTAATTTATAATGATATATTATTATAAAAAATAAATTCTTGAGATCAATCATTTCTTAAACATTTTGGTACAATCACTTTGAAATAAAATCTTAGGAAACTTAGCCTCTAATTATTGACTATGAACGGATGTGAATTAGTTGCCTTTTCTGTTAAGACAAAGATATACGTTGCATTTTTCACATCTTATCTTGGATCTACTTGTACACCCTTCCATTCTACAGGATCGAGGGTTTCGATCTCGTCAAATACCGGGTAATGTTCATAACCATCGTGACGTTTCGCCTCTGAAGGTACATTAGCCGGTCGGTATCACTTGGCACGAATATTTGGGTCGACATTTTCCGGATCTTGAGCCTCCAAACCTTCCATGTTTTTAACAGGATCTTGTTCTGGCCTTGGACGATCAGGGGTATTGGTAAGACCATCAGCTACTTGCAATTTGAAGTAAGTCAAAGACTTGGCCCCTATCTACGTGAGCCGTCTGGCAGTGTATTTTGTATAAACGCCAAGCATTTGCGACTGCAAGATCAAAGAAATGTAGCATGATCTTCAAGGTCCATTTTCTGGTCTTCATAAAAGTTCGATAATACTCGATTGATTGGTCGAGGACGTCAACTCCTCCCATGTTCCGATTATATTTGGCAATGATAAGGGGCTGCCTGACATCGATGTACGCATTCTCCTTTTTATCCCATCGCTTCACGAAAATATGATCGTCTGCCGAAGTGCAATTGGACGCCGCCAGAACGGATTTGTTTTCCATCCAGAGCACAATTACAACATCATTATTTACGAACTGTTCAGTATCTCCTCGGTTCATTTCACGGCCCTTTTTAAAAGTCATATATTTTTTGTCGGGTATTCTATTCATCATAACCGTTCCTGTGCCAATCATTGCTTTTTTAGATAATCTTTCCAAGAGAGGTATTGACGTGAAATAACGATCGAAGTAAATGCAACTTCCTTCATTACAGCCCTTCACAAGTCCACTGCTGAACATAGGCCTCCCCCAAAGAATGCCACAAAGCACGGTCCTGAGCCACCTGCATCCATCGACTTCCTGCATGTCTTACCTGGTCGTCACTCCATCTCGTGGGGGGACGCCCTACACTTCGACTACCGGTACGAGGCTGCCACTCGAGAACCTTTCTTCCCCATCGGTTGTCGGTTCTTCGAGCTATATGGCCGGCCCACTGCCACTTCAGCTTACTAATCCGTGGGGCTATGTCGGTTACTCTAGTCCTACTGCGGATATCCTCATTTCTGAGTTTATCACGCAGAGAAACTCCGAGCATAGCCCTCTCCATAGCTCGCTGAGCGACATTAAGCTTCCTCATACGGCCAGCAATGAAGGACCATGTCTCAGTTCCGTAAGTCATCACTGGCAACACGCACTGGTTGTACAATTTCGTTTTAAGGTTTTGAGGTATGTCTGACGAGAAGATGTGTCGTAGCTTCCCGAACGCTGCCCAGCCGAGTTGAATACGTCGATTGACCTCTCGGTCGAAGTTGGACTTACCTAGTCGGACTATTTGTCCCAGGTAAGCATACTCGTCAACAACTTCGAGCTTAGTGCTCCCAACAACTACCGGCATAGGTGTGACATAGACATTAGACATGATCTTTGTTTTGTCCATGTTCATCTTAAGACCTATCCGTTGGAAAACACTATTGAGGTCATTGAGCATAGAGCTTAGGTTCTCCAGCGATTCTTCCATAAGGACTATATCGTCGGCAAATCGAAGGTGAGTGATGTACTCACCATTGATGTTGATACCGTATCCTTTCCAGTCCAGAAGCTTGAAAACGTCTTCCAATGCAGCTGTGAAGAGTTTCGGGGATATGACGTCACCCTGTCTAGTAGACCTCTCTGCAGTTGGATAGGTTTCGTACTCTGGTTCTGTACTCGGATAGCCATCGTAGCCTTACTGTACAAGCACTTCAACACTTCGATATACCGACAGTCAACTTGGCACCGCTGAAGGGACTGCAGCACCGCCCAAATTTCGACGGAATCAAAGGCTTTCTCATAGTCCACATACGCCAGACATAGTGGCAAATTGTACTCTTTGGACTTCTGTACAATTTGCCGAAGGGTATGTATGTGGTCTATGGTGCTAAAGCCCTTTCGGAAACCGGCTTGTTCGGGAGGCTGGAAGTCGTCAAGTCTGCGTGCGTGACGATTTGTAATGACTCTTGAAAACAGCACGTAGACGCGGCTCAGAAGGGAAATCGGTCTGTAGTTCTTCAAGAGAGCGTTGTCACCTTTCTTGAAGAATAAGACCACCGCACTTCTGTTCCACGCCTCCGGTGTAATTCCACCATGTAGGACGGAATTAAAGAGCTTTTGAAGGACTTCAAGTACCGGTCTTCCACCCGCTTTCAGAAGCTCTGCTGTATTTCCATCCTCGCCTGGGGCCTTACCGTTTTTAAGGTGCTGGAGAGCCATTCTAATCTCGCTCAGACTGACGTCCGGGATATCTTCAGAATGCGACTTCCTGGGGGAATGGAATTGGAAAAGTGCAAAATAACTGCTGCACCCACACCCAGAGATTTATCTATGAATGGGCCGTTAGCCCCTTGATAGACTTCAAAGTCGAGCATAATACCATCGCTTGTTGTGGCTACAAAAGCTTTCAAGCCGGTGAGTCTAGGTTTGGACTTTATGACTTTTGGGCATAATTCGCAGAAGGAAATCATTTGTTCGTCTATAAAATAGTAACCCGGTAGCCTTTCTATTTTCTCACAGGCATTTTTTACCTGATTTAATACCGTTTATACTTTCCATAGACTGTTCTTATTATCAACTGGGGCGATATCCTCTTCCACCACATGAAAATTTGTGCGCAACAGTTGCAGTCGGTCTCTTGGAATGATATTAGGTACTAATTCCAGTCTCATTTCTTGCCTCCAGTACATATGGAGTCGTGGATAAGTTATGCACCCCATTATAAAATGCACACCAATGAACTTCTTCATTTCTACAGGATTAGTATGAAGAACCCTTCCAGTTTGCCTCGAGTAGTAATTATTTGTGTAGTAAGCAGCTTTTTCATAAAATGCATCGTCAAAATAGTCCTCGAAGTATTCGAGAGGCGTTCTAATTGTTTGTTGTTCCCGTGGCAGAAAATTATGTTCTTTTTGGTCAAATGGAATAGATTTCCATAGCCTTCGCCTAGACGGATCCCTGTTGCGTTGAGCTGCCTCGGACTGAGCACGAATGCTAGGTGGCGGATTACCAGATAAATCAGGCAGCTGATCATTTCTACTCATGCGGTCCCTCGTGCGGTACCGAGAAGTACCATGAGATGTGCTTGGTGCGTTTGATGAACGATGATGCCGGCGACTTACAGAAAGACCACGTTGAGATCTAGCGCAGACTGTATTCAGACTAGGACTTATTTCTGGCACCTGAATGTTAGGGGTTTTTTCTTCTTGTTCGCTGTTACAAATATCATCGTCCGAATACGACTGACCCGCCACCTGATCTGGCACAGCCTCAATGCCTTCCTCTTCATGATATTCCTCATCTTCGAAACCCTCTATCTCAGACTCGTTTCCGGCTGCTATCAATTCTAGTAAGTATTCCGAGGTTAATGTTCTTTCTGCAACAAAAAAAGGAGTGTTTTGTATTTTTTTTACCGATTAAAAACATTAAAAACCTTGATCTAATTTTTAATCAACATAAATTTTGATAGACGAGTTAAAGCCGGACTTGCACTATCGTGCGTGTTTGAACTAACAACCAAGTATCTTCGTGTCCGATAAAGGTGCGCATTGAACTATAGTTGTCTCATTGACTTGACTTTATTACCTTTTAAAATCGCACAATCAATGTAGTCAATCACTATTAAAAATATTTTTACTGCACCGCTATTTTGAAAAGGGCAGAAATCCGCGACAACTTCTCACAAGTATAATCTTTGCGGCAAAGTTCACACTATACTAAACGCACTACCGTGTGGTATCGGCCGCGTCTCGTAAAGTTGATCAAGCTCGCGAAAATATTTTTCTAAAGTTGAACGCACGATCGTATAAGAGCGTCGTGAAAAAGGTATAGTTGTGGCACGATTGGTTCGGCTCGACCAGAAGATAGATGTAGATGTATATGGGCCACAGAAACTGTTACGGCGTGGAGCTGCCTATCTAATAGTAGGATCCTCCCGGCCCATGAAGGAAGAACTTACAGGCAGATGCAGGTCGGGCCTCCTAAGGCCAAAGTGGAAAGTCTCTAATTACAATAAACAATAAGGGGGAGCGTTTTATACTACTGCCATTCAACAGGGAGAATATTAAACCGAGCTTACTTGCCTATATCCAAGGCGACTGGTCCCTCAGGATTCGGTCAGGTCGCATGTGGTTGTGTGGTGCAAGGGAAATAAGGTGCTGTGATGTGTATCTGGGTGTGACTGGTGGTGATTGACCTTATTAGACCTTTGCCGTCGGCAGCAGCCCAGACGTCAGCACCGCTCCAAATTGAGGTAATCTTCCGCGGCGCCGTCCACAGTCACTTTCTTCGTTTGTCACGATGACAGTCCTTTAACTCTATCGTACAATTAACTAACGCCCGAATACGAATGTCCGGATCAAAGTTCACTACCGCTTTGCGTGGCAACCGTTATTTCTAGAATACCAAATGCCGAACTAGCTAATATTGTCGAATGCACTTATCAAATTCTGAGTCAGACCCAATGAGTCCAGGGTGAAGCTCTCAAGCAAGGAATGCGCGTTACAAATCCCAGACAGTATATTTACTAGACGCGCCTAAATTATTCCGAGTTCCCGACAAAAATGACAACGTGCTGTCCCAAGCACAGCTGGCAGACGACTCCTTTGCGCTCGCGCGCTCTCGCCACACCCAAGCTAGCCCGAACGTCAAACCGTTATCGCCGAGCCGCGCGCCCACTGACGTCAATCCCGAAATCAGCGTTCGGGCGTAAACAGAAACCACTAACCATCAGGTGGATTGTGTGCTCGTTTATCACCCTTATTCTAAATATTTAGAAGGCTCGGATTGGCTGAAATTTTTTATAGAGTAAGTTAGACATCTACATCTATTCCCGATGACGTATCAAAATGTAAATGTGTTGTCACCCGTGAGGACTAAGATGGAATGCCTCGTTTCCAGTAAAAAGGGTCTCCGGTTCTCTACACTCACCATAATAAACACATCTAAATCTCTACACTCATCATACTAAAAACATTGCTAATTTACGCTGGTATTCTGTGAGAGCGTGGTCCTTCCCCGGTCGAGCCGACCCATTCTTGCTACAACTATTTCAGTAATATAGCTGCAGCATGGCTCTACCACGTAATTGATGCGTCTTGCTTTTTATCATTCGTTTACATCACGTTCAGGGATGGCAATCTAATACGACCAGAGAGAGGTCACGGGGGTGAGGGCTTTTCGTGGCACTAGGGTAAAATTGCGCCAAATCCTGTTTCCGGGATGCTATCGGGATTATCTCGATAGAAAAACCCGATTATTGATTTTTGACCCAACCCGGGATCCAAGGTTCGTAGCAGAAAATTATTATATAGGGTATATGAAGCCATATTTTTTTTTCTGTAGAAACAGAAAGTAACTTTTGAAACATGTTTTTGTTGTGGAATTTTTCAACGCATTCAAAGCATTCTACAGGCTACATGCAGGACCGTTATACTTAACACTATTTTATGACGGAGCTGTCTGATCTGTTATTGTTCCATTTTTCACTTTGATACAGTACCGGCGATTGATGATCATTGCAACGGTATTATTGTACAAGGCTGTTCTGTACGATTTGTAAATTCGTGAAAAAGAGAATAATACAAACGTCACATGTAACGACCATGTCACATCTACATCGGCAGTTTTTGGGAACTCTATGCTCCAATTTGTTGACAAGTATGTTTATTTAGGACAAATTGCCCGATAAATTAATTAAAACCTTTACCAAGCGGTAAATAGCCGTCTCTAGCTTACCTAGAGAGCGTTCGAAAAAATCATACAACCAGTGCGTGTTGCCAATAATGATATCTGAATCTGAGACGTGGATCTTTACTGATGCCCGTATGAGGAAGCTTAAGTTCGCTCAGCGAGCTGAGGAGAGGACTATGCTTGTACTTTCTATTCGTGATAGAATCCGTAATAAAAATAAACTCAGTAGTATTCAAAGTAAAAAAAAATAGTTTCATTTAAAATTCGCCTTTAACGGTTACAGCCTACTACGTCCCACTCTTGGGACACATACCTCCTCTGAGAACGTTTTAGTTTTAGGGCTTGGAATTTTCCGCTACCCCAATGCGTGTTTGCGGACTACACATGTCTTCGAAATATGTTTGTTTAATTTCTTAGACATATGCTGGTTTCCTCACGATGTGTGCCTACACCATAGAGCACTTGCTAAATGAGCACTTTAATTTGCAATGAACAATTTCATTAGTGCCGACGGGGTTTGAACCTGGGTTGCTCACGTACATTGAAATTTAAAGTGAGCGCTTCAGCCCCCGGGTTACCACGGCTAGGAACTATTTGATAAGACATTACTCTCACAAAGTCTTGAAGCGGCAAGAAAGTAGTACTAAAGTATTTTACTCCCAACTGTTACAATTTAAAACTATTAATGTACTTTAAGGAAGTCGACATTATCTAGATAGCTTATGATATTCAAGTATTCTTTTGTTTTAAATTAGTACTAATTTATGATTATCTTTTTTCATTTCAATGCTTTTTTAAAGAACCTTGAATTTATGCATCCACAAGAACAGAGTTCACACGACATAGCTGACTATATAGCTTGAAGAAACAACAGCCAATGGGGAAGAATAGTTTGCGTGTTGCAGCCTCGTAAAGTTAAGCGAAGTGTACGGCGCCCCCCTTCTAGATGAAGAGACAAACTGGATGGATGAAGGTGACACATGACTTCAAGACAATGTTTTGTAGTATTCTTTAGGGGAAGCTTATGTTCAGCAATAGACGTGTCACATGCTTTGTAATGATGTTATAAAATATAGATCCAATGTGTCAAAGATGACCTGAATCTTTGAATAGTAACAATTATATGAAATTCAATTATGTGAACACAAAGGCAAGTATTTATTTGCATGACTTTTTTATAATATTGCATGCCTTAAGTGCTAAGCGCGTAGGCATGCTTTACTAGAGCCTAAAAATCAAGATGACAACGTTTTGTCGCATGAAATCGTATCTAACAATCGTCTTGAACATATAAATTAAATAAAAAGCACATTGTCGGAAAGATAAATGATTGTCTAACTTATTTTTTTTAATCGATTAATTACTATTTTTACAGAAAAAGTGGTTTTAGTATCTTATAGTGTAGATTCACCAAGTCCGCATGGAGGAGTAAATACGATAACTTTTAAAATATCAATTGATTGACATTTAAAAAATAATAATATACTAGTTATGTTTGTTCAAAGTTCACTTTAAGTGTAATATACAATAAACAGTACGAAAATATAATATTGTCATCGAAAAAAAAACATACGATGATTTCCGCAGAAGCTATAATGAAATAAATATTTCTCGCGCGTTTTCAGTAGATTAGAAGTTTATGTTCCGTCGGACGTCTCAAGAATGTATTCATTGTGCCGTTTCTGACCTTTCTCTTGTGAGATGTTGACACATTTAATGTGATACTATTTTAATAAAAGTATAACCATTCAACGTTCATTATAGCCTATAAAAGTTCACTGCTGAATATAGGCCTCCCCCGTAGATTATCACATAGTTGCTAAGTTTGGCAGGCGTCTTGGCAAGTGCAGTTTTTTATAAGTTTGTGTTGTTATCAGGTTGATGTTATTGCCCATCTCCTGTTTCAGTTTCCTTCAGTCACCCTTTAAAACATCCACGGGGAAGTGGATATCCTTACACCGCCACTACATGGTTATCAAACTATCATAAAAAGTTAAAGTTAGAGTTACAGGGTATATACGTTCCACTACGGGTGTGGATGTTTGTCCTCGTGTAATTTATGTCTGTAAACTGCGTCCACGATACTAAGAGAAAATCCTAGTGTGGTGGTAGCGTTTTATTTTAAGAAAAAAAAGAGCAACTGATGGGCACAGGCGTCCTCTCATTTTTAAAAGGGTTATATTTCGAAGACATGTAAAGTTCACCTACAGGCATTGGGGCAGCGCAGAGAACATTTCCTTGCCTTGGCTTGTAAAACCCCATATATATAATAAAATACCATATATTATAAAATGTAACTTTATTTAACTTCTAACGGAATAATCTGCCAGCGTCTTTTTTTCTCTGTGGCAAATCCGGTGACAAGTTTTAAAATAATTGCTCCGAATTTTTTTTTTAAATAAAATATTGTAAATTGATAATATCCACCTCAATTTTAAGATACAATTGTTGATTATACTTATTTGTATTTGTAAAATAATTAAAGTCAGAAGTATTTTAATTACATTGTGTTAAGTGTTCCAATCAAAAGTAACAGCTGTAACGAACATCGTTTAAACTTATTTTAAGTGTAATTATTGTTATCCCTTTAACATTTTAAGATTAACCTATTAAGTAAGTGTTGTTGTGGATTTCATTTTGAATTGTTAACATGATAATTTAATTTGAGATCTGTAAATAAGCCCATACATCTAGACATTTGCTTACGCTGCTTCTTTGGTTTTCTTTCTTTGTTTTCTTTTGCTATTTTTTTATAGGAGAGGGGGCCAACGAGCTTGCGGCTCACCTGATGGTAAGTGACTACCGCCGCCCATGAACAACTGCAACACCAGGGATGGAATTGCAGATGCGTTGCCGGCCTTTTAAAAAGGAGTACGCTCTTTTCGTGAAGGTCCCTAAGTCGTATCGGTCCGGAAAAATCGCTGTTGGTAATCGATTCCACAAGGAAGTCGTGCGAGGAAGAAAACATCTTCTAAATCGCACAGTTATGGACCGCCAATCATCCAGATGATGTGGATGGTATTGGGAGTTCTGCCGCGATGTGCGTTCGTGAAATTTGGCGGCTGGGATTAATCCGAACAATTCCTCAGAGCACTCCCCATGGTAAATGCGAAAGAAAATGCAAAGGGATGCAACATCTCTTCGCAGTGCCAATGAATCGAGCCGATCGGAAAGGGCTCGGTCGTCGACGATTCGAGCCGCTCTGCGCTGGATGCGGTCAAATGGAAGGAACTGGCACTGGGGAGCCCCTGCCCAGAGATAGGAACAGTATTCCATGTGAGGCCGAACCTGCGCCTTGTAAAGTTGCAGGCGGTGTGCCGGCATGAAATACTGTAAGTTTTTTAGAGGCCAATTTGGCCTTCTCTTCCAAGTGACCACGAAACTGCACGTCACTCGATATGTCGACTCCGAGGATACCGATACTGGCTGAGGCAAGAAGGGGAGTGCCTTGAAACTGAGGAGATACGACAAAGGAGTTCTTTTTAGCGGTAAACGCGCAAACTTGTGTCTTCTGAGGATTAAACTGGGCTAGATTTAGTCGCCCCCAATCCAAGACTTTTTTCAGCAAAGACTCGACTTCAGACACAAGTTTGTTCCGGTACTCGGCGACGTTTTTCCGAGAAATATTGGCACGGCCGGTGTATAGAGCATCACCAGTACTGTCATCCGCATAGCAATGAATGTTACCAGTTAGCAACATATCATTGATTTGCAGAAGAAACGGCGTTGGTGATAGCACACAGCCTTGTGGAACACCAGCGTTAATTGGCTTGTAGTCAGAACATGCACCGCCTACAACGACCTTGATGCTCCGATCTGCAAGGAAGCTGGTGATCCAATTGCACAATTTCTCGGGAAGCCCATAGGAAGGGAGCTTCGAAAAAAGCGCTTTGTGCCAAACCCGATCGAAGGCCTTCGCTATGTCCGGACTAACGGCCAACACTTAATAGTAAAATGAATACACACAACGCCAAAACGCGCCAGTTGGAGAACCAATTTCAAATGGCTCTTCAAGAATCTAAGGCGTCAAAGAAGCAGTGTGAGCTGTTATGTAAAGAAATGGATGACAATGAAAAGGAAATAATAAATTTAATTGCTAAAATACTGAGCTAAAAAGTGACATGGTTAAGCTGCATAAAGGTTATACATTTGTTTTAAAAAAAGGGATCAACTTCAGAGAACAGTCGATGAGTTTGATCAATGCAGCAAGGAATATGAGGAATCCCTCAAATTAATTGCTGCATTGCAGTTACAGTTAAGTGAGGCTAATGAGCAGATTGTGCAATTAAAAAATTACATAGATAACATGAAAGCGTCCCAAACTCAAAGTCTGTTCAATGAGCTCATAGAAAGTGAATCTTCTAAGGCATTGCAACCCTCCACAACAATCGATTTGACTGGTGATGATTATGTCACATCAAGAACAGCCGCAAAACTTACCTGCAGTAGAAGAAAATTAAAGAAAAATAATTTAAAAATTAAGAATAATAAATCATTTTCGATACAAACCACCACCGCTCTCCTTCATACCGTGCCCAATCGTTGTTAGGTCTTGTTGGCGAAACAATGAAGATAGATAACCTTACGAACTTCCATAATACAGAAATACAAAAGGGAAACGATATTGGTCTAGGGATTTAATGTGAGTCCATGTCAACGGTATGTCAGTCAATGACTGAAATGACTAGACATTTAATTGCCAATGACTGTATTATCTTAATTATATATCATTAAAGAAAAGAAGCACTCTAGAACTTGGTAAAAGGTATAGGTGTCTATGGTTCTCAATGTCCAATTGCTTTAAATACTCGTAAACTATAATATGTTAACTCGTTACTAAGAATCTTTCAGTTGAAATAAATCTTACCCAAAGTACTTTTCAAATTTATACAAATTGCTACAAGATAGAATAAAAATACTCAAGTACTATAATTAATTAAAAATGACTGCCTCGTTGGTCTAAATTGGTAAAAATTTAGTATTATTGGTAAAAATATATATTATTGGCTATACGTGGTAGAGCCATGCTGCAGCTTTATTAGTAGTATAGTTGTAGCACGAATGGGTCGGCTCGACCAGGGTAGGACCATGCTCTCACAGAATATGAGCGTAAAATAGCAGCTTAATGCTGCTGTGTTTCGTATGGTGAGTGTAGAGAACCAGAGACCCTTTTTACTGGAAAAGAGGCATTCCAACTTAGTCCTCACGGGTGACAACGCATCTGCATTTTGATTCGCAAACGAGGGTAAATGTAGATGACCATGGGCCACCGCAACTACTTACCATCAGTTGGACTGTGTGCTTGTTTGTCACCCTATCCTCTATAAAAAAAATGGGATTGCTAATCATAAGCCCCTGGGTTTAAGTTCCGGGTCGAACGTTAATCAGATTTTGGGTTTTTCTGTCAAAAAATTCTCAGTAGTTTCCCGTCGGAAGGAACTGGCGGAATTTCACTCTCGTACCTCGGAAAACCCGTTAAGCAGTTAATTCTGCGCCTAATCTCGCGGATTGACGTCCTTTCGGACTACGACTACTATAGTTACGTATTTTTAAAATAACTTTATATTAAAATATTCTACGTCTAAGAAATTTTATAATTTTTATTTTTATTGTAGGTTATTTTTACCCTTTTGATTAAACAGAGGAATATCAAAATGTCGTCTAAGTAATTACATTGACCCAGCTTCCTCTGTTAAGAGTCGGCGTTTAGCCATCTTAATGGTTTAAATTTTATCTCCAAATTGATGTAATATGGGACTCCCAAAATAATAACCTATTTAATAAAATAAAATTTTAAAAATCGGTTCACAATTGACTAAAATATCGATTAATATAAAATATATTACCACAGCTTAAATTTTATTTGTGGTACAAATATATCTAATATAAACTAAAAAAACATTCAACTTTTCTTATTCGTAGCTCCCAAGTGATATTAAACCATGTCTGCAGTAAGTTTCGCAAGCCCACATCATTCTAACTGCTGTCAGAACTTACCTGATTTACTACTAGTGTTACATATTACATGTCTTCGAATTGCGGAATATGGTTTTTCACAGCAACTTTGCTTTAGACAAGCTTTTGTTATATATTAACATTCAATTCTGCTTTTTTTACCTGACTTCCCCAGAAAGAGGGTAATATTTTTGAGATTATGTTGATATTATATTTATTTGGCATGGTCTGTTAGTCAGAATAATAGGATAAAGTCAAGGAATCATCGTATTGTTATCGGTTCTTAATACATCTGTAAAAAATAAATATTTAGAATCCTGGGAGTGGCTATATATTCTCGATGAAGAATCAAAATGTAAATGCTTTGTCACCCGTGAGGAGTAAGATGGAATGCCTCGTTTCCAGTAAAATTTTTTCGACTAAGAAATTCCGAAATTTTCAATATTTCAAGCGGCTTATGTTAATGCAGTATACTCTAATTTACGCCACGTCCTCGATAAGGCGAAAAAAGCCCTGCAATCGAAAATTAGGTGTATTTTATTTCTGATTCGGCTACGTTAACATAAATATATTTAACCACTTCTACATTATTCATTATTATTATTTACGACGTTTATTATTATATAAAATTATTTTATTCTGTTGCGATGCGCAAAACCAACACTCCGGGGGAGTTAGAGCCCTGGGAAATAAATTTTTGTCTTTTAAATTACCCGTCCAAACTGTGAGGTTTTAGGTCGAGTGATAATTGGAGATGATGGTAACGAGAGTAATGCGTCGTTTTCGTTTGACAAATATGGTCGTTGCACGAACAAAGGTTACAGTAACTGGACCCGTCGTCGGTATTTCTAGCGTCGTTGTTTTGTCATTTCTATTAATAACGCGCTGTGGCCCAGGATAAGGTGCTCTTTTAACACCAGGAATACATAATCTGTAGACTCTAAGTCTTTGTGTACGAATACTGAATTTGACCCGTGACTCGTCAAAGGAACGGGTTTCAGATCAGCAATGTACTGTTGAAGTTGTGACACAAAATCCACGGGTGAGATTAACTTGAAATGTCTGTCAGTAATATCAAATACATGCCTTATATAAAAGCTGAGAAT
The DNA here is from genome assembly GCA_963668995.1 of Parnassius mnemosyne. Classification (NCBI taxonomy): domain Eukaryota; kingdom Metazoa; phylum Arthropoda; class Insecta; order Lepidoptera; family Papilionidae; genus Parnassius; species Parnassius mnemosyne. The sequence goes on along the minus strand of CAVLGL010000121.1, from coordinate 452,212 downwards.
TGAATGCGTGAAGACATGTAAGTATAACCATTTTTAAAGATTTTGTCTGTCTGACTATTTGTCTGCCTGGGCTAATCTTTGGAAAGGCCGATTAAAATTTAAAGAACCGATTGCAATGTGTGATATACATTTTATCCAATAAACATGGAGTTTCGATTTAAAAAAACAAAAAGCAATTAAATAAATGGTCTTTGATTATCTTACATCTAAATAATGTCACATTAATAGCTCGTACTCAGGCGAAGCCAGGGCAAATTTCTTCTCTTTGCAAATAACTGAAATTAAATTGATTGTTTGTAATGTTAAAACAACAGTTTTTTACTAAATGCATACGAATGAAAGTATGTACGGTACTAATAATAAAAAACAATTTTTAACATTTTTGTTTGTCTGTTTGTTTGTTTTGGCTAATCTCCGAAATAGCTAAACCGATTTTGACGAGACTTTCATTATCAGATAGCTGATGTCATAAGGAGTAACTCAGGATATTTTTATTTTAGAAAGAGAATCAGGGTTATGTGCAAAAAAAATCCTTGAAATCGTAGTAAATTCCACGCGGGCTAAGTCGCAAGGGACAGCTAGTTAAAAATATAATAATCTATTCTGTCCTTGTCGTTGATGTCGGCTTAACCGTTTGAATGATGAAGGATGAATCAAGGCAGCTAGTGAATTTATATACACTCAGTTTTTTTTTTCCTTATTTGCAGTACTTAATAGAAAAAGAAATACAGTTTAATCACGTTTTAAATTCCTATTTGCTTCGAAAATACACCTCGACTGCCGTGAGAATAGTTTGGTTTTATTAGAAACTTTTACAGAATTATTTTAGTTCTAAGTCGAAGCCAAAGTTAGTTCCCGTAGATATTATATATTAAATAAATTGTTAAGAAAATCATGTAAGCCCTATACAGAAATCGAACGAGTCAAGTATTCAACACTCTAATTCAAAATAAAGAAATGAGATTAAAACTTATTTATCGTTTTTAATACATGATACCTCCGCACATGATTATACGTGGTAGAGCCACGCGGCAACTATACTACCTATATATATATATATATATATATATATATATATATATAGCAGAGGAGGTTGGTTGGCTCTCAAGAATACCAGCCTGAAAAAGAATATGGCTGCTCAATTTTATTGTCAAAGAGGCATTTCATCTTAGTTCTCAGGCGTAACAACAAATCTGCATTTTGATTCTTAATAGATGATAAATGTAGATGCCTATGGGCCATATCATCTATTTACTATTAGGTGAACTATGTGCTTGTTTATTTTATAAAATTACTATTATAGAACAGAAATCCCTTATTTTATAAAAAAGACGCATGTATAAATCTCTTAAGGCTCCATGGCATAATCCCTTTGAATTCCACTCAAGCTTCCCCTGGGTGCTATCTGCCGACACACTATTGCACTAAATCTTTTAGGGCGTTTGTTCATTAACCTCATAAGTGACATAAAATGTAGGTACTTCCTTATAATTCCAATACGTTATTCTCATATTTTTTGTTAAGCTTGCCGATGGTTACCGGTAATTTGTGATTATAATTTTTACTGTTTCACAAAATCATTATTGATGTACTAAATCCTTTATATATATAACTACTAACTACAATTTTATGTACGAAACACATTTGAGAGTATATTCGGGAGGTGTATAGGATTAAACTTTGTATGGGACAAAGGTTTTCTTTTGTTTTCCCCTGATGACAACGCTAATATTTTTAACGATATAATTTATATCTAACAATGCCAGTGTTCCATTTTTTTTAATAAATTAAATATTGCATACCTTAAGCGAAAGCGCAAGGTATGTTCTACTATCGCCTAAAAATTAAGATTCCTACGCTTTATCGAATAAAATCGTATCTAGCAATCATATTATACATATAAATGATATAAAAATCACATTGTTAGAAAGATAAATGATTGTTGAACTTATTAATAATTTTTTAAATCGATTAATTGCTATTTTTAAATAAAAAAGGGGTTTTAGTGGCTTATGGTGTGGATTTATCATGTCCCCAAGGCTTGTACACACTATAACTTTTGAAAATATCAATTGTTTAACTCAATCTATTTTTTAATATCTTCATCTATCATGTAGGAACCCACTGAATGTAAATGGCAGTGTAATTTTGTTTTGTTTAGCTATAATTAATTTTTTTCAGCTCCAAAATGGTGAAATTTTCGTTGATTTGGTAGCCTTGTATGTAAATTATTTCTGTAAATGGGGAGCTACAGCCACAGAGTAGTTTAGTTCGGCTTCAGTCGCCGTCGTGAGTGGATATTGTTTCGATTGTTTGCTGCAGCTCAAAAAGATCGCTGTACAAATACACAATATTCGAATAACCAAATTTCTTAAATACTTGATTATAATAATAATAAAAGATTTTTTATTACAATATTTTAAAAGCACAGAATAAATAATACTAGTACGTACTAAAGTAAGTAGTATAAATTTTGTTTTGTCATGGAGACATTTTCTTGGTTTTCGAGGGTGTTGAAACTGATAGGGTTGTCGAAATGTAAATCCAAGATGGCGGCCGCAAAAGGTATCAATTTTTTCATCATGGGTGTCATTTTCATGGTTTTCGAGGGTGCTGAAGCCGATAGTGCTGTCGAAATGTAAATCCAAGGTGGCGGCTGCTATAGGTATAAATTTTTTCATCATGGGTGTCATTTTCATTGTTTTCGAGGGTGTTGAAGCGGATAGTGCTGTCGAAATGTAAATCCAAGATGGCGGCTGAAGTAGGTACCAATTTTTTCATCTTGGGTGTTATTTTCATGGTTTTCGAGGGTGTTGAAGCCGATAGTGCTGTTGAAATGTAAATCCAAGATGGCAGCTGCAATAGGTATCAATTTTTTCATCATGCGTGTCATTTTCATGGTTTTCGAAGGTGTTGAAGCCGATAGTGCTGTCGAAGTGTATTTAAACTACTTTAAAAATTCCTTATAATCATATTATACGTAATTTTTTTATTGCACTTAAGGTATGCCCAATTGGATTTACCAATATTTTTAAAACTATTAATTTTAAAAAAATACTAAAGAAGGCCAAATATACGTATCTTAATACACATATTAACATCCAGTACAACATAGCCTCAAAATCGGTCGATTAAAGAATAGGAGATAATAGGGAAAGATTATGTCGATTTTTCATACGTATATCAAGCTGCAGTTTTCTAGCTCATTCGAGCACAGCGCGATAAAAATAGTTAAAAATATTCTTCAAATTTCTTGCGAACCGGATATTCTCTTAATATTTTTTTCAGATGCTACCCATATGCGTGGTATATACGTGGTAGAGCCACCCTGCAGCTATATTAAGGTTGTAGTACGAATGGGTCAGCTCGACCGGGTAGGTACCACAATCTCACAGATACCAGCATAAAATAGCAGCTTAATGCTGCTGCATTTCAGATTGTGAGTACAAAGAACCTTTTTAAGAAGAAGAAGAAGACTCTTTTTACTGGAAATTAGGCATTCCAACTTATTTGTCAGGGGTGACATTGCATCTGCATTTTGATTCACAATCGAGGATAAGTTTACTTTTCTATTGGCTACAGAATCCACTTATAAATAAAAAACATAAAAATATGCGTCATAATTATAAAGAGGTAGATCTATAAGATGTTAGAACTTACTCTCGATTGTGGAAGGACTAAATGCGCTCAGAATATCTGCGTAAAATTTCACCATAATGACGCTACGTTTTGTTACAAAAACCAGACTTCTTTAACTGGTAATAAGGCATTTTATCTAACTCCTCAATGGTGAAAACGCATCGTTTTTCAATGTTCTATTGTTGTGCCCTGTGCGCTGTATTTGTGTTGTTCGAGCCTGTTTTGCTGCTATTAATTTTAGTCAATTGTTGATGAAGAGCAGTTATATTTGAAGTATAAGATATTTATTACTCAAAAGAATTGTAATTAACTTACATGAAAAATGTTCACAATGTTACATAGCTTAATTTAAACGGCATGACACACAAACAACAAGTGATAACAAAATTAAAAAAAACAAAGTTTTCTTTATAATCTAAGGTAAATAATGTAAAAAGAAGATTTAGTACAAAGTAATATAATAAAAGTAGAATGCAACGATTAAAAAAGCATTCATTTACACTATTTGATTTGATCGCAGAGTGCAAAAATATTCATATACCGACGTTATGCTTCTCTTAATCGAATTGACGTTGAACCACATGAGTACCAATATATATGCACAAACACATACACACACACATTTACACTCAAGTTTTTGATAGTTTTTATTGTTTGAGTTTGTTTTGTTTTTGTTTATACTGTTTATACTGAGTGGCGATTAGGTTATCACATTAAATAACACAACAGTAAATACAAGTTCATATATGTATGTTAAAATAATAAAATAAACAATTCTACCAAAAATAAAAAATGCATATTTCAAACAAAATAAATATCGTAAAAATTGACACGAAATAAATGTCCTTGATAATACTCGTATTAATGAAGTGACCTGTAAAAGCTGCAACGGTGCGGCAGGTGCACAGTGCTCACACAGCATCGCGACATAGGTAATTTTTTGCCTACACTTTCCCATTTATTGGTAACTAGGCAAAAAACTAAAAAAAGGGCTACAGCGACTAGAATGTTAATTGTTATATATTTTTAAGTTATGTAGGGCGTCATTGTAGAAGCGTGCTCGTCGCGACCCCTGCCAGCCCTTTTCAGGGCTGCAATTCTACTCAGCTGCGCACCCATGCCAACGAGGGTTAGGGCGTCCCCCCAAGGCGACGCACACCAGCTCGTCCCCGTTGGTGTGGAATGCAGCGCGCAAAGCGGCGATGGGGACCGCCACCCGTCACGCACAGCCCGACACGGCGGAAGGTGGAGGACAGAGTGCAGAGTTGGCACGTGGAATGTTAGAGGAGGCATGAGAGATAAGACGAATGAGTTGATCGAAATAATGAAAGAAAGAGAATTAGATGTAGTGTGTATGTCGGAGACCAAACGGAAGGGCAGTGGTACTGAAGAGCTCCCTGGCGGGGCGTTAGATCTATGATACGGAGTCTCGGAGAGCGAGAACGCCTGCCAGGGAGTGGGGGTGCTGGTGTCTTCTCGGTTGGTCGATGTTATGACTGAATATAAGTTTGTGAACCAAGACTTCTCTGGGTTCGCTTTAAATTGGGACTGACGAAGTTATTCCTTTTGGCTGTTTATGCGCCGGTGGCTTCGTCGTCCAGGGCTGAGCTGGAGTAGTTTTGGGAGAATGTTAGAGAAGTTCTAGATTTGGCTAGGGGAAAAGAAAGAATTGTTGTATGTGGTGATTTGAATGGATGGGTTGGTACCGCTCGACCAGGGTACGAGTCGGTGCTCGGAAAGTTTGGCGATAAAAGGGTTAATGATGCTGGCAAGTTTATACTAGCGGTGTGCAAGGAAAAGGGTCTTCTTGTGACAAACACTATGTTTAATCACAAGAAAATCCATATGTATACTTAGAGAACGAAAGAATGAGAGAAGTATGATCGATTTGTTCCTGGTGGATGACCGACTGCGAAAACAGGTGATGGATACGCGAGTGTTCAGGGGTGCTGACCTGGGAACGGATCACTATCTAGTGATTACTAGATTTAGGGGTCTGTTCGCGGGTTGGCGCTACCGGACGGCAGTGACAGAACCACAGTCGGTCTGTCGCATCCGAAGCTGGAAGCTTCAGGAAGCGGATACTAGGGACAAATATCATGCGAGGGTAGCCGAAAAGCTTGACACCATCGATGGCAGAAAATAATGTGTAGAAAGAACTTGGCAGAACCTTAGGGATGGAATGGTAAGTGCAGCGGAAGAAGTGTGTGGAACAATAAAAAGAGGCAGTAGTAAAAGAAGAGATGCATGGTGGAATGATGAAGTGAAAGAAGCTGTAAAAAAGAAGAAGAAAGCATGGTTAGACTACTTGGCCTCTAGTAATGATAAGGATATGAGAGAGAAGATGAAAGAAAAATATAGGCTGCAGAAAGTTCACACGAAAGCATTGATTGAGGAAGTGCGTGAAAGGTGTAGAATGGAAGCGGACGAAAGGTTGTCGCACAACTTTAAGGAGAACTCCAAACTCTTCTGGAAAGAGGTTGGAAGGACCCGAAGTGGTGCGACGGCCTTAAGAATGAACAAAGTGCTTTCGAGAACTAATGACGTCCTCTCAGAAAAATCGGACGTCATGCAGCGATGGAGCGAATTATATAGAGAAATGTATGCGTGTGATGATCTTAGTGAGGGATCCGGGGATGACGCCGTGACTGGTACGCCAGACCCAGACCTCGATGACACTGAGGTCATCAGTATGAAAGAGATTGAACGTGCGATTCGAAGTTTGAAATGTGGTAAGGCTGCGGGACTAGACAGAGTTACTGCTGAAATGGTCAAGTATGGTGGGTCTCGCGTCTGGGACAGCTTTCATCTGCTGTGCAATTTGTGCTGGCGGACGGGGGATGTCCCGGATGATTGGCGATCCGCAGTCATTGTGCCTTTATATAAAGGTAAAGGTTCACATTTTGACTGCGGGTGCTATCGGGCGATCAGCTTGACCAGTTTAGCAAGTAAAGTTTACTCGAAGGTTTTGACACGTAGGATGCAAGAGAAATAGGAAAGATTTCTATGGGAGGCACAATGCGGATTTAGACCTGGAAGAGGATGCACAGATCAAATGTTTTCTCTCCGCATGATCACGGAGAAGCTTCTGGCTACTAACCAGAAGATTTTCTGTGCTTTTGTGGATCTTGAGAAAGCATTTGATAAGGTTGTAAGGAAGAAAATGTGGGAACTGTTGCCGGGGTATGGTGTGGATGGTCGATTGCTAAGGGCTGTGCAGTCTCTTTACTGTGACTGTAAAGCCTGTGTGCGGGTAGGGCATGACCTGTCACCCATGTTTAGCGTCCAAACGGGCGTAAAACAGGGTTGTGTCATGTCTTCCTGGCTGTTCATACTGTATCTCGACAGCTGTTTACAAAAGCTGAAAGATCTCGACAGCTGTTTGGGTGTGAAATTGGGTGACATAAAAGTAAATTGTCTGCTGTATGCTGATGATGCAGTGCTAATTGCACCATCAGAGGCAGAACTGCAGGCATTAGTCACGTGTATGAAAGAGGAATGTGAAATTAAAGGTCTCCGTTTGAACGCTAATAAAACTAAGGTTCTGGTATTTGAAAGGGACGAAGAGAGAACGAAGTGTGAAATATGGGTAAATCAGGAATGTCTAGAACAAGTAAATGGAATTGTATACTTGGGGAGTGCGTTTAGCCGGGATGGAAGATGTGATTTAGATGTAGACAGGCGTGTCGCTGCCGGGAACAAAGTCAATGGTGCCCTGACTGCGTTAGTCAAAAGGCCAGGCGTGGTGAAGAGTGCACGCCTTGCAATACATAACGCAGTGTTGGTCCCGACTTTGTTATATGGCAGCGAAACCTGGGTATGCCAGAAGAAGCATAAAAGCAAGTTGAATGCAGTGGAGATGCGATCTCTTCGCAAAATGTGCGGCGTTACCATGGCCGACCGAAAGCGAAACGAAGAGATTCGCAATATGGCAGGTTTGAAAGATGACCTTATCACGAAAATTGATAAGGGCGTGCTTCGGTGGTTTGGGCACGTTGAGCGAATGAGTGAAGACCGAATGGTGAAGAAAATATATAGCGCGAAAGTTAATATTAAAAGGTGTCGAGGTATACCGAGACTAACTTTCGAAGACCATGTGAGCAAATTGCTCGAAGAGGGTAGGGTCAAGAGTACTCGGATACCTAGACGTGCATGTATGAAGAAGATAATGAATCTGAAAGAAGCGAAAGAGGTATGTAAGGATCGTGACACTTGGCGATCTGTTCTCTCTGGCTACCCCGTTAGGAATTGTGCGTGAAGATAAGTAAGTAAGTAAGTAAGTTATGTATGTTAAAAGAACGTTATGTAGGATAAGTGTTTTCATTTAATGTGATAACTTTATTACCACCCCGTATATTTACAATTTCTTAGGTGTCGTCACTTGAAGTTTTGCAGGACTGTTGACTATTTTTTGTAGATATAATCTCACGGCCACTCAGCGGTCCACTAGACCCATCTCCCAGAGAGTAGGACTCTCCAGTCTCCAGAGTTCTGAGACTTCTCTAAACTGGAGACATGTCCCAGGGGAGTTGAATCCCACAGACGCCACTTCTCGCGGCTGTGAAGCCCCCTCGTTGGTTAAACACCCGCTGTGGTGGGGTCCCAGTTGGTTGACTAAGTCTGAGTCATTCTGGCCCCAGAGTAAATACTCCGAACCGATTGAATTGCCAGGCCTACGAGCCCGAGTAGGAGTGGGCAAGGATAACCCCACCCAGGATCCCTCCCTTCTAGAACGGTACAGCTCTCTCGATAAGCTCTTAGGAGTGACTGCTTGGTTGCGCCGGTTTGTTCGCATTTCGAGAGACCCGTCCAACCGAATCGCTGATTCCGTTTTGTCCCCTAGCGAGCGTCGTGAAGCTTTGATGCATTGGTCCCGTATGGTCCAAGGGGAGCATTTTGAGTCCGTGATTGAAAACTTGAAGCGGGGCTCCGTTGTCAAGGGCGCTCTGGCCCGTCTGAACCTCTTCCTGGACGACGCTGGGATGCTGCGCGTTGGCGGACGTTTAAAAAATTCTCAACTGCCGTACGGGGCTCGACACCCGTTACTGCTCCCTAAGGACGGCGCCTTTGTCCGGTTGCTGGTAAACCACCATCATGTTAAGAATGCCCACGCTGGGTGTTACGCTCTTTCGGCTATTTTGCAGCGGGAGTTTTGGATTTTGGCTGGCCGACGCATCGTTCGGAGCGCCATCTTGTGCATACCATGTTATAAACTGAAGGCCACCATATCGCAGCCTATGTTGGGTGACTTACCACCCGACCGCGTCAGGGCCATCCGACCATTCGCTGGAGTCTGAACGTTGACGTCCAGACTTTGCTGGCCCCTTCCTCGTCAAGTCCTCCAACCTTCGTAACGCGCGTTCACATAAGGCCTATCTGTTTGCCGGACCTGATCCGGTCTGATTGCGGAATACGAATTATAAAGGCACGGATAGATATTTGAAAGAGTTCGTCGAATTTCTGTCCAACAATAGGACGTATTTAGGTACTACGATATCCAAGAAAGGTATGCAGTGGAAATTCGACCCTCCAGCTTGCCCACACTGGGGCGGTATTTTTGAGGCGGTGGTTAAGGTTGCAAAAACGCATCTCCGTCGTGTTATTGGCTAAACTATTTTGACGTTTGCGGAGCTTGCCACTCTTTTCTGTAAAATTGAGTCGGTACTCAACTCTCGGCCCCTCTGTCCCCTCTCATCCGATCCGAATGATTTGGAGGTTCTACCCCCGGGCAACTTCCTGATTGGCCAGCCTCTTAACGACCTGCCCGAGTACCCCTTCAGGGAAATAAACTCTTCGCGGTTGAGCAGATTTAACCTGCTGCAACAGATGACTCAGAGTTTTTGGCACCGATTGTCTCTGGAGTACCTAAATATTTTGCAGCAGCGCGTTAAGTGGTCTGACAAGACGGATCCTCCTCGGGTTGGAGACCTCGTGTTAGTTATTTATTAATAATAGTATTCTGTAAAATTGAGGCAGTACCTACTCAACTCTCGGCCCCTCTTTCCCCTCTCGTCCGATCCGAATGATTTGTAGGTTCTAACTCCGGGACACTTTCTGATTGGCCAGCTGCTTAACGCACTGCCCGAGTACCGCTTCAGGGAAGTAAACTCTTCGCGGCTGAGCAGATTTGACGTGCTGCAACAGATGACTCAGAGTTTTTGATCTTTTGCAGCAGCGCATTAAGTGGTCTGACAAGACGGATCCTCCTCGGGTTGGAGACCTGGTGTTAGTTAAAGAACCTAACGCTTTGCCTTTGTATTGGCGCCGTGGGCGCATTGTTAAGTTGTCGTATGGATCGGATGGGGTGCCTAGGGTGGCCGAGGTTTTGGTCTGAGATTCGGTCTTGCAACGTGCCGTCGCGACCCTGTCCCGTTTGCCAATCTACTCGCGGACATAAGTCCTTATGTCCGGGGCGGGGGTTTGTTTAGGCAAAATATTAACCGTTTGAAAATTGAATTTATAACGCACGCTCGGAGCGTGCATAGCACCGTAGCAAGGTCACCTTCGCCCCTCCGCGCGCTCGCATTCCATTCGAAGTCGTGTCGAACGGGACGTGTCGAGAGGATCATTGTAAGGAACTAGCGGTTGTGAAGGACGCGTGTGGAATTATAACGTCGATTTAAGTGCCTCTTATTTTTGCGTTGTTTTTTTTTGTTTGTTTTACGTGTCAACGAGGCTGAATTTTGAAATTTTTAGCGATTAATTTACGTCGTTACAATTAATTAGTGTCAAGTGGTATAGTGGTTGTATGCATAAGTGCATTCTGACAATATTAATTCGCTTCCAGGAGGAGGAGGCTTTGTGCCATTTGATTTAACTCGGAGATATTTTCCTGTGTCAGTTGAAACCACTAAACATTGTGATCCGCGAGAACCAGCGTTCGTATTAGATAATAGATTTGTGCTAATGGACGCTAGACTTTGATTGACACCGAGTGACGCCGCTGGAGTGATACCACATAGGGTGGTGGTGCTGGAGTCAGGGTTGCTGCTGATTAAAAAGGGCTAATTCAGTTTAAACATATATACACTTCTCACAAACTACTTACATTCACTACACTTAACGCCTGAACGAGCCTTGTGGTCTTTCTTCGCCTCTGAACTAGGTAAGTCGCATTAAGTACCTAATCTATATATATATTAAATATCCATAGGCATTTGAGCCCCACACTTAGTTGTCCGTCGAGTCTACAGCTTATACAGCTGTAGATTCTACCTTAGTCTGGGCAACTAGGTGCGTGTACAGTTAGTATTTTGGTATTATTTTTTTTATATTTTTTTATTTCAAATGGAAATGCCCGATCCTGGCCAAAAATTTCCATTTGTTAAAAAAATACATCTTTTTTAGAGTTATTAATCGCGGTATTTCTGTATTCAAAATAGATTGCAATATTTTTGCATAAAAAATTACTGAAAAGATAAAAGGGAAATTAGATAAATCCGCAATTAATTACTTTGTGGATAAAATAAAAAGTGTTGCCAATTACAAATCTCGTTAAAAAAAATCGATTATGTTTTTCAATCGATTTTTATAGTGTCATTATTATAATGCTAATATTATTTTTCTATAATTATTATGATCTTATGTGTTCGCGCCAAACGCTGTCAAGAATCGACGCCAGATGGCACTCGGCTCGGCGCGATACCGGTTGAAGTTCAGCCGAGCGTGGCAATGGCGCGCGGGTCGCGAGCGAAAAGGCGGAGTCTTCTGTAAGCGGTGCTGACGTTAGCACCGCTTACGCTGTCATTTTTGTCGGGAACTCAGAATAATTAGGCGCGTACAGTAAATATACGGTCTAGGATTTGTGGCGCGCATTCCTACTGGAGAGCTTCCCAGGGACACATTGTGTCTGACTCAGAATCTGCATAAGTGCATTCGGCAATATTAGCTAGTGCGGCCTTTGATATTCTAGAAATAACTGTTGCTACGCGAAACGGTAGTGACCTTTGATCCGGAAACTCTGTGTGCGTTTTGTGCGTTAACCTTATACCCAACGAGAGTTAGTGGCTTCTGTAAGTTAGTTAATCGTACGATAGAGTTAATTGACTGTCATTGTGACGAACGAGGAAGGTGAATGTGGACAACGCCGCGGAAGGTTCCCTCAATTTGGAGCGGCAGCAGCCCGGGCGTCGCCCGGGCTGTTGCCGACGGCCAAGGTCTAGGGTCAATCACCATCAGTCACACCCAGATACACATCATATCACCTTATTTCCCTTGCACTACACAACCACATGCGACCTGACCGACTCCAGAGGGACCAGTCGCCTTGGATATAGGTAAGTAAGCTCCGTCTAATATCCACCCGGTCGACTGGCCGTAGTATAGAACGCTCCCCCATATAGTTTAGTGTAATTAGAGAAATTCCACGTGGCCACATTGAGGCCCAACCTACGTCTGCTCGGGAAGTCTTCTGCTCATGGGCCCCAGAGGATTTGACCTTTAAGGGAGCAGCCGTAGGCCGTACCATTATGATAATTAAACAAGCGAATTGCTGATTGATTTACCATGAACTCTTTAGACCATAACAAATATGCTAATGCACAATTTAACTGTTATTCTTATCTGTTCTTAAAAATACATTTAAAATGGAATTTAAATAAATAAAACAAAGCATATTTTAAAAATCGTGCAGAATTAAGTTCTAAGGTTTATAAAAAAGAACTTAAAACGAATCAAAGGTTTTTTTATAATCGAATATAAAATCTATGTCCATGTATCGATTTTATGTCTCTTAAGTGGCAAAATCGAATTTGATAGCTAGGCCCATATCATAATTACCAAAACAAAATAGTCACAAGTCGAATTCCTTTACGTTTTTGTTAGTTTGTTTGTTTTCTCGCGGATTTGTTATCTAAGCAACAAATAAGCTTTCTAAATGGACTCCGATAATTTTTCTCACCCTACTGATCACGGCCTGAACATGGATCCCGCTCCCGCTTCTAATGATAACCTCTGCACGAACTTGGACTCGATATCCACTGTTACCAATCACCCCAGCTTTTTCACCGGCCGGAGTTCCTCCCAACTCTCAGTAATTCATTCAAGAGGACATTTACGCTGTCTCAATTGTGGCTTTAATGTCACGAAAATACTATTACATTAAATTCTAAACGCACATGCACAAAATACTATTACATAAAATACTAAACGCAGACGCACAAAGAAGGCTGCATCTGCAGCCTTCTTTGTGCATCTGCGTTTTCACCTCTGGGTATAGCATGGCTCCCTTTACCTTTCAGACCAAAACACCGCAGTACAAGCACTATTATTTGGCAGTAGTAATTGGTAAGATGATGGTATCTACACAGACAGATGATTCGTAGACATAAAAGTAGCCCTACCGCCTACGCAGACGGTAAGAGGTAAGTATCTACTCAGACTGACTTCTGGCCTGAAAACTAGTCCCACCTAGAAAAGCAGGATTGTATTGTGTCATACAGTATTCACTCGTCACAACATAATCCTTTAACACGATATATCACGTCATGGTCACCATTTTGGTCGTGGAAGGAAAAGATCTCTCACCGGGCAAGCTGTTCAGTTCGGGGAGCTTTCAATGCTCCACGTGATAGTTTGAAGCTTTTCTATATAATATACTGGCTGTACTACTGTATGATATTTATGACTCCAAATGTCAAACAATTATATACTAATGTAATTTTAAATGGGGAGAATCTGAGTCTTGTAGATACCACCATTTTTTTGGAATCACACTATACGCGAAGCTTCAATGGAGCCCCCATATATCAAAACTAGCAAGCAGACTTAGTTCTGCAGCATATGCCGTAAAAAAAATTAGAAGTCTAACTAGTGTTGAAACAGCTAGACTAGTTCACTTTAGCTATTTCCATAGCATAATGTCGTATGGTATTTTGCTATGTGGACACGCAGCTGACACTGAAATTATATTTGTTTTACAGAAGAGGGCCATAAGAGCAATTTATGATTTAAAGCCTAAAGAGTCGCTGCGACAAAAATTTAAGGAAATTAATATATTAACTTTGACCTCTCAATACATTTATGAAAATGTAATGTACGTACACAGAAATAAAAGTAGTTTTACAAAAATAAGTAATATTCATTCTGTAAATACTAGGAACAGACACAAGCTAGTAGTACCAGTTACTCGACTCCATCGAGTCAGTAATTCATTCTTGGGGCGATGTATACGCTTTTACAACAAAATTCCAGAAAATATACAAAATTTTACCTGCTCAAAGTTCAAAAACTTTATTTAACTAAGTTTGTATAAAAAGGGTTATCAAAGGGTTCATATTAATGAATTTATAGATGATAATAACCCCTGGAAATGAGGTGATCGCTACCAAGCTAATTCTAATTTGTTGTGTTGTTAATTTGTGTAACATACAGGATTGTAAGCTGTTATTTAAAAAAAAAAGTCCCGCTGGGTTTCTTGCTGGTTCTTCCCAGGACAGAGGTTTTTTTTCGAACCAGTGGTAATCATACAAAAGAGTGACTTTCAATAAGTATTATTTATAATCTATATTGAATAAAAAAGTTTCAGTTTCTGTTTCTGTTTCTTCGGAACTTAAATACCGTGATTCAGAACACATGACGCCCTTAGTGATAATAATTTGACAAAATGATTAAAGCAGACGGGGTCGCCCTGTCTGGTTTCTCTGATCTCAGTTTGATTTGTTCTTAGCTCCATTATTGTAATTTGTATTACGATTTTTCTTTGCGCCGTTTCTAACAAAGAAAAGTTCCTAGCAAATTTTGTTAAGGTTACTGATTCATAGCCTGTAATATACTTAAAAATCATTTATAAGTCAAAATTTAGTTTTTATATTCGATTATAAATTTAAACCATAGAGACAAATAAACAGACAAATACAATCGAAGTAGAATTTTGGTCAGGGTAGTCAGTCTTAACGGAGAGTAGCTATTTACGCAAGACCGGGATATAGTGCACGTTTGTGTGCGCAAACACAGGTGCAAAAATCTATCGTATAAGGTTATTAACACAGAGACCATTTAGAAATTTTTAACATACTGGACTGTTAGTAATCAGTTTAAATTACGGCAGCAAAATAAAACGAAACGTTTACTGACGCATCAAATTTGACCATATGGCGAAAATCATATGCTTCCATACGCTAATGGAAACTGCGTGAGAAAAAGAAATAGTACGTATCAGTTCCGACATGTGACTGGATTTTTTAAAGAATATAGGTCACAAACTAGCACACAGTCTAACTAATGGTAAGTGGACGCTGTGATCCATATACATCTACGTGGTATTCTGTGCGAGCGTGGTCTTTCCTCGGTCGAGCCAACACATTCTTGCTACAACCATAGTGTGGCGAGTAAATTAGTAGCTAGAACGGACCTTAAAATCACGATACTTCGGATGATGTCCTACGTCCCCGATTAGCAACGCTTGCTCATTAGGACGCATGCGTTCCCACTGACGCAGCGGTAGCAGAGTTCAATGACCGCCTGTGTACCTATTAATTGCTAAATATAACGGCATACGATCCCACTCCTACGCTCTTACAATAGCATAGCTGCAGCTTGGTTCTACCATGTATAGATAGTAGAGGTAGTTTACTCCATATTCGAACGTTCATATAAATTAGGCATACATAGGCCATCTAGCGTCTATTTTACGTAACACTAGCACCTTAAGAGTCATCTTAACTATTTTGTCGAATGAAGTAAATGTTGTTTCAAACGCTTTTAGTATAAGACGCACGAATGTGCTGCGCGGAGGGGCAGCATCACGACTTAAATATTCGATTTCACTAAGCATCGAATTTGTGTACCGCAGACTGTGTTATATTCTTATTGTAATGTGATTATCCTTACCCTTAATATGACCCACAGGTTTAAGTTTCCTTTCATTTCTGAGAGGGTTAAATAACAATAAATCCGACGGACCGCTTCACGCACTGTAACTCCAAAAATAGCTTTGAAACATTTTATTCCTTAGGCATGCAGGTATCCTCACAGTGTTTTCCTTCCTAGTCGAGCAGTTGGTGAAATTCACATCAAACGCTTATTACCTGGGTTACCACGGCTTAACAACAAAACTAAAAGCATAAAGTTTTCATTTCTACATACTTTATGTTGTTTTCGAGTGTCATAACGAATCGTCTCGCACGCAGACTTGACGACTTTCAGCCTCCCGAACCAACGGGTTTCCAAAAAGACTTTAATACCATAGACCACATACACACACATCGGCAAATTGTACAGGAGACAGAAGAGTACAATCTGCCACTTTGCTTTGCGTATGTAGACTATGAGAGGGCCTTTGATTCTGTCAAAATTTGGGCAGTGCTACAGTCTCTTCCGCCATGCCACGTTAACAGTCGGTACATCAAAGTACTGAAGTGTTAGTAAAGTAGAACTACAGTGGCTATCCGAGTACAGAAAAAGAGTGCTGAACCTATTTAACTGCAGAGAGGTGTAAGACCGGGTGACGTTATATCCCGAAACTCTTCACCACTGCATTTGAAGACGTTTCCAAGCTACTGGATTGGATTGATTGTTAACATAAATGGCGATTACATCACTCTCCTTCTATTTGCCACGATATAGTCCTTATGGCAGAATCGCTGGAGGACCTAAGCACTATGCTCAATAACCTCAATAGTGTCTCCCAACGGATGGGTCTTAAGATGAACATGGACAAAACAAAGACCATGTTTAATGTTCATGTCACACCTATGCTGGTAGTTGTTGGAAGCACTAAGCTCAAAGTTGTTGATGAGTATGTTTACCTGGGACAAACAGTCCGACTAGGTAACTCCGACTTTGACCGAGATGTCAATTGACGGATTCAACTTGGCTGGGCAGCGTTCGGGAAATTACGACACACCTTCTCGTCAGGTATACCTCAAAACTTTATAACGAGACTGTACAACCAGTGTATGTTGCCAGTGAGGATCTATGGAACTGAGACGTGGTCCTTCACTGCTGGCCGTATGAGGAAGCTCAAGGTTACTCAGCGAGCTATGGAGAGGGCATTGCGCGGGGTTTCTCTGCATGATAAGCTTAGAAATGAGGATATCCGCAGTAGAACCAGAGTTACTGACATAGTCCAACGGATTAGTAAGCTAAACTGGCAATGGACCGGCCATAAAGCACGAAGAACCGACAACCGATGGCGAAAAAGGTTTTCAAGTGGCAGCCTCGTACCGGTAGGCGAAATGCAGGGCGACCCCCTCTAAATGGAGTGACGACCTGGTGGGTCACGAAGGAAGTCGATAGCTGCAGGTAGCTCAGGACCGTGCTTTGGTATTCCTTGGGGGAGGCCTATGTTCAGCAGTGGACTTATGAAGGGCTGTAATGATGATGATGATGATACTGTAGGTTTGTTCTAGTTAAAAAATAAATGTCTACAATATTCATATCGTATTAAATGGGATTTTCAGACTCATTTTTCCTTTAGTTTATATCCGCCATTTACGAAAAATCTCCAATAAAACCATAAAATAAGCAGATTTACAGAATTACATTTAGGCGTATTACTTCCAATGGACTATTAATGTCAGACTGAGTAATTTCATTCTATTCGTTTTTATGGATAAAGATAATAATATATATTATTTTTAATGGGCTGTAAGGAAGAATACGGATATTTTATTTTAAAATTTTATAAGTACTCTCTCATGCAAATCCTGTTGCGCTATGTGCGTGTGTGTGTGAGCGGCATTACGCTGAGTTAAAACCTTTGCACTGGCCAGATATTGGGTGTGTATGACTTTTGTTCTTTAAAAAGTATAACGTATAATCCTCTTTTTGTGTGTCTGTGGTATCGGTACGTAAATAGATATGTCTCTTTCTTTTTTCAAGTGCCAACTTCAACTGCAAGTTGTCTTCTCTGTTGATTGACTAACAGTGTTTCGTCTACACAGTAGTAGTACCTAATTATCTAATCATGCTCTTGTATTTGCACTATAAGTCGGCATTCTCCCAAATTGCCTCTTTTATATTCACGAAAATATTCCCGACTTTTATTTCCCTCACTTACTTTATTTCAACAAATTAAGATTGAGTACCGGCTGGAAGGCGGTATATATCAAGTGGGGCAAAAAGTCGGTAGGCAAGTGACTTATTCATTTTACCAACATTAAGTGAGATTTGTAAAAGATTTTATATGAAAAAGATATAACCAATGTAATACGATTATTATAACGTCAATATATTATATCACCGCAATTATTTTGTAATATTATGAAAATTATATACATTCATTCATTCAATATTATGCAGGACCTATCAAAAAGTTCAAATTTTTATTAAGTATTTTTTTTCATACGAGTTATAGAACTGCTAAAAAGTACATGATTGATAACAAATGAGCCCTGGGAATTAGGTGACCTCCACGCTGTGTCTAAATATTTTTATGCTTCGTATTGTAAATTAATGATTAAAAAAAGTCCCGCTGGTTTTCTTGCTGGTTTTTCCAAGAACACAGTTTATTTTTCCAAACTAGGTAAAGCTTAAATATCGTTAAAATGAAACTATTTTATTTTATTTTATTCTAGCGTATAAAAGTCCATCGTTGATTACAGGCCTCCCCAAAGGTTTCTCCATATTGAGGGATTTTATTATAGTTGCCACGTTCGGCAGGCGGGTTGGCTCCTGTTTCTGTTTCCCCTTAAACGGCTCTCATGATATTCAGTGGATATTCTTAGACCACCACGACACGGAGTATACATACATATTATTAATATTTTATACGTATTAAATACACAAAACACTCCTTTTCTTTTTTTCAATGTTTGGATGTTTTTACATATCCCTCAAGTGTCATGACACCCGAAGTGGATTGTCAGCGCATGCATTGTGTCAGCCGACCCCATGTGCCCATTTCTCTATTAAACACGCCTTGTCTTCAATATATGTTCTTCAAATATAAAACGCTGCTTTAATCTTTGAACAACATTGATTAATGACAAGGCCGTAATATAAGATTTACAAACGTTTTCGAATTGAACATTTTCGATTGTATTAACTTGTTTTTATTTGGCCGCATAAAAGGAGGTAGCTATTAAAAAGTATGTTGTGTGAAAAAAATGTATTTATGATTGATTGTTTTAAAAGTAAACATAGATATCTCACACGCTTTGCTGTGATACCATGAATGCTGATAAAAGATTTTTTTTACATACTTCTGTACGTAGGGAATCATCATCACTGATCACAAATTTTAGAAGAGCAAACAGAAGACATTTCATTCCATTACATGTCTCTACTTCGAGGATTTTCTTCCCTGGGCCACTTCCTTTTCACAGCAGTCTGAATTATTAGCTCTTGCAAAAAGATATTTTCAAATAACACCTGTTGTTACACTTATAACAATTAATTTATTTTAAACTTCTATATAGTAATATCGTGTTTGGTGTTTATAATATAATATACAACGTAATTATCCGCAGAACACTCCACGATGACGAGGAGAAAAATAACGTCGAACCCAATTTACAAATTCCTTGCCTGAAACTTTGGCAGTTTTAATTATATTTCACTTATACTTTTCAGTATGTCTTTTCCTCTTTTCGTCTCTAATCTTTTCATTTAGGAAAGTTTTCATTATTTTAATAAATCCATAAATAAATCCACAAAACCACGAAAATACCGGGAAAACAAACATCAAACATCAAAAATGAATTGACAGCAGTTGACATTGACTTAAAACAAAAATGCGTTCCGTTTTATGGAAATAATGCAAAAATGGCATAGACTAAAACTGTGTGCTCCTTCTGCACAAACTGTATAGTTCGATGTTCGATAGATGGTTCCGGAATGTACGGACTAATACGTTTTTGCACAATTCGGTTTGGCTCATGGACGTATAAAAAAAGGCGAATTGAATCTCGTTATCTAACACAGTGAAGCACGCAATATAAGTCAGCTAGCTTGTACGTACAAAGGGTCACTCACACATTCACACTAATAATAAGCCTAGGGCCCGCCATTAAGCAACAAAATCGTCTGCGAAGTATTTGTCGTAATTAAAAAAAATATATTACGTCTCGTGTTTTTAAATCTTGCTAAAATAATAGTGGATTTATGAAAAATCATCAAGCAATCACTTCTATATATGTCATTTTTGTGTATTTCAGTAATTTTAATCAATTATTTGAGATTTATTTGTCATAAATTAAATTTCTATTTATGGAACACAAGACATGCGTGACCTGATCAGTATCCTTAATTATTTTTGGGGAAAAATTACCGAAATTTGGGAAATTGCAATTTTTACCCACGTCGTAACGGATACGATATATACACGGTATTTTTAGAACGCTCCCGAAAAAACTAAGACAGGCAACAGCACCAAGTATACCTTTGATCATGGGTCACAAATTAATTCGATGCTGATGAAAAAAAACTCATCTTTTTACAACGTTTTATTAGCATTATTCACGCGCCATCATGTTAGTACAGCTAAATGAAACTATAATTTCATAAAAAAAATCATGAAAATACTGAAACATAAAACCAGCAGTGGAATAACTGAATTCATATCAGCTGATTAAAGGCCAATGTACGCGCGAACGCTGAAAAAAAAGGACGCTGGTTTCAAACCTGGGTACTGAAAAAAAAAAGTAGTAAATTACTATTAGCGTCCTTTCAACTTCAAATGACCTTTTCAAAATATGTAAAAATGTTAAATGAATGGCAGTTTTTTTATTTATTAGGTTGAAAAGAAGCAAATGGTTATATGCGTCTTTTCTTCGTTGTTTTTCTGTTGCCAGGTGTATTTTTTAAGCTAAGATGAAAATGAAAATTCGTTTTATTTAAATAAATAAACAAATTATCAAAAAAATAAGTTCGTCCTTAAAATCTTCATGTCTCTACGTATATATTTCAAAGCAAAAGCCCTAGGTTCACGAAGTATTGCTAAATAAATTGTTAAGACGTCGGGATGGAACAAGTGTGTCATGCTGTGCAGTGCACAAAGTGTTGAAGCGTAAAATAAGCGTTGGTTATTAGACCAGTAACAACGTGTGCCTGGTTCTATTGAGCACATTATCTGGAGGGATGAGTCGACATTTACCAAAAACGGCCTGTGGAACCGAAGAAATACACACGTGTATTCAGAGGTTAACCCACACGCTGTTCGACACACCTTGCACCAAACCCGATGGTCGGTTAACAAATGGACAGGTTTATTTAAGGATCGCATACGGGGACCAGTGTTTCTGCCACAGCGACTGAACGGACAGCGATACCTAAACTTTATAAATGAACAGTTGGTTGACATTTTAGACGACCTAGCGTTGGCTGAATATCGCCGCACATGGTTCTAGCATGATGGTGCACCTCCATATGCCGTGAGGTTTGTCCGTGAGCGCCTCACCGAATTATTTGATGATTGCTAGATTTGGCGAACTAGGACCACATGCTTGGCCACCTCGCTCACCAGATCTGACCCGGTTAGACTTCTTTCTTTGGGGTATGTGAAAGAAAGGATTTTTAATCGTGAGTGTGATAGTGGTGACGAAATGCGCCAAAGGATCGTGGATGTTTTCGACAAACTACGTATGGACTGTGTCGAAGACCACATGATGATGCCCCGCCTGCATGAGGAGACGCAATTGAGCCGTATTTCATAAGACCACGGACGATTTAGAGCGGTAAGCAATTTCATAACGAATTTTTTTTAATAACTGAGTATTGCACTAATCTGAATAGGTACATAACTGAATACATGATAATAATAAACATACCTACACGATTAATAAAAACACATGACTCTAATCTTGGTTACATTTCATTTAAGTATTTTTTCATTAGCGGGAAATCGAACCAGTTATTTGGGTTATTTAACCTGTAAATTCGGATTAAAGTAGCTACGTGGAGACAAGCACAGTGGCAAAATAGTAGGTTAAGTAGATAAGTTAGGTATTTAGACAAGTGTTGTAAATTATTAGGTATTGTGGTATGGCCCGTTAGTTGCAGGCCGCGCGAATTTGCGTTCGCGCTTACATTGACCTCTAGTCAGGTGATATTAATTCAGTAATTCCACTGCTGGTTTTATGTTTCAGTATTGTCATGATTTTTTTTTAATGAAATTATCGTTTCATTTAGCTATACTAACATGATGGCGCGTGAATAAAGCTAATAAAACGTTGAAAAAAGATGATTTTTTTTTCATCAGGATTGAATTTATTTGTGATCCATGATCAAAGGTATACTTGGTGATGTTGCCTGTCTTAGTTTTCGGGAGTGTTCCAAAAATACACTGTATAATGTGTGTTTGCACTAAGAAGTTGTTTTTTTGTGCAGTTTTTTGTTACAGCTTCCCTGAAAAACTTTTATTAGCTTAGTATTATTATGTTATTATTATATGACTATAGATTAGGTAGACAACTCATCCAAGGTCAGGCATGGTTATAAAGAAAACGATACGTTTTTAAGAGACAGCATTCTGCTCTGCAAATTGAGAATTTTTTAAACCCAATTTAAGCCCTAACAAATTTATTCAAAAGAGAGATAAGACTTTGTTTTTTTTTAGTATAATCTAATACGTAATATCTAAGAAATAGTATTTATTTCATATAAAACTGAAGACAAACGAACTAACAGTTTACCTGTTTTTTTATATGATAGGGTGACAAGCGAGCACACAGTTCACCTGATGGTCAGTGGTTGCTGTGACCCATAGACATCTACAACTATCCTCGATAAAGAATCAAAATGCAGATGTATTTTCACCCGTGAGGACTAAGATGGAATACCTCTTTTCCTGTAAAAAGGGTCGCCGGTTCTCTATACTAACCAAACGAAACACAGCAGTGTTAAGCTGCTATTTTACGCTGGTACTCTGTGAGAGCGTGATCATTCCCCGATCGATCCGGCCCCAAAGAGAATATAATCACTACATTTAGCCGGCCCATTCCTGCTACGACTATGCTACTAAGATAGCTGCAGCATGGCTCTACCACGTATACACTTGGTACAGCAAAACTTGCTGTAAAGAAACATGATCTCATATACAGTCCAAAAGAATATGCAGGTATTGTGGCAGGAGCATCAGAAAAAAACTGGTGGCCAATATACTACAATGAGTATTCCGTTTCAATTGAAACCCTAGGTAAAGAAGTTGCTGCCAAAAACAAACAACATTAAGGAATATCCACTTATATGCAAATTAGTTTTGATATAAATCAAAAAGGAGTTCTTATTGCGAAGCTCTTTATAGATGGTTTGGAAACTCATACATTCCGTTTGGTAAAATCTGGAACGTCTCCATCGATTACAGCCCAAAGAGTGTATGCCGGTGATTTAGTACCAATAAATACAGAAAAAATAGATGATATAAAAAAGTTACTAATGTATATACCCGAGCAACATATCCTTTTTATCAAAAAGTTCTTGCTGAACCATCCACCACAGAAGAGGACGTTAAAAAGCTTGACATTGAGTAATTTTTAAGCATAGTATTAATTTTAGTTTTAGAATAAACATTCTTTTGATTCTATAGATTTTGTTATTTTATTGCAGAAAATTCATTAGTCCATTCTTTTAAAATAATTGTATTTTAGAAAAGAAATAAGTACATATTGGCTGCTGAAAAGGCATTAGTCAAGCACAAACATAGAAATCTATATTTACAAATAAATAAAATTGAAGTGTCTATTTGTAATTTCAAAATAATAGCTTTTTACCAAATGGTACGTTCAATTTTATGTTATGTTAATATGGCTAGATGGTGTGTCTCCTTTTCTAACGAGGGGTCCATCTAAGTAAATACATAATCTTTTCTTACCTATGTTTGCCGTGTTCCGTTATGAATCGCGCTGAATAGAAAGCCAGTAGACTGTGAGGTATTCTTTCTTAGTCCTCAGAAGTGACAACGCATCTGCAGTCGTATTTGCATGGGCTGCAGTGGCTACTTACTATCAAGTGGACTGTAATTTCCTTTTCTCTAAAGATATATTCCGCCTTTGTTCTCAAGCAGCATGGGACATAGATGTATATGGTTCACAACATCCACTTTCATCAAATGGATTGAGTGCCACTTTGTCCACATAAAAAATTAAAAGAAATATTTTTTTATCACGAGCAAAACATTGTTATTACATATTGTATTACATACATGTTGTGTTAATGATACTTATAATTAAAATTAATATTCTATATTTCAAAGAATAGTATTAAGATGGGCCAGGTTAAGATACCTTTAAACTACGATCATGTATGAGTAGGTATAAGGACGTAAAGGAGGCAAGAGAAGTGTGTCAGGATCGTGTTAAATAGAAGCCCGTAGTCTCTGCCTGTCGATCTGAATGACAGGTGTGAGTGTTTATGTTAACAGGTATAATTTATAGTTCGATTAATGATAAATATGGAGTAATTAAGAAGCGTCTTATGCCTATTCTATGACTTCTAAATAGTTTTGTTGTTGATAAATCTATCACTAAAATCGAAAAAATAGATTAAATTACTAAATATTTATTCAGTAACTCAAGATGAGTTAAAATTATACAACTTAAAGCGATTTGTAAGATGTTGAACTGGTATTTAATTTTAAATAAGGTTATGTTATCCTAAACACCTCGTTAGGCTAAACAAAACGTTTCTTAAATATTGATTGCAGCATTAGATATAAAAAATTAAAAATATTTTTAATTCTTATTAAGTTTGCATATTATAATGTGTTTTGCATTTATGCTCTTGAGTTCAAAATTTACGATACCCGGAGGGAGATCCAACTATGTTATGAGAGTGATTTTCTGCTCTGATAGATTAAGTTTGGACTCTATTTATGCAAAATAGTTATTTCATACTCAACTAATCAAAACTGACATTACATGGCGTTATATTCATTTTATATAGTTAAAATAATGATAAGTTATATCGTGTCATTATAAAACATAGAGTCAATGTGAACTCTCACACCCGTCACCTAAGGGGGTAGCCAGAGATTACACACTTTCATAAGCCACGATCTTGGAACACCTCTCTCGCTTCTTTTATACCCATTTATCTTCGCATACATGCTCTACAGTTAAAGGTTATTCTTAAATTAGCCCACCACAATATGCCAATCATGGCGATATTATCGAACATCGAAATTTAACAGCAGTGAATAACTAATAAAAATAATTATTAATAATGTCCCCCAGACCAGGTGAACGGAGGTTACCCATCTATGCAGGACATAATTATTGCACGTGTGTGTACGCAAGCACAGGTACACTCTCTACAAGCTCGATGGGATGGCAAGAATAAGGCGAAAGAACACCGCCAACTTCCTAACTCCGGGCTGCTACTGAGAATTTCTTGGCAGAAAAACTCAATAACTAATTCTTTTGACCCGACACGTGATTTCCAACCCAAGACTTCATGATCAGCTATCGCGTGTAAAAACACTGGATTTAACGAGGCAGTCAAATGTGCCGCGTATGCAAGCTGTAAATATACTATGATATTCATAACATAATATACTTTTATCATACCTTACAATAAATACGTTTCAAGCACTTTACAGTGTAAGGCAGGGGACAACGATGGTCCCCTCAATGATTCAACAGTAATAGAGAAATAAATCAACCCGTAATGATAGACACGTTTTTACTGGAGCAAATATTGCTCAATTTGGTGGAATAAACTGAAGATGAGGCAACAATTTTCCCTATTTTTATTTTCGCTTGGGAAAACCAAACACTTTCAACATTCTTTGATTTTAATTAATGACGAAATTTATAAAGGAGCGACGGCTCAAATTTCGTGAAATATTTCTCGATATTTTTATTAATATAATAAATACTGATACAAATTTGGTATACGCTTGTAATTGACATTAACTTTAAACTATTCTAAGGCAGTGCTTTACTATGTCCCACCTGATGAGATACTCGTATGCATGTTTTGTACAGCATTGGTCATTTTTAGATCATTGAGTACTATTAACTAAACACGCGCCATTAATCTCACAGCGTAAGAACCCCAAATCGACGCCTCTAAAAGTAATTATTGCAATTTTATGTGCTGATTTATCACTTGCTTGACGATGAAGGAAAACGTCGTAATACCTGCGTGTGTGAGAGATTAAATATTTTGAGGACACGTGAAATTCGTAAACACGAACACACAACGTGTTTGTCTAATTTATAAAAGGATTATAGCCATTATAGAGAGGAGGCCTATGTCCAATAGTTGTACGTATATTAAAAGCTTAACTTATTGCTTATTTTATAAATTTCACAAAGTTTCTCGAAGAATAAAGCTAAGGGCAACATATAACAACGATTAGTAATGTACAAAACTGAAAATTTTATTTGATTAATTGCCCATATCTCTGGAGGATGTAAGGATGCATTTTAAACAATCAAAGGTGGTTTTTAAACTAGTGTATGCAAAGACTACAAAAATTATAAATTAAAAAAGTTATATAACATAACATTAATTCTCACGTGGAGCACAGGGCTAGGTTGAGACTATGGCCTTCCATTTGGCACGATGCTGACACACGACTCTCACTTCCTTCACATCTATATATCTACGGAAATTTATACATATCAAAACAGTAGCTATTGTAATTGAACGAAACTAGTTTTTACAGATTTTGTAGCGTTTAACTAACTTATTTTATATTACCCATTTTATATTTCAAGTAATTTACACCCACGTTCACGGGATAAAAATATAAAATAACTTATAAAACGCTATAAAATTGTTATTAGCTTAGTATTATTATGTTATTACAATATGACTTTAGATTACGTAGACAACTCACCCAAGGTCAGGCAGGGCTACAAAGAAAACGATATATTTTTAACAGAGAGCATTCTGATTTCTTATATTTACGCGAACACTACACATTTTTAAATAAAACTAATTTTACGGATTTTATCGCGTATATTAACTTATTTTTAACTTATTTTTATATTCCCGACGTTTCGGGTGCTTTCCAGCACCCGTGGTCACGGGGGACTGAGTTGTTTGACGTCCTACTGTCATAGTTAGCCCGGCTACCTTCAGTTTTTTAATATTAATTTTCGGTTCGATTTACGCAGAATGAGCTTACAATATCTTGAAGTCTAGCAGTGGTATACTTGGGTTTGGATTTGATTTTATTAATTATGGGATCCCAAGCAGATGGCAGCACCCATCCATCTTCTCTATTGAAATTAGGATGTTTTTTAATTTCAATAGCCTCGCGAATCATCCTTGGGAGGAATCGGTGTTCTTTTGCGAGGATTTGTGCTCTATCAAATCTAATGTAATGACGGGGACGATCCTGAACATGTTCACAAACTGCAGACTTCCCGATACGTCGGTGCTTCACGTCAGCTATATGTTCTTTAACGCGGGTTTTAATAGATCTTTTTGTTTGTCCTATGTACGAGAGACCACATTCACAATCCAGCTTGTACACTCCTGCATCTTGTAGAGGGATATGACACTTGACGGATGGTAAAAATTGACCAATCTTCTTCAGCGGCTTGAAGTACGTTTTAATGGAAGCTCGCTTCAAGATGTAGCCAACCTTGTCTGTGACTCCTCTGACATAGGGTAGTACAGCAGGCACACGCTCGACTGTGGCTGGCTTCACTCGGTCACTGTGACGTAGGCGCGGGACCCGAAGCTTGTTGTCTTGCAGTACTTGCTCGACGTGCTGAAGCTCGGCGGCCAGATGTTTTCTGTCACAGATCCCTCGTGCTCTCTGAAACAAAGATTTTCCCACGGTAGCTAACTGTGAAGGATGATGGTGAGATTCACCATTTAAATATCGGTTGGTATGGGTATTTTTTCTGTACACAGTATGACCAATAGTGTTATCAGGATTTCGGATGACTAAAACATCTAGAAAAGCTAAAGTATTGTTTGCCTCTAACTCCATTGTGAATTGTATTTTAGGGTTTATGGAATTAAGGTGGTTTAAAAATGCAGTTACTTTGTCAGATGGTAAAATTGTGAAAGTATCGTCTACGTACCGCTTGTAGAATCTTGGATTTACAGGAGCAGTAAGAAGGGCTTTCTCCTCAAAGTCCTCCATGAATATGTCGGCGACTACGGGAGATACAGGTGAGCCCATTGCCACTCCATCTACTTGCATGTAGAACTCTTCTTTCCACAATAAATAGCCAGATGTGAGGCAGTGTTTCAGTAATACTGCATATTCTGTAGGCATGTTGTTATCTTCTAGCTTTCTAGTAACAATTGAGATGCAGTCTTCAATAGGTAGGCATGTGAATAGTGACTGAACATCAAAACTGACCATAGTTTCATTGTCAGCGAGATGTAGGTCTTTAATCTCACTAACAAATTGGTATGAATCCTTTGTGTGTGCTCTGGTATGTCCTCTTAGTGGTGACAGTATTTTCGCCAAGTGTTGAGCCAACTTATAAGTTGGTGAATCGATCTGGCTTACTATAGGACGTAGTGGAGCGTTTGGTTTGTGTATTTTCGGTAACCCATACAACCTCGGTGGTTTGGCACATGATGGTATTGTCGAATTCACGTCAAGATTTAATTTTTCGGAGTATTTCTTTATTAAATCAGTAGTTGTTTTGAGTATATTAGTTGTAGGGTCTATTTTGACCTTTTTGTATGTACTTACGTCCGATAAAAGTTGTTGTATTTTGAAATTATACTCTGACGTGTCCATTATTACCGTAGCATTTCCTTTATCTGCGCGGAGAATCGTGAGCTCTGGTCTGTTGCGTAAGTTGTACAACGCTTTAAATTCGTCTTTGGGCAGGTTTAATTTCGGCGCTGAACTTCGACGTAACAAGGACGAAATGTCTTGACGTATAGCCTCTAAATCCTCTTTACCGATATTATTCTTAAACAGACAATCCTCAACACTACAGATAATTTCCTCGTACGGGATTTTTTGCGGCGTTATAGCAAAATTTAAGCCTTTCGACAATACTCTTATTGTTGGTTCGTCCAGTGTTTCTTTTGACAAATTATAGACCGTGCGTTGTTTATTGTTTGCGTCTGTGGTCAACGGTTGTTGCGTTTCGTTTCTACGTTGACATGGATGTTTGGCATTTGATTTGTTAGTTAATTTTTGGTATTTTTCTATTTGTTTGTCTTTGCATTCATTATATTTCGATATTTCGCGTTTGTTTAAAGTTTCAATGCAATTATTAAAATCAAATGTCGTTAAAACGGTCTTTAACTCACTGGACAAATTGTCTATGGTATTATTTATGATTTGTAAATCGAACCGTTTTTGCTGAATCACCGTTCGTAACAACTTTTTACTTGCCTGATTTAAGATCTTAGCGCTTCCTCGAATGTCCTTTTTAGTAGATATTTTGACGCACGTAGGAATGAGCTGGTGGTCGCGGCACCTTTTCAGAAAATTCAACGATGTTACATATCTTGCGCGCTTGGTCATGAGATCTTCTAATCGGCGAATTTTATTTGCAATTACCAGTCCGTACTGGTTTACATAATGATTTCTTATATTTACGCGAACACTACACATTTTTAAATAAAACTAATTTTACGGATTTTATCGCGTATATTAACTTATTTTTAACTTATTTTTATATTCCCGACGTTTCGGGTGCTTTCCAGCACCCGTGGTCACGGGGGACTGAGTTGTTTGACGTCCTACTGTCATAGTTAGCCCGGCTACCTTCAGTTTTTTAATATTAATTTTCGGTTCGATTTACGCAGAATGAGCTTACAGTATCTTGAAGTCTAGCAGTGGTATACTTGGGTTTGGATTTGATTTTATTAATTATGGGATCCCAAGCAGATGGCAGCACCCATCCATCTTCTCTATTGAAATTAGGATGTTTTTTAATTTCAATAGCCTCGCGAATCATCCTTGGGAGGAATCGGTGTTCTTTTGCGAGGATTTGTGCTCTATCAAATCTAATGTAATGACGGGGACGATCCTGAACATGTTCACAAACTGCAGACTTCCCGATACGTCGGTGCTTCACGTCAGCTATATGTTCTTTAACGCGGGTTTTAATAGAACTTTTTGTTTGTCCTATGTACGAGAGACCACATTCACAATCCAGCTTGTACACTCCTGCATCTTGTAGAGGGATATGACACTTGACGGATGGTAAAAATTGACCAATCTTCTTCAGCGGCTTGAAGTACGTTTTAATGGAAGCTCGCTTCAAGATGTAGCCAACCTTGTCTGTGACTCCTCTGACATAGGGTAGTACAGCAGGCACACGCTCGACTGTGGCTGGCTTCACTCGGTCACTGTGACGTAGGCGCGGGACCCGAAGCTTGTTGTCTTGCAGTACTTGCTCGACGTGCTGAAGCTCGGCGGCCAGATGTTTTCTGTCACAGATCCCTCGTGCTCTCTGAAACAAAGATTTTCCCACGGTAGCTAACTGTGAAGGATGATGGTGAGATTCACCATTTAAATATCGGTTGGTATGGGTATTTTTTCTGTACACAGTATGACCAATAGTGTTATCAGGATTTCGGATGACTAAAACATCTAGAAAAGCTAAAGTATTGTTTGCCTCTAACTCCATTGTGAATTGTATTTTAGGGTTTATGGAATTAAGGTGGTTTAAAAATGCAGTTACTTTGTCAGATGGTAAAATTGTGAAAGTATCGTCTACGTACCGCTTGTAGAATCTTGGATTTACAGGAGCAGTAAGAAGGGCTTTCTCCTCAAAGTCCTCCATGAATATGTCGGCGACTACGGGAGATACAGGTGAGCCCATTGCCACTCCATCTACTTGCATGTAGAACTCTTCTTTCCACAATAAATAGCCAGATGTGAGGCAGTGTTTCAGTAATACTGCATATTCTGTAGGCATGTTGTTATCTTCTAGCTTTCTAGTAACAATTGAGATGCAGTCTTCAATAGGTAGGCATGTGAATAGTGACTGAACATCAAAACTGACCATAGTTTCATTGTCAGCGAGATGTAGGTCTTTAATCTCACTAACAAATTGGTATGAATCCTTTGTGTGTGCTCTGGTATGTCCTCTTAGTGGTGACAGTATTTTCGCCAAGTGTTGAGCCAACTTATAAGTTGGTGAATCGATCTGGCTTACTATAGGACGTAGTGGAGCGTTTGGTTTGTGTATTTTCGGTAACCCATACAACCTCGGTGGTTTGGCACATGATGGTATTGTCGAATTCACGTCAAGATTTAATTTTTCGGAGTATTTCTTTATTAAATCAGTAGTTGTTTTGAGTATATTAGTTGTAGGGTCTATTTTGACCTTTTTGTATGTACTTACGTCCGATAAAAGTTGTTGTATTTTGAAATTATACTCTGACGTGTCCATTATTACCGTAGCATTTCCTTTATCTGCGCGGAGAATCGTGAGCTCTGGTCTGTTGCGTAAGTTGTACAACGCTTTAAATTCGTCTTTGGGCAGGTTTAATTTCGGCGCTGAACTTCGACGTAACAAGGACGAAATGTCTTGACGTATAGCCTCTAAATCCTCTTTACCGATATTATTCTTAAACAGACAATCCTCAACACTACAGATAATTTCCTCGTACGGGATTTTTTGCGGCGTTATAGCAAAATTTAAGCCTTTCGACAATACTCTTATTGTTGGTTCGTCCAGTGTTTCTTTTGACAAATTATAGACCGTGCGTTGTTTATTGTTTGCGTCTGTGGTCAACGGTTGTTGCGTTTCGTTTCTACGTTGACATGGATGTTTGGCATTTGATTTGTTAGTTAATTTTTGGTATTTTTCTATTTGTTTGTCTTTGCATTCATTATATTTCGATATTTCGCGTTTGTTTAAAGTTTCAATGCAATTATTAAAATCAAATGTCGTTAAAACGGTCTTTAACTCACTGGACAAATTGTCTATGGTATTATTTATGATTTGTAAATCGAACCGTTTTTGCTGAATCACCGTTCGTAACAACTTTTTACTTGCCTGATTTAAGATCTTAGCGCTTCCTCGAATGTCCTTTTTAGTAGATATTTTGACGCACGTAGGAATGAGCTGGTGGTCGCGGCACCTTTTCAGAAAATTCAACGATGTTACATATCTTGCGCGCTTGGTCATGAGATCTTCTAATCGGCGAATTTTATTTGCAATTACCAGTCCGTACTGGTTTACATAATGATTTCTTATATTTACGCGAACACTACACATTTTTAAATAAAACTAATTTTACGGATTTTATCGCGTATATTAACTTATTTTTAACTTATTTTTATATTCCCGACGTTTCGGGTGCTTTCCAGCACCCGTGGTCACGGGGGACTGAGTTGTTTGACGTCCTACTGTCATAGTTAGCCCGGCTACCTTCAGTTTTTTAATATTAATTTTCGGTTCGATTTACGCAGAATGAGCTTACAGTATCTTGAAGTCTAGCAGTGGTATACTTGGGTTTGGATTTGATTTTATTAATTATGGGATCCCAAGCAGATGGCAGCACCCATCCATCTTCTCTATTGAAATTAGGATGTTTTTTAATTTCAATAGCCTCGCGAATCATCCTTGGGAGGAATCGGTGTTCTTTTGCGAGGATTTGTGCTCTATCAAATATAAATACATTACAATTACAAATCATAAATAATACCATAGACAATTTGTCCAGTGAGTTAAAGACCGTTTTAACGACATTTGATTTTAATAATTGCATTGAAACTTTAAACAAACGCGAAATATCGAAATATAATGAATGCAAAGACAAACAAATAGAAAAATACCAAAAATTAACTAACAAATCAAATGCCAAACATCCATGTCAACGTAGAAACGAAACGCAACAACCGTTGACCACAGACGCAAACAATAAACAACGCACGGTCTATAATTTGTCAAAAGAAACACTGGACGAACCAACAATAAGAGTATTGTCGAAAGGCTTAAATTTTGCTATAACGCCGCAAAAAATCCCGTACGAGGAAATTATCTGTAGTGTTGAGGATTGTCTGTTTAAGAATAATATCGGTAAAGAGGATTTAGAGGCTATACGTCAAGACATTTCGTCCTTGTTACGTCGAAGTTCAGCGCCGAAATTAAACCTGCCCAAAGACGAATTTAAAGCGTTGTACAACTTACGCAACAGACCAGAGCTCACGATTCTCCGCGCAGATAAAGGAAATGCTACGGTAATAATGGACACGTCAGAGTATAATTTCAAAATACAACAACTTTTATCGGACGTAAGTACATACAAAAAGGTCAAAATAGACCCTACAACTAATATACTCAAAACAACTACTGATTTAATAAAGAAATACTCCGAAAAATTAAATCTTGACGTGAATTCGACAATACCATCATGTGCCAAACCACCGAGGTTGTATGGGTTACCGAAAATACACAAACCAAACGCTCCACTACGTCCTATAGTAAGCCAGATCGATTCACCAACTTATAAGTTGGCTCAACACTTGGCGAAAATACTGTCACCACTAAGAGGACATACCAGAGCACACACAAAGGATTCATACCAATTTGTTAGTGAGATTAAAGACCTACATCTCGCTGACAATGAAACTATGGTCAGTTTTGATGTTCAGTCACTATTCACATGCCTACCTATTGAAGACTGCATCTCAATTGTTACTAGAAAGCTAGAAGATAACAACATGCCTACAGAATATGCAGTATTACTGAAACACTGCCTCACATCTGGCTATTTATTGTGGAAAGAAGAGTTCTACATGCAAGTAGATGGAGTGGCAATGGGCTCACCTGTATCTCCCGTAGTCGCCGACATATTCATGGAGGACTTTGAGGAGAAAGCCCTTCTTACTGCTCCTGTAAATCCAAGATTCTACAAGCGGTACGTAGACGATACTTTCACAATTTTACCATCTGACAAAGTAACTGCATTTTTAAACCACCTTAATTCCATAAACCCTAAAATACAATTCACAATGGAGTTAGAGGCAAACAATACTTTAGCTTTTCTAGATGTTTTAGTCATCCGAAATCCTGATAACACTATTGGTCATACTGTGTACAGAAAAAATACCCATACCAACCGATATTTAAATGGTGAATCTCACCATCATCCTTCACAGTTAGCTACCGTGGGAAAATCTTTGTTTCAGAGAGCACGAGGGATCTGTGACAGAAAACATCTGGCCGCCGAGCTTCAGCACGTCGAGCAAGTACTGCAAGACAACAAGCTTCGGGTCCCGCGCCTACGTCACAGTGACCGAGTGAAGCCAGCCACAGTCGAGCGTGTGCCTGCTGTACTACCCTATGTCAGAGGAGTCACAGACAAGGTTGGCTACATCTTGAAGCGAGCTTCCATTAAAACGTACTTCAAGCCGCTGAAGAAGATTGGTCAATTTTTACCATCCGTCAAGTGTCATATCCCTCTACAAGATGCAGGAGTGTACAAGCTGGATTGTGAATGTGGTCTCTCGTACATAGGACAAACAAAAAGATCTATTAAAACCCGCGTTAAAGAACATATAGCTGACGTGAAGCACCGACGTATCGGGAAGTCTACAGTTTGTGAACATGTTCAGGATCGTCCCCGTCATTACATTAGATTTGATAGAGCACAAATCCTCGCAAAAGAACACCGATTCCTCCCAAGGATGATTCGCGAGGCTATTGAAATTAAAAAACATCCTAATTTCAATAGAGAAGATGGATGGGTGCTGCCATCTGCTTGGGATCCCATAATTAATAAAATCAAATCCAAACCCAAGTATACCACTGCTAGACTTCAAGATACTGTAAGCTCATTCTGCGTAAATCGAACCGAAAATTAATATTAAAAAACTGAAGGTAGCCGGGCTAACTATGACAGTAGGACGTCAAACAACTCAGTCCCCCGTGACCACGGGTGCTGGAAAGCACCCGAAACGTCGGGAATATAAAAATAAGTTAAAAATAAGTTAATATACGCGATAAAATCCGTAAAATTAGTTTTATTTAAAAATGTGTAGTGTTCGCGTAAATATAAGAAATCATTATGTAAACCAGTACGGACTGGTAATTGCAAATAAAATTCGCCGATTAGAAGATCTCATGACCAAGCGCGCAAGATATGTAACATCGTTGAATTTTCTGAAAAGGTGCCGCGACCACCAGCTCATTCCTACGTGCGTCAAAATATCTACTAAAAAGGACATTCGAGGAAGCGCTAAGATCTTAAATCAGGCAAGTAAAAAGTTGTTACGAACGGTGATTCAGCAAAAACGGTTCGATTTACAAATCATAAATAATACCATAGACAATTTGTCCAGTGAGTTAAAGACCGTTTTAACGACATTTGATTTTAATAATTGCATTGAAACTTTAAACAAACGCGAAATATCGAAATATAATGAATGCAAAGACAAACAAATAGAAAAATACCAAAAATTAACTAACAAATCAAATGCCAAACATCCATGTCAACGTAGAAACGAAACGCAACAACCGTTGACCACAGACGCAAACAATAAACAACGCACGGTCTATAATTTGTCAAAAGAAACACTGGACGAACCAACAATAAGAGTATTGTCGAAAGGCTTAAATTTTGCTATAACGCCGCAAAAAATCCCGTACGAGGAAATTATCTGTAGTGTTGAGGATTGTCTGTTTAAGAATAATATCGGTAAAGAGGATTTAGAGGCTATACGTCAAGACATTTCGTCCTTGTTACGTCGAAGTTCAGCGCCGAAATTAAACCTGCCCAAAGACGAATTTAAAGCGTTGTACAACTTACGCAACAGACCAGAGCTCACGATTCTCCGCGCAGATAAAGGAAATGCTACGGTAATAATGGACACGTCAGAGTATAATTTCAAAATACAACAACTTTTATCGGACGTAAGTACATACAAAAAGGTCAAAATAGACCCTACAACTAATATACTCAAAACAACTACTGATTTAATAAAGAAATACTCCGAAAAATTAAATCTTGACGTGAATTCGACAATACCATCATGTGCCAAACCACCGAGGTTGTATGGGTTACCGAAAATACACAAACCAAACGCTCCACTACGTCCTATAGTAAGCCAGATCGATTCACCAACTTATAAGTTGGCTCAACACTTGGCGAAAATACTGTCACCACTAAGAGGACATACCAGAGCACACACAAAGGATTCATACCAATTTGTTAGTGAGATTAAAGACCTACATCTCGCTGACAATGAAACTATGGTCAGTTTTGATGTTCAGTCACTATTCACATGCCTACCTATTGAAGACTGCATCTCAATTGTTACTAGAAAGCTAGAAGATAACAACATGCCTACAGAATATGCAGTATTACTGAAACACTGCCTCACATCTGGCTATTTATTGTGGAAAGAAGAGTTCTACATGCAAGTAGATGGAGTGGCAATGGGCTCACCTGTATCTCCCGTAGTCGCCGACATATTCATGGAGGACTTTGAGGAGAAAGCCCTTCTTACTGCTCCTGTAAATCCAAGATTCTACAAGCGGTACGTAGACGATACTTTCACAATTTTACCATCTGACAAAGTAACTGCATTTTTAAACCACCTTAATTCCATAAACCCTAAAATACAATTCACAATGGAGTTAGAGGCAAACAATACTTTAGCTTTTCTAGATGTTTTAGTCATCCGAAATCCTGATAACACTATTGGTCATACTGTGTACAGAAAAAATACCCATACCAACCGATATTTAAATGGTGAATCTCACCATCATCCTTCACAGTTAGCTACCGTGGGAAAATCTTTGTTTCAGAGAGCACGAGGGATCTGTGACAGAAAACATCTGGCCGCCGAGCTTCAGCACGTCGAGCAAGTACTGCAAGACAACAAGCTTCGGGTCCCGCGCCTACGTCACAGTGACCGAGTGAAGCCAGCCACAGTCGAGCGTGTGCCTGCTGTACTACCCTATGTCAGAGGAGTCACAGACAAGGTTGGCTACATCTTGAAGCGAGCTTCCATTAAAACGTACTTCAAGCCGCTGAAGAAGATTGGTCAATTTTTACCATCCGTCAAGTGTCATATCCCTCTACAAGATGCAGGAGTGTACAAGCTGGATTGTGAATGTGGTCTCTCGTACATAGGACAAACAAAAAGATCTATTAAAACCCGCGTTAAAGAACATATAACTGACGTGAAGCACCGACGTATCGGGAAGTCTGCAGTTTGTGAATATGTTCAGGATCGTCCCCGTCATTACATTAGATTTGATAGAGCACAAATCCTCGCAAAAGAACACCGATTCCTCCCAAGGATGATTCGCGAGGCTATTGAAATTAAAAAACATCCTAATTTCAATAGAGAAGATGGATGGGTGCTGCCATCTGCTTGGGATCCCATAATTAATAAAATCAAATCCAAACCCAAGTATACCACTGCTAGACTTCAAGATACTGTAAGCTCATTCTGCGTAAATCGAACCGAAAATTAATATTAAAAAACTGAAGGTAGCCGGGCTAACTATGACAGTAGGACGTCAAACAACTCAGTCCCCCGTGACCACGGGTGCTGGAAAGCACCCGAAACGTCGGGAATATAAAAATAAGTTAAAAATAAGTTAATATACGCGATAAAATCCGTAAAATTAGTTTTATTTAAAAAAGAGAGCATTCTGCTTTGCAAATTGAGTTTTTTTTTAATGTAATTAAATTAAAACCCTAACAAATTTATTCAAAAGAGAGATAAGAGTTTTTTTTTAGTAAAATCTAACGCGTAATATCTAAGAAACAGTATTTATCTATAATATAAAAATGAATCGCTGTATGTGTTGCTAAGCGCAAATCTCGAGAGCAGCTCAACCGATTTCGCTAATTATTTTTTTATAATATTCCTTGAAGTACGAAGATGGTTCTAACGAAATGAAATTCAAAAAGTTGCCTGAAAACTCTAAAAAAAAAACTTTTCTATATTCCCATACAAAATATTCGAATAACACTTAAAAGTCAATTTGAACTTTAATACCATAACATAAAGTGTTAGTGGAGGGGTTTCGGGAAGGCAAAACAATTGAGTGACGTTAGTATCGTATGAATATACGGCAGATAGCTGATGTACAAAGAGTAATTTGGGCTGCTTTTATTTTAAGGTTCCGCGAAAAATAACTCCACGCGGGTGAAGTCGCGGGTACATCTAGTTTTATATAAAACTGAAGACAAGCGAACTAACAGTTTATCTGTTGGTAAGTGGCTACAAGCAAAGAATGCTACAGATACGTCACCTATATGGACTAAGATGGAATGCCTCACAGCTTGTAAATAAACTGGCTCTCTTTACTCTTCTAGACTCTGTAGACATCAGCGCAGATACTGCTATTTTTGGTAGTCATAGGTAAGAGGGTGATATCTACCCAGACGGTCTGCTAAGCAGAAAATGAGTTCTACCACCAAGAAAATAAAATTCATTTTAAGTATTGATGACAAATAAGAAGACATATTCATTAGACACAAACGTAGTAGCCACATATCAGATCGCAGCTGAAATCGGGAGGGCTAGTGTTTATGAGTAGTCATATTCTCTGGCCCAATGTAACTGACCTTCACTTTCATCACAAGGTGGCCGTTAGTAGAACCGTGAATGTGTGCGATAGTGTTCCCATAATCTTGCTCGTTTGCGGCGAAGGCGGAACAACAAAGGGTTTAAAGCGGTTCGAGTTCGAAATTACCCGTCTGCATTATTTAAAAAAAAATAACTTAAAATGCAATGTATAAACCGACTTGAAATAACTAAAAAGAATAAAATCGTATTTTATAGTAGGGTAATTATAAGTCCCTCTACCTCCTTTTTTAGTGTCGTCTAAATGCTTACATTAAAAATTTCAGGAGACAAAATTTTGCCATGCTTAGGGGTGATTTTTTTTTTCTTCAACATTATAAGGGACCACTGCTGAAGAAAAACCTATTTAGTTAAAAAGATAATCATCAAAGTCATTAAAGATTGCTAAAGATATTGCGTAATACAACAAAGTAAACGTACAGTTGAATTATAGTTTTTCTCCTTTTTTAACTCGATTTAAAATAGAAATGAGAAAATATAATTGTACAAGTACTGTTGTAATTAAGTTACCGAAAAGAAACTTAATCTTATAAAACATTCTCTCACAAAAAAAATATGTAAAAATTGATTTAAAAGAACCAACTAGAGCAACAATTTTTCATAATTTAATAAATAATTATTATATATTTATTAATTAAAAGTAAGGTGTTAGAACTTTCTCGACTGCGCAAGACTCAATTCAATAATTTTGTGTAATTAAACGGTTTACGCACCACAAACTTTCTTGAAAGGGTCGTTTAGTAAGGACAAAACTTTAAAATTTTGCGGCGTAATGAACGAAAAGTTAGAATGGTTGGCTATTTCGCATTCAAATTTTTACCACTATACTCCACATATCCACTACTAGAGTTATATTTTAACACCAGCAGCAGTTCACTCTACCAGTGATGTACTCCTGATTTGTGTTATAAGTGTAGAAAACTGGAGGCACGTTTTACAAGTGACATTCTCTCTCAGCCATCGTGGACGTTACCGCATTTTAATTGACGATAGGTTTCGTATTTTTAGTATACTGGTGGTGAACAAGCACACAGTCCATCTAAAGGTATATGGATGCTGTGACCCATAGACATCTAAAACTTTCATCAATTAAGAATTAAAATGCAGATACGTTGTCCCCCTCATGACCAAGATGGATCCGCTTCTCTGTACTCACCACACGAAACACAACTGCTTTAAGTTGCTTTTGAGCGCGGGTAATCGGTGAGAGAAGGGCCTGTGTTCAGCAGTGGACTTTGATAGGCTTTAATAAATGAATAATGTTCTGTATAACGCAATAATATTAAAAATAGAATATAAGTAGAATACGCTGATAGTCTATGAGTATCGAGTCCCCGGTCGAGCCACCCTATTCATACTGCAACTATAATACAGCTGAGCGTGGCTCTACCACGTACAATTCGTACATCCATATTTATACATCTACAGAATATATATTGACAAAGAAATACTCGTCATAATGATACCGTACATTGCGAAATTGTATGTTTTCAAAATGATGTTTCAACTATTCTCTCAACTCGTGTCATGAATTCTAAAATACACTAGCTCTTGCAGTTGCCAACAAATAACCAATATGTTAGGAGAGAGTTTGAAAATTTTTTATTTTTGGAAGCATTTCTGTGTTGTCCTTATTTTTATTTATGTTTTTTTTGATTTATGAAACTATCTTGTACTGAATAATATTATTTTACTCATTTTCAGGTTGCTCAGAAATGTGATATCTCCGGAGCTAAGCGCTGGGTGTAAATTACTGTTCGCGAGCAAGCTGGATTCAATCCCCCGGCACTAATGAACTTATTAGTAACAACTGAAATACTGATATATTAAATGATCGTTTGTTCTGTGTACCTACCATACAAAACACAGCATCATTGGGCTGTTTACTTACGTCGGTATTCTGTGAGAACGTGGTATTACACTGGACAAGCCGCCCCACTCACTCGTACTACAATATTATAGATACAGCGCCGCTCTTACACGTGTAAACTTTTACATTTGTGACCCGTTTAGAAATAAGAAAAAACTTGGGCCCATCTGTGGGTTGTATTGAAGGCTGCAACTTTACTTAGGTTTAACTTAGGACTGTTTTGCGTTATTCATTGGGGAAAGCCTACATTCAGAAGTGGACTTGTAAAAGGCTGAAGTAAGTGGCCGTCTTCACTCGTTCACTTTGACGTAGGCGCGGGACCAGAAGCTTATTGTCGTGCAAAACTTGCTTGACGTATTGGAACTCGGCAACCAGGTGTTTACTGTCACAGATCCCTCGTGCTCTCTGAAACAAAGATTTACCCACGGTAGCTAACTGTGAAGGATGTTGGTGAGAATCACCGTTTAAATATCTATCTGTATGGGTCTAATTTCTACGGGTATAAAATCCGTAAAACTAGTTTTATTTAAATGTGTAGTATTTTCGTAAATATAAAAAATCATTACTTTATAGGTATTTTATTTTTGTATGAATTCTACGATTCTACTTTAATTCGACTGTATGTTTTATTTTGTATGTATGTAAGTTACGCGATATCTTAGGCAACCGATTTTTATGATTTATTTTCATTAAATATGTACTTCAGGAGTGGACTATAAACAAAAAAAAATCATATTTAACATTGGTAAAATATGGGAAGATTTAAAATTGTGTGATAACATTCTAGTTGTTATCTTGAGCATGTTATATACTTAAGTCTATTGAAAAAGAAATCCCAACTTCATGGCAATAGAAATTATTGTATAATGTCCACTTTATAGCTTCTAAATGCGGGGATGTAATTCTTCTATACACTATGTCTTGCAACTAACATCTGAAGTACTAATTATGTGAATATTGTATAATTTTTTAAAGTTGTCTTTTATGCTTGTTAAAAATTTCACAGTTTTCAGTTCTGACCTATGTTTAAGTACTTTTTTTATAGGATGAGGGTGACAAACGAGCACACAGACCAGCTGATGGTAAGTGGTTGCTGTGGCCCATAGACATCTACATCTATCTTCGATTACGAATCAAAATGCAGATGCTTTGTCACCCATGAGGACTAAGATGGAATGCCTCGTTTCCAGTAAAATGTGTCTCCGGTTCTCTACACTCACCATACGAAACACAGCAGTGTTAAGCTGCTGTTTTACGCTCGTATTCTGTGAGAGCGTGGTCCTTCCCTGTTCGAGCCAACCCATTCGTGCTACAACCATAATATAGCTGCAGCATGGCTCTACCACGTATAATATATAGTATATATGTATTTAAACTTTCAAGTCTGTGATTCATCGGAAAGTTAATTTTAAATTGATTGAAATATTTGTACTAAACAGACAGACAAAAACGCAAGAAAATAAAACACGGTAAAAAGACGTTAATAATATATTACAGAGAATCAGTGGCGCTATCTAAAATCACACGGCGGGAGCACTGCTTCTCGCCTAATAAACAAAAACCGAACGCAAGCGTGACGTCATATCAATTCATGCTTGAATGCGGCCGTGGGAGCGAGGGCATTTAATCGTCTAGATAGAGCGGCCGTCTTTGTTTGACTGATAGTTACTTTGATTGCTAAGAGAAATCCAGACTAGATTATTTTTGATATTATTTTACTCGTGGTGATCGTGATGGATCCCGATAAGATAGGAGCCCTTTAGGCCCAGAAATTCGCCCTTTGCCAATATCAGAAGTGAGATAAAGTCCCTGTTATCGTT
This sequence comes from Parnassius mnemosyne, assembly GCA_963668995.1. Classification (NCBI taxonomy): domain Eukaryota; kingdom Metazoa; phylum Arthropoda; class Insecta; order Lepidoptera; family Papilionidae; genus Parnassius; species Parnassius mnemosyne. The sequence goes on along the minus strand of CAVLGL010000121.1, from coordinate 410,502 downwards.
CACAAGCAACCTTTGAATAGTGTAAGGGTTATTAAAATATATTATATAATATACGTTTGTGAAATAGCATAATAGAATAGTAATATGTTTACAATCCATCCACTTACTCAACAACCATTTACCATCAGGTGGACTGTGTGCTCGTTTGTCACCCTTATCCTATATATATTAAAAAGTTTGTGAAAGACTGCATGCGCCTTGGGCTGTTGCCATTGTTTTTATGTTAAATGTCATAACGCAACTTGCTGTTTTACTTTTTACTTCTTATGTGGTAGAGTCATGCTGCAACTATACTTTGGTTGCAGCACGAATGGGTCGACTCGACCGTGGTAGGACTATGTTCTTACAGAATACCAGCGTAAAATAGTAGCTTAATGCTGCTTTGTTTGATATGCTGAGTCTAAAGAACCGGAGACCATTTTTACTGGAAAAGAGGCATTACATCTCAGTTATCAGGGGTGATGACGCACCTGCATTTTGATTCTTAATGGAAGATAAATTTAGATTTCTTTGTGCTAGAGCTTCCACTTATCATCAAGTTAACTGTGTACCCAAATATGTTGCAAAATGTAGAAAGAAATGTTGGACGTATTCTGGATGAGTTAGTTAGCATTCAGTGGAAATTTAACTTGCTCGACTATTGTTATAAGTTTATAGTTCATGCAAAATATGATTTACATGGGCTGCATTTTAAAATTCGAAATGTTTGAGCGACGTACCGAAATAAATGTTCAAATTTAACGTGTTATGAATAAAAAAATAAAAATCCCTTTTTAAGTGTAACAGATTACACCGAACAATAATAAGAATGTACTTCACACCAAATTTCGGTCACGGCGGCCAGTCTCAAAGGAGACTAGCCATCGGTACCGTCACGCCGGAGAGAGATCAGGCGCAGGACCAACGGCATTACGTGCTTTCTGAGGCACGGGGGTGAGACACCGCCAACTTCCTGACTCCGGACAGCTACTGAGAGTTGCTTGATGGAAGAACTCAATAACTGATTTACAAATACTTGTTCAAACTTGTAGGGATTCGAACTACGGCCCCCAGCGCAACAACTCATTTCTAAGCCACTGCGCCACGGAGTCATCAAGTTTATATTTGCAATGTGTGTCTACGCCTCTGCATGCAGTTGCTTTTAGTAGTACGTAGAATAGAAAAGAATAGAAAAGAATGATTTTTATTCAACATTGATTATTTCATAATACTTATTGAAAGTCATTTTTTATTTACCACTGGTTCGGAAAATACCTCTGTCCTGGGAAGAACCAGCAGGAAACCCAGCGGGACTTTTCTTTTAAACATAATTTCACTTGACAATAATTTTGTTTATACAATTTTAAGAGAATTTTCATAGAACCAGCATGGTGGCGATCACCTTATTTGCAGGGGTTATTTTCATTCATGTATTCCTTGCCGTGTAGTGGCGGTTAAGAATATCCACTACCCCATATCTTCCCGTGGGTGTCGTAAAAGGCGACAAAGGGAAACAGGCAGGAGATGGGCAGCAGCATCTTCCTGATAATAGCCAAAGTAACAATAAAAAACTGCGGTTGCCAACCCGCTCGCCAAGCGTGGCAACTATGGCAATATACCCCCCATGAGCAATGACAATAATAAACGGCCCCCAGTCCCCGGCGGCCCCGCTATTCCTGGCTACGGTGGCGACCATGGTAACGGCGGGGCAGGGGGTGCTAAGAATCTCCGGTGGAGGTTCGGTTGCCACCTACGACGACTCGACCTGGCAACATACAACGCACGCACCCTGAGGACTGACGAGAAGATTGTGGAGCTGGAAGAAGAGATAGACAATTTACGCTGGCATATTATAGGATTATCCGAAGTCCGAAGAGAGGGGGAGGACACGGTAATCCTCGAATCCGGCAACTTGCTCTATTACCGGGAGGGCGACCATCTGTCCCAAGGAGGTGTCGGATTTATCGTCCACAAGTCTCTCGTTAACAACGTTGTAAAGATTGAGAGTGTGTCGACGAGGGTTGCGTGCCTTATACTCAGAATCACCAAACGGTATTCGCTGAAGGTCATACAGGTTTACGCACCAACCTCGGCACACCCCGATCAGGAAGTGGAGGAAATGTATGAGGATATCTCTAGAGCCATGCATTCCTCCAAAACCCAATATACGGTGTTAATGGGAGACTTCAATGCAAAACTAGGCACAAGAGAGAACGGTGAGCTGAAAGTAGGGAAATTTGGAATAGGGCAACGGAACCCAAAGGGCCAGCAGTTGGCTGACTTCATGGAGAAAGAGGGACTCTTTATGATGAACTCTTTCTTCCAGAAGCGGCCCCACAGGAAGTGGACCTGGTCGAGCCCCTACGGTTCGACAAAAAATGAGATTGACTTCATTATGACGACCAGACGACAACTGTTCAGTGATGTCTCAGTGATCGCGAGGGTGAAAACCGGCAGCGATCACCGAATGGTTAGAGGCACACTGAACCTAAACGTTAAGTTGGAGAGGTCTCGTCTAATGAAGTCAACGCTCCGTCCCCCTCGTGCTCTAATCCAAAGTCGCGAAACCTTTCAGCTCGAGTTACAAAACCGTTTTCAGTGCCTAGAAGACTGCAATGAAGTGGACGATTTGAATGACAAGCTCGTGGAAACTGTCCATGCGGTTGGAGCTAAGTTCTGCAAGACCCGCCGCAGAAGAACACAAAAACTCTCCGATCACACTCTTAATCTCATGGCTGTTAGACGGGAGATGAAGCTACATTCTTCAACAGATTTGACAGCATACAGGCAACTGAACAGACAGATCTCCAAATGCATGCGGCGGGACTTACGCAAATTCAATACAGCTCGTATTGAAGAAGCGATCGAGCGGAACCAAGGCTCCAAAGTCTTTGCCAGAGATCTGTCTGCCAGAAAGCGCCAACTGTCAAAGCTGAAGACAGAATGTGGCAGCATCGTTTCCGGGGCACCTGAGATTTTGAGTGAGATTGAGAGGTTCTATGGGCAGCTGTACACGTCATCGTTGGAGCCGCACGCAAGTGTGAGTAACGATCCAAGAGCGAGTCTTATCCGACATTATTCCGATGATATCCTGGACGTCAGTCTGAGCGAGATTAGAATGGCTCTCCAGCACCTTAAAAACGGCAAGGCCCCAGGCGAGGATGGAATTACAACGGAGCTTCTGAAAGCGGGTGGAAAACCGGTACTTGAAGTCCTTCAGAAGCTCTTTAATTCCGTCCTCCATGGTGGCATTACACCGGAGGCGTGGAGCAGAAGTGCGGTGGTCTTGTTCTTCAAGAAAGGCGACAACGCTCTCTTGAAGAACTACAGACCGATTTCCCTTCTGAGCCGCGTCTACGTGCTGTTTTCGAGAGTCATTACGAATCGGCGCTACAGTCCCTTCAGCGGTGCCAAGTTGACTGTCGGTATAATTAAATGCTGAAGTGTTTGTAAAGTAGGGCTACCATGGCTATTGGAGTAATACAGATTGACGCTATATCCCCGAAACTCTTCACCGCTGCATTAAAAGACGTTTTTAAGCTACTGGACTGGAAAGGATACGGTATTAACATCAATGGCGAGTACATTTCTCATCTACGATTTGCCAACTATATAGTCCTTAAGGCAGAATCGCTGGAAGACCTTAGCACTATGCTCAATGACCTCAATAGTGTCTCCCAACGGATAGGGAACATGGACAAAACAAAGATCATGTTTAATGTTCATGTCACACCTATATATTTAATGAGTATGTATATATGGTTAATGAGTATGTTTACCTGAGACAAATAGTCTGAATAGGTGAGTCAAAATTCGACCGAGAGATCAATCGACGGATTCAACTCGGCTGGACAGCTTTCGGGAAATTACGACACATCTTCTCGTCAGGTTTACCTCAAAATATAAAACGAGACTGTACAACCAGTGATGACCTATGGATCTGAGACTTAGTCTTTCACTGCTGGCCGTATGAGATATGGAGAGGTCTATGTTTGGAGTTTTTCTACGTGATAAACTTAGAAATGATGATATTCGCAGTAGAATCAGAGTAACTGACATAGCCCAACGGATTAGTAAGGTGAAGTGGCAATGGGCCGGCCATATAACTCAAAGAACCAACAAATATATATATATATATAGTAAAATTAATAAGAGTAAAGTTCATACAGTCCATGCACGTCCCATAGCAGGGCAGGCCTCCTCTCATTTCTGAGGGAGTTTTAGGATGAGTAAATGATCGCCGCGCTACCCCAATACATGGTAGCGAACTACACATTTAATTGATTTTTTTTTAATTTCTCTGACTTGCAGGTTTCCTTACGATATTTATTCTTTATCGTTGATCTAGTGATAAAACGATTCTTAATATTGCAGCTAACAATTTTATTGGAACTGGCGGGGATCAAACTGAGGTGGTTAGAGCACTCTGAAATTTACAATGTGTGAGTGACTCATGATACCACGATCGCATTTATGTATTTTCAAGTAATTCACCGCCTAGCAACAACGCATATACACTTGACAGCATAATAATGTCTTAAAAAACGAGTGATATGTAAATGTAATGACACCCCGGCGCGTTCGTCGCTCCTTATTTAACATGAAGTTGCAAGATTATATTTCCGAGTGTAATTACGCCATGTATTTCACACTTGTATAACCTTTGTCTTTGTGTTTTAGTTTAAAATGCAAATTAAATCCTCTTAACGTGACAAAGGTTTTGTTTAACTTTGACGTGTCATGGCGGCGCAAATGAATCTATCATCCCATTTGGCCCCGTGGGTGTCGTAAAAGGTGACTATGCATAATGCCAGAAAATTCATATGGCTTCCGTCCGATAGATGGCGGTAAATCCATTCCGTGATTTCTTTATAGAATTAGGATCTCAAACGAGCACACAGTTCACCTGATGTTGAGTAGCCCATAGACATCTTTGTTTATTCTCGATTAAGAATCAAAATCAAAATACCGAAAATCAAAAATCCGAGGAACAAGATGGACTACTTCATTTCCATTAAAATAGTCTCCGGTTTATTACACTCACTATGCGAAACACAGCAGTAGTCAGCTATTTTATGCTGGTATTCTGTGAAAGCGTGATCCTTCCCCGGTTGAGCGTATCAAAACATCCGTACTATGATCATTATATAACTGCAGCATGACTCCACAACGTGGTTACGTCAGACGTAAAATACAGATAACGGTAATGGGCAGCAGTGTCTATGTTGCAAGAAATCTGGCATAGCGATAGTCTGTCCACTCGCCAAGCGATAGCTACGTATTTATTATTTATACGATTATCGTATGATTAGCAACAGCCTTGACAATTTAATCATTTACAGTTGTTGTGATTATAACAAATAAAAATCAATATCTATACTAATATTATGTATATAAAAGTTTTTGAAGATCCTTGAATATCATTAAGTAGTCACTCATAAATAGCTAAATAGATTTGGTTAAATGAAAATTATTTTAAGGATGTTATCGCTCTTAATTTAACAGGTTTTACTCAATTTAAATTCCCAACGTTTCGGGTGCTTTAGAGTTTTAATCAATGTCTAATATTCGTGTTTTTAAAATAAATCATTTGATTTGTATAAAATTTGGCTTACATATAGAACTATCGTTGATATCATAATCTCAAAAATCAGCCCAGCCAACAAAGACGACCTATACATAACACGTAAAAAATTATAAAATTTTTCGCCATTTCTTTTTTCCATTATTAATTCTATTCATAGACATTGTACAGTCAAGAATTCATCAGTTTTATCGCAAACTCGTAAAGATATTATCTTGTGTTGGCAGAAATGTATAGATCATGAGAATATAATTTAAATTTAATAAAAATACATAAATATACTCGTATTTTTATTAAAACAGTGTTCGAAGTTTTCAATAAATGACCGGCCAAGTGCGAGACGGACTCGAGCATAAAGGATTCCGTACCATCGTAACACACGTTTCTAGTAGGGGAGTCCCTTTTAATTTTTAATTTATTAAAATTTTTATTATTTGCTGTTATAGCGGCAACAGAAATACACATTCTGTGACAATTTCAACTCTCTACCTATTAAGGATCATGTGATACAGCCCGCTGACAGACAGAAGGACGGACTGACGGACGGATAGACAGCGAAGGCTTAGTAATAAAGTTCCATTGGTTACCTTTTGAGTACAGAATCCTAAAAATAGTAATTTCATAATTATACTCATTTAATTACAAATTTGCAAAGTTGCTAAGTGTTATGCTACACGCTTATTGAATATTTTATTTCCGTTTCATTTTAATTAAATATGTACATAAAAAGGAATTTATCTATCTGATATTTTATAGTAGTCCAATAACTACACGGTCCGAGATTAAGTGGATGTAAAGTAAACAATGGCTACAAATTCGTTTTTCTAGATAAACGTTTACGTCCTATTTAGCACAAGTTACTGCGATTTTTGTTTGTGTACCATGGGAGCTGAGGGGCTTAGCGTTCGTCGTGAATATCAAACTATGTGAGAAATCTTATACACTTGAACTTAATACACCAATCAAATTGTTGATTGCAGTGAATCGTGAGGATTTTTTTATACGATAGGGTAACAAACGAACACAAAGTCCACCTGGCGGTAAGTGGTTGCTATGACTCATAGACATCTACATCTTTCCTCTATAAAGATTCAAAATGCAGATATGCATTGTCACCCGTGAGGGCTAAGATGGAATGCCTCTACTCCAGTAAAAGGAGTCTCCGGTTCTCTACACTCACCATACGAAACACAGCAGCATTAAGCTGCTATTTTATGCTGGTATTCTGCGAGAGCGTGGTCCTTCACCGGTAGAGCCGACCCAGAGTACCAGTGTAAAATAGCAGCTTAACGCTGCTGTTTTATATGGTGAGTGTAGAGAACCGGATACACTTTTTACTGAAAACGAGGCAGTACTCACGGGTGACAACGCATCTGCATTTGATTCGTAATCGAAGATAGATGTAGATGTCTATGGGCCACAGAAACCACTTACCATCAGGTGGACTGTGAGCTCGTTTGTCACCCTTATCTTATAAAGAAATGTCGCTTACAGCTTCGTGAACAAGCCGGTGGTTATAGCCAAAACATTAATAACTAACGGAGAACGTTGGAAACAGGACCGGAAAACAAACATATTTAATCAAAGCGTAGATTCGTTACAAACGAATTTTCTTTTGTTTCTTTTTAGGAATTACAATTTTTGAATTCCATTTTGTTTGATACAAGCAAACAAGTAAATTAAAAAATATTAAAAATCTACTGAATAATTTTAGTTGGAAATAAAATACGACCAGAAAACATTGATTACAATTTTTATATAAGAAGGCGAAGGCTCTGTAGTGCAGTGGCTAATTATTTTGAATCCCACATAGAAAAATATATTTGTACGGTCAACGAGACTTTCGAGAAGATTCTCCTCTATGTTTTTCAAAAAATCGAAACGAAATAGATTTGCGTATCGCGCCATTTTAGAATTAATCACAGCTTACTTCCAGGTAAGAGGTAGCTCAGATGAGAGGAGCCGTGGTAGCTCAGATGGTTAGCGCTCGCTGTAAGCTTCGCAGTATGCGAGCAACCCGCGTTCGATACCCGCCCGCACCAATGAAATTGTTAATTGCAATTTTAGGTGGTGATTTACCACGTGCTCGGCGGTGAAGGAAAACATCGTGAGGAAACCTGCATGTCTGAGAAATAAGAAAAAAAAATAATTCGAAGACATGTGAAGTTCGCCAACACGCAGTGGGGCAGCGCGGCGGACATTTCCTTGCCCTAAAACACTCTCAGAAATGAGAGGAGGCCTGTGCCCAGCAGTGGGACGTAAATAGGCTACAACTTTACTTTACTTTACTTACTTCCAGGTGGGATTGAAGGCAAATGCTAGCTAGTAATAAGTTAAAAAAACGCAGTTACGTAATTCAACCGCCCGCTATTTTGCTGCGTACTCGACTGGGCAGCGCTTTCGCCTCGACCGCGCCTCGACTGCGCCACGACTTTACAGCAAGCTTTAATCTTATTAAATTTAACGAAGCAGAAGTAATGGCATATCCATTACTTCTGCTTCGTTAACTAAAACTTTTTAAAATACTGAAGTGTCGCTGGTGAAGTTGTTTTGACTATGAGAGTGAGGGTATACGTGTGCTTCCGCACACTCGTGCACTTAATACTCTCCAGTACAGATGTCCAGTCATCGTTTAGAATTAGCGCCATGACAGAAATTCGATCTGGAGGACATTATCTTTTTAATGCACTCTTTATTTCGATCGTGTACTGTGGTTTTCCTCATATGCAATTACACCTATAGCTATATTACTTATTCTACTGACCGAAATTTCGTCTAAAGGACATTATTATTAGTCTCCAACCCCTAAAATTACAAATGTTTTTCAAAAATCTAATTATGCCAGATTAAAACCATTCCACAATTTAATGGCACGAAACTGACAAAGAGATTTCAAGGCTCAATAACGTCATTATGTTAAATGCCTAAAGCCTCCGGATTAGACGCCAGAAATTTCCAACTTTAATTAGCCTTGTTTTATCCTTTGTTGTTAAGAGGATATCCTAGTGGCATTTAGTTTATACAAACATTCATCATTACAGCTTATTAAAAGTCCACTGCTAACATAGGCTTCTGCTGTAGATTATAGGAGGAATATTTTGCCATAGTTGCAAAGCTAGGCTTTGCAACTATGGCAAAACTAGGCAGGTTGACAACAGAATAAAAACAAACAACAAACGTATTCCTCTAGTTTTCCCTGCATGATACTAGAGCAAATATTTTTTTAAGATAAATCGATTCTACTTATTGTAACACTCCCCCCCCCCATTTTTTCTTTTATATAAATTATATATAAAAATATATCAAATTTATGTGACCAGCATATTAAACATATATTGATCTTTCTAAAGGTTTAAATATAGGCCGATTAATACATTTATGGCGTGATCGTTTTAATTAGGACCCTTATTTACGTTGTGTTTGTATAGTAATTTAGTTATTTTAGGTGTATCTTGAAAGAATGAATATTCACGAAAGCAATCGAAAACTCTTGATAGTGCGTTACCTATAAGCTAAAGAACCCCGTTCACGAACACAGGGCTCAAAAACATTAAATAGTCCCTTTCCTAGTTAGTATGCTAGTAGCACGTTCACATCAGTCAATTCCTTATTAATTAATCCCTTCCCGCTTGGAAAAAGCCACCTAATTCTACATACATTTATAATTTAAAGTTTGTTGTACTGTGTAGTATTTTGTGTTCAATAAAGAGTATAAAAATTATGATTTATTATATTTACGCGAACACTACACATTGAATAAAACTATTTTTACGGATTTTATCGCGTTTAATTAACTTATTTTATATTCCCGACGTTTCGGTTGCTTTCCAGCAACCGTGGTCACGGGGGACTGAGGTGATTGACGTCCCGATGTCAAAGTTAATCCGGAGTACCTTCAGCTTTTTAATTATTAATTATGGTCCGATCTACGCAGAATGAACTAACTGTGTCTTGAAGTCTTACAGTGGTATGCTTGGGTTTAGTTTAAATTTTATGAATTACAGGATCCCAAGCAGGTGGTAGTACCCAGCCTCCCTCTCTATTGAAATTAGGATGTTTTTTAATTTCAATAGCCTCACGTATCATCCTTGGCAGGAATCGATGTTCTTTCGCGAGGACTTGTGGTTTATCAAATCTAATGTAATGACGGGGGCCGTCTAGGATATGATCACAAACTGCAACTTCCCGGAACGTTGGTGCTTCACGTCAGCTATGTGTTCTATTACGCGGGTTTTTATTGATCGTTTTGTTTGCCCTATATATGAGAGACCACACTCACAATCAAGCTTGTATACTCCTGCATCTTGTAGAGGAATATTGCACTTGACGGATGGGAAGAACTTACTAATCTTCTTCGGCGGCTTGAAGAATGTTCTAATAGAAGCTCGCTTCAAGATGTAGCCAATTTTGTCTGTGACACCTCTGACATATGGTAGTACAGCAGGCACACGCTCGACTGTGGCCGGCTTCACTCGGTCACTGTGACGTAGGCGCGGAACCCGAAGCTTGTTGTCGTGCAGAACCTGCTTGACGTGCTGAAGCTCGGCGGCCAGGTGTTTGCTGTCACAGATCCCTCGTGCTCTCTGCAACAAAGATTTGCCCACGGTAGCTATGAAGGGTGATGGTGGGATTCACCGTTTAAGTATCGGTTTGTATGGGTCTTATTTCTATACACAGTGTGACCTACGGTGTTATTAGGATTTTGAATGACTAACACATCTAGGAAAGCTAAAGAATTATTTGCCTCTAACTCCATAGTAAATTGAACTTTAGAGTTTATGGAATTAAGATGTTCTAAAAATGCAGTTACTTTGTCTGATGGTAAAATTGTGAAAGTATCGTCTACGTACCGCTTGTAGAAACTTGGAGTTACTGGTGCAGTAAGCAGGGCGTTCGGTTTGTGTATTTTTGGTAACCCATACAACTTCGGCGGTTTGGCACACGTAGGTATTATCGAATTTACTTCTAGATTGAGTTTCTCGGAGTATTTCTTTATTAGATCGCTAGTTGTTTTAAGCGTATTAGTTGTAGGGTCTGTTTTGACCTTTATGTACGTACTTTCATCCGATAAAAGTTGTTGTATTTTAAAATTGTAATCCGACGTATCCATTATAACCGTAGCATTACCTTTATCTGCGCGGAGTATCGTAAGATCTGGTCTGTTGCGTAAGTTTTTCAAAGCAGTAAATTCATCTTTGGGAAGATTTAATTTCGGCGCTGAGCTTCGACGTAACAAGGACGAAATGTCTTGACGTATAGCCTCTAAATCTTCATTACCAATATTATTTTTATACAGACAGTCCTCAACACTACAGATAATGTTTTCATACGGAATTTTTTGCGGTGTTATAGCGAAATTCATACCTTTGGCCAAAACTTTTATTTTCGCGTCGTCTAGAGATTGTTTTGACAGGTTATAGACCGCACGTTGTTTATTACTCGCGTCTGTTGTCAATGATTGCGTTCCGTTATTACGTTGACATTGGCGTTGGACATTTGATTTGGTTGTTAGTATTTGGTATTTATCTATATGTTTATTTTTGCATTCATTGTATTTAGTTGTTTCACGTTTGTCTAAAGTTTCCATGCAATTCTTATAATCAAATGTCGATAAAACTGTCTTTAGATCACTGGACGATTTGTCTATGGTTTTATTAATGAAACATAGATCGGTACGTTTATGCTGAATCACAGTTATTAACAATTTTTTGCTTGCCTGATTTAAGATCGAGAGACGGACTCGAGCATAAAGTAGTCCGTACCATCCTAACACACGTTTCTAGTAGGGGAGTCCCTTTTAATTTTTAATTTATTTTAATTTTTATTATTTGCTGTTATAGCGGCAACAGAAATACACATTCCGTGACAATTTCAACTCCCTACCTATTAAGGATCATGTGATACAGCCCTCTGACAGACAGAAGGAAGGACTGACGGACAGATAGATAGCGAAGGCTTAGTAATAAAGTTCCGTTGGTTACCTTTTGAGTACAGAATCCTAAAAATAGTAATTTCATAATTATACTCATTTAATTACAAACTTGCAAAGTTGCTAAGTGTTATGCTACACGTTTATTGAATATTTTATTTCCGTTTCATTTTAATTAAATATGTACATAAAAAGGAATTTATCTATCTGATATTTTATAGTAGTCCAATAACTACACGGTCCGAGATTAAGTGGATGTAAAGTAAACAATGGCTATAAATTCGTTTTTCTAGATAAACGTTTACGTCCTATTAGCACAAGTTACTGCGATTTTTGTTTGTGTACCATGGGAGCTGAGGGGCTTAGCGTGCTGCGTACTCGACTGGGCAGCGCCTTCTATGGTTTTATTAATGAAACATGGATCGGTACGTTTTTGCTGAATCACCGTTATTAACAATTTTTTGCTTGCTTGATTTAAGATCTTAGCGCTTCCTCGAATGTCTTTTTTAGTAGATATCTTGACACACGTAGGAATGAGATTATGGTCTCTGCATCTCTTCAAGAAGTTTAAAGCTGTTATGTATCTTGCGCGCTTGGTTTTGAGATCTTCTAGTCGGCGTATTTTATTTGCTATTTCCAGTCCGTACTGGTTTACATTATGATTTCTTATATTTACGCTAACACTACACATTGAATAAAACTATTTTTACGGATTTTATCGCGTTTAATTAACTTATTTTATATTCCCGACGTTTCGGTTGCTTTCCAGCAACCGTGGTCACGGGGGACTGAGGTGATTGACGTACCGATGTCAAAGTTAACCCGGAGTACCTTCAGCTTTTTAATTATTAATTTTGGTCCGATCTACGCAGAATGAACTAACTGTGTCTTGAAGTCTTACAGTGGTATGCTTGGGTTTAGTTTTAATTTTATGAATTACAGGATCCCATGCAGGTGGTAGTACCCAGCCTCCCTCTCTATTGAAATTAGGATATTTTTTAATTTCAATAGCCTCACGTATTATCCTTGGCAGGAATCGATGTTCTTTCGCGAGAATTGTGGTTTATCAAATCTAATGTAATGACGGGGGCCGTCTAGGATATGATCACAAACTGCAGACTTCCCGGAACGTTGGTGCTTCACGTCAGCTATGTGTTCTTTTACGCGGGTTTTTACTGATCGTTTTGTTTGCCCTATATATGAGAGACCACACTCACAATCAAGCTAGTATACTCCTGCATCTTGTTAAGATCTTAAATCAGGCAAGCAAAAAATTGTTAATAACGGTGATTCAGCAAAAACGTACCGATCTATGTTTCATTAATAAAAACATAGACAAATCGTCCAGTGATCTAAAGAAAGTTTTATCGACATTTGATTATAAGAATTGCATGGAAACTTTAGACAAACGTGAAACAACTAAATACAATGAATGCAAAAATAAACATATAGATAAATACCGAAAACTAACAACAGAATCAAATATCCAACGCCAATGTCAACGTAATAACGGAACGCAATCATTGACAACAGACGCGAGTAATAAACAACGTCCGGTCTATAACCTAACAAAACAATCTCTAGACGACGCGACAATAAAAGTTTTGGCCAAAGGTATGAATTTCGCTATAACACCGCAAAAAATTCCGTATGAAAACATTATCTGTAGTGTTGAGGACTGTCTGTATAAAAATAATATTGGTAAAGAAGATTTAGAGGCTATACGTCAAGACATTTCGTCCTTGTTACGTCGAAGCTCAGCGCCGAAATTAAATCTTCCCAAAGATGAATTTACTGCATTGAAACACTTACGCAACAGACCAGATCTTACGATTCTCCGCGCAGATAAAGGTAATGCTACGGTTATAATGGATACGTCGGATTACAATTTTAAAATACAACAACTTTTATCGGATGAAAGTACGTACATAAAGGTCAAAACAGACCCTACAACTAATACGCTTAAAACAACTAGCGATCTAATAAAGAAATACTCCGAGAAACTCAATCTAGAAGTAAATTCGATAATACCTACGTGTGCCAAACCGCCGAAGTTGTATGGGTTACCGAAAATACACAAACCGAACGCTCCATTACGTCCAATAGTGAGTGAGATCGATTCGCCAACTTACAGATTGGCTCAACACTTAGCAAAAGTACTATCACAACTCAGAGGACATACAAGAGCACACACTAAGGATTCATACCATTTTATCAGTGAGATAAAAGACCTATGTCTTACTGACAATGAAACTATGGTCAGTTTTGTTGTTCAGTCTCTATTTACATACCTACCTGTTGAAGACGGCATCTCAATTATAACTAGGAAACTAGAGGAAAACAACATGCCAGCAGAATATGCAGTATTACTCAGACATTGCCTTACATCTGGCTACCTATTGTGGAAGGAACAGTTTTACAAGCAAGTAGAGGATGTTGCGATGGGCTCACCGGTATCTCCCATTGTCGCCGAAATTTTCATGGAGGACTTTGAGGAGAAAGCCCTGCTTACTGCACCAGTAACTCCAAGTTTCTACAAGCGGTACGTAGACGATACTTTCACAATTTTACCATCAGACAAAGTAACTGCATTTTTAGAACATCTTAATTCCATAAACTCTAAAGTTCAATTTACTATGGAGTTAGAGGCAAATAATTCTTTAGCTTTCCTAGATGTGTTAGTCATTCAAAATCCTAATAACACCGTAGGTCACACTGTGTATAGAAATAAGACCCATACAAACCGATACTTAAACGGTGAATCCCACCATCACCCTTCATAGCTACCGTGGGTAAATCTTTGTTGCAGAGAGCACGAGGGATCTGTGACAGCAAACACCTGGCCGCCGAGCTACAGCACGTCAAGCAGGTTCTGCACGACAACAAGCTTCGGGTTCGGCGCCTACGTCACAGTGACCGAGTGAAGCCGGCCACAGTCGAGCGTGTGCCTGCTGTACTACCATATGTCGGAGGTGTCACAGACAAGATTGGCTACATCTTGAAGCGAGCTTCTATTAGAACATTCTTTAAGCCGCCGAAGAAGATTAGTCAGTTCTTACCATCCGTCAAGTGCAATATTCCTCTACAAGATGCAGGAGTATACAAGCTTGATTGTGAGTGTGGTCTCTCATATATAGGGCAAACAAAACGATCAATAAAAACCCGCGTAAAAGAACACATAGCTGACGTGAAGCACCAACGTTCCGGGAAGTCTGCAGTTTGTGATCATATCCTAGACGGCCCCCGTCATTACATTAGATTTGATAAACCACAATTCTCGCGAAAGAACATCGATTCCTGCCAAGGATAATACGTGAGGCTATTGAAATTAAAAAATATCCTAATTTCAATAGAGAGGGAGGCTGGGTACTACCACCTGCATGGGATCCTGTAATTCATAAAATTAAAACTAAACCCAAGCATACCACTGTAAGACTTCAAGACACAGTTAGTTCATTCTGCGTAGATCGGACCAAAATTAATAATTAAAAAGCTGAAGGTACTCCGGGTTAACTTTGACATCGGGACGTCAATCACCTCAGTCCCCCGTGACCACGGTTGCTGGAAAGCAACCGAAACGTCGGGAATATAAAATAAGTTAATTAAACGCGATAAAATCCGTAAAAATAGTTTTATTCAATATAAAAATTATGATAAATCCAATTGGGCATACCTTAAGCGCATTAAAAAAATTACGAATTACTTGATTATATGGAATTTCTAAAGTAGTTTAAATACATTTCGACAGCACTATCGGCTTCAACACCCTCGAAAACCATGAAAATGACACCCAAGAAGAAAAAAATTGTACCTACTTCAGCCGCCATCTTGTATTTACATTTCGACAGCACTATCGGCTTCAACACCCTCGAAAACCATGAAAATGACACTCAAGATGAAAAACTTGATATCTATTGCAGCCGCCACCTTGGATTTACATTTCGACAGCACTTTCGGCATCAGCACCCTCGAAAACCATGAAAATGACACCCATGATGAAAAAATTGATATCTTTTGCAGCCGCCATCTTCAATTTACATTTTGACAGCACTATCGGCTTCAACACCCTCGAAAAACATGAAAATGACATCCAAGATGAAAAACTTGATATCTATTCCAGCCGCCACCTTGGATTTACATTTCAACAGCACTATCGGCTTCAACACCCTCGAAAACCATAAAAATACACCCAAGATGAAAACATTGATGTCTATTGCAGCCGCCACCTTGGATTTACATTTCGACAGGACTATCAGCTTCAACACCCGCGAAAACCATGAGAATGACACCCATGATGAAAAAATTCATATCTATTGCAGCTGCCATCTTGGATTTACATTTTGACAACCCTATCGGCTTCAACACCCTCGAAAACCATGATAATGACACCCATGATGAAAAAATTGATACCTATTGCGGCCGCCATCTTGGATTTACATTTCGACAACCCTATCGTTTTCAACACCCACGAAAACCATGTTAATGTCACCCATGACAAAAAAAAATTATACTACTTACTTTTAGTACGTACTACTATTATTAATTCTGTGCTTTTAAAATATTGTAATAAAAAATCTCTTATAATTATTATAATCAAGTAAAGTATCGACGGCTCCGTGGCGCAGTGGCTTAGCAACGAGTTCCAGCGCTTGGGGCTGCGGGTTCGAATCCCGCACGGAGCAAGTATTTGTACGGCCTACAAATAATTGTTCCGGGTCTGGATGTTTGTCCTTGTGCAATTTATGTTTGTAAACTGCCTCCACGATACAGGAGAAAATCCTAGTGTGGGGGTAACGTTTTAAAAAAATTAAGAAATTTGGTTATTCGAATATTGTGTATTTGTACAGCGACCTTTTTGAGCCGTTGCAAACAACCTAAACAATGTCTGAACTGAGTGGACATTTTAAACTACTCTGTGGCTGTAGCTTCTCATTTACAGAAATAATTTGCATACAAGGCTACCAAATTAACGAAAATTTCGCCATTTTGGAGCCGAAAAAAATTATTTATAGCTAATCAAAACAAAATTACACTGCCATTTACATTCAGTGGGTTTCCACATCATAGATGAAGAGATTAAAAAATAGATTGAGTTAAATAATTGACATTTTCAAAAGTTATAGTGTTTACAAGCCTTGGGGACATGATAAATCCACACCATAAGCCACTAAAACCCCTTTTTGTTTAAAAATAGCAATTAATCATTAAAAAAAAATAAGTTCAACAATCATTTATCTTTCTAAAAATGTGCTTTTTATATAATTTATATGTATAATATGATTGGTAGATACGATTTTATTCGATAAAACGTCTGAATCTTAATTTAAGGCGATAGTAGAACATACTTTACGCTTTCGCTTAAGGTATGCAAAAAATAAATAAATAAAATATTTATATCAAATACCAAATTCAATTGCTTCACTCTTCCACATAAAAAAAACTGTGGGGGATGCCGTGTGCGATGAGCGCCAACCAACCAACTCACTCCCCCCGAAGTGGACGTTAAGTTGGGAACTGGACCTTAGTCCATAGCAAAATAACTGACGTACCAGTAAAACAGGGCTTGGCCCCTTGTTAGTGTGTAAGTAGAAACATCGACCGAAGTCGCGCATGTCAGTGCATGTAAACGCCATACAGAATATGATCGAATCCAGCCACAGTGAATGTACGTCACACGGGTTAGGCAACAATAGGCGCACTGGCCATAAAACACCCCCTATGAGCGCCACTACCTGGCAGACCGCCGCATCTGGAGATGTGATGTAAGTGTACGGTATCACAACCAGTTGCATAATCAGCACGGCTAATTAGCCGCAGAGCGTGTCATGAGTCTACCACAAGGGAATGGAGTCCCACGTTGTGCGGCTTTCGGCCGCAGCCTTGAGAGCTTCCTCAGATTTTCCCTCCAGCTACCACCCGCATGAGGTCTACACATATATGCTCCACCAACCAATGCAATGGCAGATATAGCAGATATAGCAGATATAGAACAGGCAGTTATTAGATAATAGTAATAATTCGCCATCAGATAGGGTTTGTGTCTCTGACGTTTAGTATGTGCATTTTTTGATCATGTTTGTCTCACCCACCAACAAATTGTCTTCAATCATTCAAAAGTGGGACCTTAATTATCATGTTATTATAAAAAACATCATGGAAGTCAGTCCACAGCCCCGTAATGATGGGACCCAACTTGGACAGAACTACTTAGGTTGTGAGTCAAACCAGGACATCATCAGGAAAAATAAACATCGCAGAGACACGATGCTGCAGAACGCAACAAGAATCAATAAGACTATTGTCGGGCTCACACCATCCCAATGTTCCCCATACAAATCCCAGCAGACATCACTACCTGCACAACTCCATAGACCAAAACCACATGATGCGTTGAATCAGGCGCAGCACACCCGAAGATCCATCGTAAGACGCAATACCTCAAATAGCAGTAAGCATCAATGAATCTGTCATAAGGAGGACGCTCCCTTACAACACACCCACATCCACTTTGGTAATGAAATTGGTAATGCCGTTAACAAAAATCCACGTAAAATAGCGCTATTTCAGTAAGATACGGAGTTGAGTATGATTGCTGCACTTAAAAGTACTACCAAACTTAACTAATCCTAAAGTACTTAACCTAATCCGAAAGATAGCCGACGTAATAAAACGGTAATGGTGTGCGATGTACACCGGCAGGTCGTATTGCTACAACAAACCCCCTTACACAACACATTTGTATAGCTCACCAACAACAAGTATTTGTATGGCCTACAAATAATTGTTCCTGGTCTGGATGTTTATCCTTGTGCAATTTCTATTTGTAAACTGCCTCCACAATACAGGAGAAAAACCTTGTGTGAGAGTATCGTTTAAAAAACGGTGGTAGAGCCACGCAGCAGCTTTTGCTGTTGCACGTATGGGCCGGCTCGAGCCTCGACCATCCCCGCGTCTACGTGTACCTCTATAGGGCCCAAAGCGGTAATGCCGGAACAGACCGACTCATCAACCACGTCCAAATGGCTACAGATTCCTTGCTACAACAGGTCGCATCCGCAGAGATCGTGATCCTTGGCGATTTTAACGCCCACCACGCCGAATGGCTCGGTTCACGTTTAACCGATCATGCGGGGAGATCTGTTTATGACTTTGCCTTGGCATATGGTCTGACACAATTGGTTACATCGCCTACGCGGATTCCAGATGTTGAGGATCATACACCTTCCCTGTTGGACCTTCTGCTGACCTCTCATCCGGACGGATATCGGGTTTCCGTCGATGCTTCTCTTGGCTCTTTGGACCATTGTCTGATCCGGAGTGTGGTGCCACTCACGCTCCCCTCGCGGTTGCGTTCTGCAGGTTGCCGCCGTGTTTGGCATTACAGGTCAGCGGATTGGGACGGAATGCGATCTTTCTTTGCTTCCTACCCATGGGGGCGGGTTTGCTTCTCGCCGGATGATCCCAGCGCTGTTGCTGACTCTGTCACTGATGTGGTGCTACAGGGAATTAAACTATTTATTCCATCATCTGTGGTACCCATCGGAGACAGATATCAGCCTTGGTTTGGTCGCTCCTGTAAGACTGCTGTACGCAGTAAGCAGGAGTGTTATCAAGCCTAGGCTGCAGCTTCGGCGACTCGGGATGTAAACACCAGCATACTTAAAAAGAAGTATAACTTCGCCTCCAGGTCCTTCAAAAGAGTTATTGCCAAGGCAAAGTCAGAGCACATAGGCAGAATTGGCTAGAAACTAGTTCGCCTTCCTTGCGGAACCCGTGCATTCTGGTCTCTCGCCAAGGCTGTCCAAGGGAATTTCTGTAAACCATCACTACCATCTCTGCACAGGGAGGACGACTCACTGGCCCACGACGCAAAAGAGAAAGTCGACCTCTTAGGCTCCCTTTTTGCGTCCAACTCGACTGTTGATGACAGAGAGAACACACCGCCGACCATCCCGCGGTGTGAGTGCTCCATGCCGGATGTGCGGTTCTCACAGCGCTCGGTTCGCAGAACACTGCTCTCCCTTGACATCCACAAGTCGAGTGGGCCTGACGGAATCCCCACAATTTTTCTAAAGGCCGTGTACTCCGGAGTTGGCACCGGTTTTAACTCGTCTTTTCCGGTACTCCTACTCCCTAGGAATAGTCCCGAAATCATGGAAGACAGCTTTTGTCCACCCGATCCCTAAAAAAGGCGACCGCTTAGACCCGTCCAACTACAGGCCTATCGCCATCACCACCTTGTTCTCCAAAATAATGGAATCCGTTATAAACTGCCACCTCATGCGGTACCTTGAGGATCACAAGCTGATTAGTGACCGCCAATACGGTTGTCATCGGGGTCGATCAGCTGGTGATCTTTTGGTCTACCTGACTCATAGATGGGCGGAGGCAGTAGAGTCCAAGGGGGAGGCGTTGGCCGTTAGTTTGGACATTGCGAAGGTCTTCGATCGGGTTTGGCACAAAGCGCTTCTTTCGAAGCTCCCTTTCTATGGGCTTCCCGAGAAATTGTGCAACTGGATCACCAGCTTCCTTGCAGATCGGAGCATCAAAGTCGATTTAGACGGTGCATGCTCACACTACAAGCCTATTAACGCTGGTGTTCCACAAGGCTGTGTGCTATAACCAACGCTGTTTCTTCTGTATACCAATGATATATTGCTAACTGGTAACATTTATTGCTATGCAGTGACAGCACTAGTGATGATTTATACACCGGCCGTGCCAATATTTCTCGGGAAAACGTCACCGAGTACCGGAACAAACTTGTGTCTGAAGTCGAGTCTTTGCTGGACAAAGTCCCGGAATGGGGGCGACTAAATCTAGTCCAGTTTAATCCTCAGAAGATACAAGTTTGCGCGTTTACCGCTAAAAAGAACCCCTTTGTCGTATCTCCTCAGTTTCAAGGTACTCCCCTAGTTGCCTCAGCCAGTATCGGAATCCTCGGCGTCGACATATGGTGTGACGTGCAGTTTCGTGGTCACTTGGAAGAGAAGGCCAAATTGGCCTCTAAAAAGCTTGGCGTGCTCAGCAGAGTGGGACAGTATTTCATGCCAGCTCAACACCTGAAACTTTAAAAGGTGCAGGTTCGGCCCCACAAGGAATACTGTTCCCATCTCTGGGCTGGGGCTCCCCAGTGCCAGCTCCTTCCACTTGACCGCATCCAGCGCAGAGCGGCTCGAATCGTCGATGACCGAGTCCTTTCAGATCGGATCGACTCATTGGCACTGCGAAGAGATGTTGCATCTCTTTGCATTTTCTTTCGCATTTACCATGGGGAGTGCTCTGAGGAATTTTTCGAATTAATTCCAGCCGCCAAATTTCACGAACGCACATCGCGGCAGAACTCCCGATACCATCCACACCATCTGGATGATTGGCGGTCCACCACTGTGCGATTTAGAAGATGTTTTCTTCCTCGCACAACTTACTTGTGGAATAGTTTACCAGCAGCGATTTTTCCGGACCGATACGACTTAGGGACCTTCAAGAAAAGAACCTACTCCTTTTTAAAAGGCCGGAAACGCATCTGCAATTCCCCTGGTGTTGCGGTTGTTCATGGGCGGCGGTAGTCACTTACCATCAGGTAAGCCGCATGCCTGTTTGCCCCCTCTCATATAAAAAAAAATAAGAACTATACATATCGGTTAGCGACTCCAAGTTTACCTCGGTCTCTGACGCTGTGAAGCAATCTACACGCCAGTATAATAATCCTATTCAAGTCACATTTCTTTCAATATAGTTCCCTTAAATTCCATATATTTGCTTTATTTCATAGACATTACTACATATATCTTTAATACATGAGACTTTAAGTCATAACTCTGCCATCACAATGCTTATGCATCATAGTGACCTTCTATATTAATGCTTTTTATCACAGACCTTACTAGCATTAGGTCTATATTTTGTGCAACATTACCAGTAGCATTCGGTCATCCGATCATCCCATATATATATGAAAACCCATGGGTTTGTGTTTCCGACAAGTCGTTCATATAAGCAATCATTACATGAACACCCTCTAGTAATACAATTACACCCTCATTAACTTCGAAATTTTTTGACCTATTTTTCAATATTACAAATGTTATTTATCTTTATTATTGCAATATAATCGACTTGTACTCTATAATTTAATATATTTTGAAAATTTTAAACAGTTTTAATAAAACTAAAGGTTTTAAAACAATATTATAGCTTTACTACGTGTAATACTGACGATGTATACTATGTATACTACGATTTATACTATGTGTAATACTGAATATTCGAAATGAATATATTTAAAGTTTTTGCTTATTAGTGCATTTAATTGTTCAAAATATTATATCAATGATATAATATTATTTATTAATAATATTAGTAATGGGTTGTTACAATCCACCCCCAAATGTTATGTTAATGACCGACATATTGGAGTCGTTAATATAAAAATTTACTATTTTGAGAGCATATACACTAAACTCAAATAATTGTTTATATATTATCTGTTGTTAACTCTTTCAAATTTTACAATACAGTGTATGTTATCAAATTCTCCTACCTCAGGGAATGGCCACCACCAACACCTCTCCAGCCACATCTATCAAAATGTAATAAGACCATAATTATCAACTTAAACAAATCATTGTATATCATGTTGTTAATATAGTTCTCAGTCAACTGTTGACTTCTCTTTTTATTCGTTTATCTTTAAATCTTTGAAACATTATTTCAATAATGTCACCCTTTATGTGCATAATGATCATTTGAATATTTTTGAGATCAGTTGGCTACTCACACACAGGATAAATGTGATTGAGCCATTCACCCTGATCCATCTCTCCATATTTTTTAAATTAAAATTATTACAAAATTATCTAACAACCTATATAGAGAATTTATCATTGTTTATTATTAACATTCTATTATCTTATAACGGATGTCTTGCTCATAACTTTAATAGATTCAGGCCAATAATTTAATAATTATTTCCAAGGGCCACCCACGAGACGCCTTTATGCTACATTATTTACTTGTTTACAAATAAACTCTTAACTTTTTTTCCATTTTCGATCTATATGCATATGGAATAGGATAGTATCTAGTAATTATAGTTTCATTTTCTTTTTGTTTTTATAGTAAAGGGTGCCAAACGAGCACACAGTCCACCTGGTGGTAAGTGGTTGCTGCGGCCCATAGACATCGACATTTATCCTATACAAAGAATTAAAATGCAGATGCGTCGTCACCCGTGAGGACTAAGATGGAATGCCTCTTTTCCAGTAATGGGTCTCCGGTTCTCTAAACTCACCATACGAAACACATCAGTGTCAAGCTGATATTTTACGCTGGTATTCTGTGAGATGTGTGTTTTATCATCGATCATTTCAATTTCATGCTCATAGCAACTGACTCTTCCCAATTTGCTCGAAAACATATTCTCATGCTTTTCCAATACCTTACCTTACCTAGAGTTCTTATCAGAAAAATGCTGCTGCTCGTCTTCTGTTTTAATATCCCTCTATCGCCTCTTACGACACCCACAAAATGAGGTAATGGATATTGTTACATCGATAATAAACAGAATGAGAGGTCTTTGCGAAAATTAATTTTTTAATGATTTTATATATTAACTAGCTGTTCCCCGTGACTTCGCTCGCGTGTTAGGGTTTTTATGTGTTTGTGCAGAACACTAATTATTTTCTAAAATAAAGGTAGCCTAAGTTACTTCCTTTTAAAATAGATATCTGCCAGTGAAAGTCCCGTCAAAATCGGTCCAGCCGTTTCGGAGATTACCCGAAACATACAGACAGACAGACAAAAATTTTAAAAATTGTATTTTAGTGATAAGTACCGTATTAACTTTCATATGCATTTAGTAAAAAAGTGTAATTTTTACATTACAAACAGACACTTCAATTTTATTTATTTGTATAGATGTATAGATAACACAAGATTCGCCTAAACAATGACAATGATGTGTCTTACCTATCCACTCTTCCTCACATTCGCTTCCACGCTCCTCTAGTGCAGGTAATTGAGGAAGGGCGGGAGATGAATTTCAAAACAGGTAAGACAAATAATTTTAATTTTTATGCGGATCTCAGATTACTAATACTTAACATCTTTAATAATTGTTTATTTTTTATAAATAAAATACATTTTATTTCAACGTTAGTTATTATAAAAATTCCTTTCACAGTAGAGTAACGTATTCAAGAAACTGAACGAAGATTGTACAAAGAAATGCTGGTTCTGTAATTTGCTAAGTCCAACTTTATGTTTTCGTATTCTTCCTTTATTATCTACTGTGTTAAGAAGAACAAATAATGAAGCAAAAATTGCTGTAAGCTTTCCTACGCTACGTACAATGCAAGAAAATTGTTTTAAGGTTTAAGAATCAAGAAGAAGTTAAATATTAAAATAATTGTTGATTTTTTGTTATATTTATGTAGTATTATAAAATAATGTGCATGTAGTATTATGATCGGTACATATTACTGTAAGTCTGTAAGATGTAGGGTCAGAAGTTGTTTCAAAAGTGAAAAATATGGTTAGCAAGAAAATTTTGTGACTGGCATAGTTTTATCGACCAAATTAGTGATATATTAGAGAGAGAGAAATTAAGTGTTCCCTTGATCTACGAGCATGTATGCAATGTTTGGATGTGAAAGAATCTATAGAAGTATCAGCATCGTACCAAATAGAAGTAGTTGGTCTTTGTCTCGATGATATTTTATGTAGTTGAATATATTTCTTAATGTTTTCATACTAATGAATAATATATTGTAAATTAATATTTAAAAAAGGTCCCGCTGGGTTTCTTGTTGGTTCTTCCCAGGGCAGGGGTTTTTGTTTAATGGTAAAGCTTAAATGATGTTCAATAAGTATTTTCGTAATCAATATTTTTTCAAATATTATTCTACGAGAGTGCATATCTACAATCCCACCAATGGTAAGCGGTGATATAGCCTAAGATGGTGAAGCGTACTTAACAAAATCATATTCACTCTTACCTTGAAGACACCCAAATTGTAATCGGATGGAGGAACGATGTTTTTTATAGTATAGGGTGACAAACGAGCACACAGTCCACCTGATGGTAAGTGGTATGCTGTGGCCCATAGACATCTACATTTATCCTCGTTTGCGAATCAAAATGCAGATGCGTTGCCACCCATGAGGACTAAGATGGAATGCCTCTTTTCCAGTAAAAACGGTTTTCGGTTCTCTACACTCACCATACGAAACACAGCAGTGTTAAGCTGCTATTTGCCGCTACTATTTTTTAGCCGACGTAATAAAACGGTAATGGTGTGCGATGTACACCGGCAGGTCGTATTGCTACAACAAACCCCCTTACACAACACATTTGTATAGCTCACCAACAACAAGTATTTGTATGGCCTACAAATAATTGTTCCTGGTCTGGATGTTTATCCTTGTGCAATTTCTATTTGTAAACTGCCTCCACAATACAGGAGAAAAACCTTGTGTGAGAGTATCGTTTAAAAAACGGTGGTAGAGCCACGCAGCAGCTTTTGCTGTTGCACGTATGGGCCGGCTCGAGCCTCGACCATCCCCGCGTCTACGTGTACCTCTATAGGGCCCATAGCGGTAATGCCGGAACAGACCGACTCATCAACCACGTCCAAATGGCTACAGATTCCTTGCTACAACAGGTCCCATCCGCAGAGATCGTGATCCTTGGCGATTTTAACGCCCACCACGCCGAATGGCTCGGTTCACGTTTAACCGATCATGCGGGAGATCTGTTTATGACTTTGCCTTGGCATATGGTCTGACACAATTGGTTACATCGCCTACGCGGATTCCAGATGTTGAGGATCATACACCTTCCCTGTTGGACCTTCTGCTGACCTCTCATCCGGACGGATATCGGGTTTCCGTCGATGCTTCTCTTGGCTCTTTGGACCATTGTCTGATCCGGAGTGTGGTGCCACTCACGCTCCCCTCGCGGTTGCGTTCTGCAGGTTGCCGCCGTGTTTGGCATTACAGGTCAGCGGATTGGGACGGAATGCGATCTTTCTTTGCTTCCTACCCATGGGGGCGGGTTTGCTTCTCGCCGGATGATCCCAGCGCTGTTGCTGACTCTGTCACTGATGTGGTGCTACAGGGAATTAAACTATTTATTCCATCATCTGTGGTACCCATCGGAGACAGATATCAGCCTTGGTTTGGTCGCTCCTGTAAGACTGCTGTACGCAGTAAGCAGGAGTGTTATCAAGCCTAGGCTGCAGCTTCGGCGACTCGGGATGTAAACACCAGCATACTTAAAAAGAAGTATAACTTCGCCTCCAGGTCCTTCAAAAGAGTTATTGCCAAGGCAAAGTCAGAGCACATAGGCAGAATTGGCTAGAAACTAGTTCGCCTTCCTTGCGGAACCCGTGCATTCTGGTCTCTCGCCAAGGCTGTCCAAGGGAATTTCTGTAAACCATCACTACCATCTCTGCACAGGGAGGACGACTCACTGGCCCACGACGCAAAAGAGAAAGTCGACCTCTTAGGCTCCCTTTTTGCGTCCAACTCGACTGTTGATGACAGAGAGAACACACCGCCGACCATCCCGCGGTGTGAGTGCTCCATGCCGGATGTGCGGTTCTCACAGCGCTCGGTTCGCAGAACACTGCTCTCCCTTGACATCCACAAGTCGAGTGGGCCTGACGGAATCCCCACAATTTTTCTAAAGGCCGTGTACTCCGGAGTTGGCACCGGTTTTAACTCGTCTTTTCCGGTACTCCTACTCCCTAGGCGTAGTCCCGAAATCATGGAAGACAGCTTTTGTCCACCCGATCCCTAAAAAAGGCGACCGCTTAGACCCGTCCAACTACAGGCCTATCGCCATCACCACCTTGTTCTCCAAAATAATGGAATCCGTTATAAACTGCCACCTCATGCGGTACCTTGAGGATCACAAGCTGATTAGTGACCGCCAATACGGTTGTCATCGGGGTCGATCAGCTGGTGATCTTTTGGTCTACCTGACTCATAGATGGGCGGAGGCAGTAGAGTCCAAGGGGGAGGCGTTGGCCGTTAGTTTGGACATTGCGAAGGTCTTCGATCGGGTTTGGCACAAAGCGCTTCTTTCGAAGCTCCCTTTCTATGGGCTTCCCGAGAAATTGTGCAACTGGATCACCAGCTTCCTTGCAGATCGGAGCATCAAAGTCGATTTAGACGGTGCATGCTCACACTACAAGCCTATTAACGCTGGTGTTCCACAAGGCTGTGTGCTATAACCAACGCTGTTTCTTCTGCATACCAAAGATATATTGCTAACTGGTAACATTTATTGCTATGCAGTGACAGCACTAGTGATGATTTATACACCGGCCGTGCCAATATTTCTCGGGAAAACGTCACCGAGTACCGGAACAAACTTGTGTCTGAAGTCGAGTCTTTGCTGGACAAAGTCCCGGAATGGGGGCGACTAAATCTAGTCCAGTTTAATCCTCAGAAGATACAAGTTTGCGTGTTTACCGCTAAAAAGAACCCCTTTGTCGTATCTCCTCAGTTTCAAGGTACTCCCCTAGTTGCCTCAGCCAGTATCGGAATCCTCGGCGTCGACATATGGTGTGACGTGCAGTTTCGTGGTCACTTGGAAGAGAAGGCCAAATTGGCCTCTAAAAAGCTTGGCGCGCTCAGCAGAGTGGGACAGTATTTCATGCCAGCTCAACACCTGAAACTTTAAAAGGTGCAGGTTCGGCCCCACAAGGAATACTGTTCCCATCTCTGGGCTGGGGCTCCCCAGTGCCAGCTCCTTCCACTTGACCGCATCCAGCGCAGAGCGGCTCGAATCGTCGATGACCGAGTCCTTTCAGATCGGATCGACTCATTGGCACTGCGAAGAGATGTTGCATCTCTTTGCATTTTCTTTCGCATTTACCATGGGGAGTGCTCTGAGGAATTTTTCGAATTAATTCCAGCCGCCAAATTTCACGAACGCACATCGCGGCAGAACTCCCGATACCATCCACACCATCTGGATGATTGGCGGTCCACCACTGTGCGATTTAGAAGATGTTTTCTTCCTCGCACAACTTACTTGTGGAATAGTTTACCAGCAGCGATTTTTCCGGACCGATACGACTTAGGGACCTTCAAGAAAAGAACCTACTCCTTTTTAAAAGGCCGGAAACGCATCTGCAATTCCCCTGGTGTTGCGGTTGTTCATGGGCGGCGGTAGTCACTTACCATCAGGTAAGCCGCATGCCTGTTTGCCCCCTCTCATATAAAAAAAAATAAGAACTATACATATCGGTTAGCGACTCCAAGTTTACCTCGGTCTCTGACGCTGTGAAGCAATCTACACGCCAGTATAATAATCCTATTCAAGTCACATTTCTTTCAATATAGTTCCCTTAAATTCCATATATTTGCTTTATTTCATAGACATTACTACATATATCTTTAATACATGAGACTTTAAGTCATAACTCTGCCATCACAATGCTTATGCATCATAGTGACCTTCTATATTAATGCTTTTTATCACAGACCTTACTAGCATTAGGTCTATATTTTGTGCAACATTACCAGTAGCATTCGGTCATCCGATCATCCCATATATATATGAAAACCCATGGGTTTGTGTTTCCGACAAGTCGTTCATATAAGCAATCATTACATGAACACCCTCTAGTAATACAATTACACCCTCATTAACTTCGAAATTTTTTGACCTATTTTTCAATATTACAAATGTTATTTATCTTTATTATTGCAATATAATCGACTTGTACTCTATAATTTAATATATTTTGAAAATTTTAAACAGTTTTAATAAAACTAAAGGTTTTAAAACAATATTATAGCTTTACTACGTGTAATACTGACGATGTATACTATGTATACTACGATTTATACTATGTGTAATACTGAATATTCGAAATGAATATATTTAAAGTTTTTGCTTATTAGTGCATTTAATTGTTCAAAATATTATATCAATGATATAATATTATTTATTAATAATATTAGTAATGGGTTGTTACAATACACCCCCAAATGTTATGTTAATGACCGACATATTGGAGTCGTTAATATAAAAATTTACTATTTTGAGAGCATATACACTAAACTCAAATAATTGTTTATATATTATCTGTTGTTAACTCTTTCAAATTTTACAATACAGTGTATGTTATCAAATTCTCCTACCTCAGGGAATGGCCACCACCAACACCTCTCCAGCCACATCTATCAAAATGTAATAAGACCATAATTATCAACTTAAACAAATCATTGTATATCAAGTTGTTAATATAGTTCTCAGTCAACTGTTGACTTCTCTTTTTATTCGTTTATCTTTAAATCTTTGAAACATTATTTCAATAATGTCACCTTTTATGTGCATAATGATCATTTGAATATTTTTGAGATCAGTTGGCTACTCACACACAGGATAAATGTGATTGAGCCATTCACCCTGATCCATCTCTCCATATTTTTTAAATTAAAATTATTACAAAATTATCTAACAACCTATATAGAGAATTTATCATTGTTTATTATTAACATTCTATTATCTTATAACGGATGTCTTGCTCATAACTTTAATAGATTCAGGCCAATAATTTAATAATTATTTCCAAGGGCCACCCACGAGACGCCTTTATGCTACATTATTTACTTGTTTACAAATAAACTCTTAACTTTTTTTCCATTTTCGATCTATATGCATATGGAATAGGATAGGATCTAGTAATTATGGTTTCATTTTCTTTTTGTTTTTATAGTAAAGGGTGCCAAACGAGCACACAGTCCACCTGGTGGTAAGTGGTTGCTGCGGCCCATAGACATCGACATTTATCCTATACAAAGAATTAAAATGCAGATGCGTCGTCACCCGTGAGGACTAAGATGGAATGCCTCTTTTCCAGTAATGGGTCTCCGGTTCTCTAAACTCACCATACGAAACACATCAGTGTCAAGCTGATATTTTACGCTGGTATTCTGTGAGATGTGTGTTTTATCATCGATCATTTCAATTTCATGCTCATAGCAACTGACTCTTCCCAATTTGCTCGAAAACATATTCTCATGCTTTTCCAATACCTTACCTTACCTAGAGTTCTTATCAGAAAAATGCTGCTGCTCGTCTTCTGTTTTAATATCCCTCTATCGCCTCTTACGACACCCACAAAATGAGGTAATAGATATTGTTACATCGATAATAAACAGAATGAGAGGTCTTTGCGAAAATTAATTTTTTAATGATTTTATATATTAACTAGCTGTTCCCCGTGACTTCGCTCGCGTGTTAGGGTTTTTATGTGTTTGTGCAGAACACTAATTATTTTCTAAAATAAAGGTAGCCTAAGTTACTTCCTTTTAAAATAGATATCTGCCAGTGAAAGTCCCGTCAAAATCGGTCCAGCCGTTTCGGAGATTACCCGGAACATACAGACAGACAGACAAAAATTTTAAAAATTGTATTTTAGTGATAAGTACCGTATTAACTTTCATATGCATTTAGTAAAAAAGTGTAATTTTTACATTACAAACAGACACTTCAATTTTATTTATTTGTATAGATGTATAGATAACACAAGATTCGCCTAAACAATGACAATGATGTGTCTTACCTATCCACTCTTCCTCACATTCGCTTCCACGCTCCTCTAGTGCAGGTAATTGAGGAAGGGCGGGAGATGAATTTCAAAACAGGTAAGACAAATAATTTTAATTTTTATGCGGATCTCAGATTACTAATACTTAACATCTTTAATAATTGTTTATTTTTTATAAATAAAATACATTTTATTTCAACGTTAGTTATTATAAAAATTCCTTTCACAGTAGAGTAACGTATTCAAGAAACTGAACGAAGATTGTACAAAGAAATGCTGGTTCTGTAATTTGCTAAGTCCAACTTTATGTTTTCGTATTCTTCCTTTATTATCTACTGTGTTAAGAAGAACAAATAATGAAGCAAAAATTGCTGTAAGCTTTCCTACGCTACGTACAATGCAAGAAAATTGTTTTAAGGTTTAAGAATCAAGAAGAAGTTAAATATTAAAATAATTGTTGATTTTTTGTTATATTTATGTAGTATTATAAAATAATGTGCATGTAGTATTATGATCGGTACATATTACTGTAAGTCTGTAAGATGTAGGGTCAGAAGTTGTTTCAAAAGTGAAAAATATGGTTAGCAAGAAAATTTTGTGACTGGCATAGTTTTATCGACCAAATTAGTGATATATTAGAGAGAGAGAAATTAAGTGTTCCCTTGATCTACGAGCATGTATGCAATGTTTGGATGTGAAAGAATCTATAGAAGTATCAGCATCGTACCAAATAGAAGTAGTTGGTCTTTGTCTCGATGATATTTTATGTAGTTGAATATATTTCTTAATGTTTTCATACTAATGAATAATATATT
This sequence comes from Parnassius mnemosyne, assembly GCA_963668995.1. NCBI lineage: Eukaryota > Metazoa > Arthropoda > Insecta > Lepidoptera > Papilionidae > Parnassius > Parnassius mnemosyne. Next base: position 379,623 of record CAVLGL010000121.1, on the reverse strand, counting down.
GTAAATTAATATTTAAAAAAGGTCCCGATGGGTTTCTTGTTGGTTCTTCCCAGGGCAGGGGTTTTTGTTTAATGGTAAAGCTTAAATGATGTTCAATAAGTATTTTCGTAATCAATATTTTTTCAAATATTATTCTAGGAGAGTGCATATCTACAATCCCACCAATGGCAAGCGGTGATATAGCCTAAGATGGTGAAGCGTACTTAACAAAATCATATTCACTCTTACCTTGAAGACACCCAAATTGTAATCGGATGGAGGAACGATGTTTTTTATAGTATAGGGTGACAAACGAGCACACAGTCCACCTGATGGTAAGTGGTATGCTGTGGCCCATAGACATCTACATTTATCCTCGTTTGCGAATCAAAATGCAGATGCGTTGCCACCCATGAGGACTAAGATGGAATGCCTCTTTTCCAGTAAAAACGGTTTTCGGTTCTCTACACTCACCATACGAAACACAGCAGTGTTAAGCTGCTATTTGCCGCTACTATTTTTTAGCCGACGTAATAAAACGGTAATGGTGTGCGATGTACACCGGCAGGTCGTATTGCTACAACAAACCCCCTTACACAACACATTTGTATAGCTCACCAACAACAAGTATTTGTATGGCCTACAAATAATTGTTCCTGGTCTGGATGTTTATCCTTGTGCAATTTCTATTTGTAAACTGCCTCCACAATACAGGAGAAAAACCTTGTGTGAGAGTATCGTTTAAAAAACGGTGGTAGAGCCACGCAGCAGCTTTTGCTGTTGCACGTATGGGCCGGCTCGAGCCTCGACCATCCCCGCGTCTACGTGTACCTCTATAGGGCCCATAGCGGTAATGCCGGAACAGACCGACTCATCAACCACGTCCAAATGGCTACAGATTCCTTGCTACAACAGGTCCCATCCGCAGAAATCGTGATCCTTGGCGATTTTAACGCCCACCACGCCGAATGGCTCGGTTCACGTTTAACCGATCATGCGGGGAGATCTGTTTATGACTTTGCCTTGGCATATGGTCTGACACAATTGGTTACATCGCCTACGCGGATTCCAGATGTTGAGGATCATACACCTTCCCTGTTGGACCTTCTGCTGACCTCTCATCCGGACGGATATCGGGTTTCCGTCGATGCTTCTCTTGGCTCTTTGGACCATTGTCTGATCCGGAGTGTGGTGCCACTCACGCTCCCCTCGCGGTTGCGTTCTGCAGGTTGCCGCCGTGTTTGGCATTACAGGTCAGCGGATTGGGACGGAATGCGATCTTTCTTTGCTTCCTACCCATGGGGGCGGGTTTGCTTCTCGCCGGATGATCCCAGCGCTGTTGCTGACTCTGTCACTGATGTGGTGCTACAGGGAATTAAACTATTTATTCCATCATCTGTGGTACCCATCGGAGACAGATATCAGCCTTGGTTTGGTCGCTCCTGTAAGACTGCTGTACGCAGTAAGCAGGAGTGTTATCAAGCCTAGGCTGCAGCTTCGGCGACTCGGGATGTAAACACCAGCATACTTAAAAAGAAGTATAACTTCGCCTCCAGGTCCTTCAAAAGAGTTATTGCCAAGGCAAAGTCAGAGCACATAGGCAGAATTGGCTAGAAACTAGTTCGCCTTCCTTGCGGAACCCGTGCATTCTGGTCTCTCGCCAAGGCTGTCCAAGGGAATTTCTGTAAACCATCACTACCATCTCTGCACAGGGAGGACGACTCACTGGCCCACGACGCAAAAGAGAAAGTCGACCTCTTAGGCTCCCTTTTTGCGTCCAACTCGACTGTTGATGACAGAGAGAACACACCGCCGACCATCCCGCGGTGTGAGTGCTCCATGCCGGATGTGCGGTTCTCACAGCGCTCGGTTCGCAGAACACTGCTCTCCCTTGACATCCACAAGTCGAGTGGGCCTGACGGAATCCCCACAATTTTTCTAAAGGCCGTGTACTCCGGAGTTGGCACCGGTTTTAACTCGTCTTTTCCGGTACTCCTACTCCCTAGGCGTAGTCCCGAAATCATGGAAGACAGCTTTTGTCCACCCGATCCCTAAAAAAGGCGACCGCTTAGACCCGTCCAACTACAGGCCTATCGCCATCACCACCTTGTTCTCCAAAATAATGGAATCCGTTATAAACTGCCACCTCATGCGGTACCTTGAGGATCACAAGCTGATTAGTGACCGCCAATACGGTTGTCATCGGGGTCGATCAGCTGGTGATCTTTTGGTCTACCTGACTCATAGATGGGCGGAGGCAGTAGAGTCCAAGGGGGAGGCGTTGGCCGTTAGTTTGGACATTGCGAAGGTCTTCGATCGGGTTTGGCACAAAGCGCTTCTTTCGAAGCTCCCTTTCTATGGGCTTCCCGAGAAATTGTGCAACTGGATCACCAGCTTCCTTGCAGATCGGAGCATCAAAGTCGATTTAGACGGTGCATGCTCACACTACAAGCCTATTAACGCTGGTGTTCCACAAGGCTGTGTGCTATAACCAACGCTGTTTCTTCTGCATACCAATGATATATTGCTAACTGGTAACATTTATTGCTATGCAGTGACAGCACTAGTGATGATTTATACACCGGCCGTGCCAATATTTCTCGGGAAAACGTCACCGAGTACCGGAACAAACTTGTGTCTGAAGTCGAGTCTTTGCTGGACAAAGTCCCGGAATGGGGGCGACTAAATCTAGTCCAGTTTAATCCTCAGAAGATACAAGTTTGCGCGTTTACCGCTAAAAAGAACCCCTTTGTCGTATCTCCTCAGTTTCAAGGTACTCCCCTAGTTGCCTCAGCCAGTATCGGAATCCTCGGCGTCGACATATGGTGTGACGTGCAGTTTCGTGGTCACTTGGAAGAGAAGGCCAAATTGGCCTCTAAAAAGCTTGGCGTGCTCAGCAGAGTGGGACAGTATTTCATGCCAGCTCAACACCTGAAACTTTAAAAGGTGCAGGTTCGGCCCCACAAGGAATACTGTTCCCATCTCTGGGCTGGGGCTCCCCAGTGCCAGCTCCTTCCACTTGACCGCATCCAGCGCAGAGCGGCTCGAATCGTCGATGACCGAGTCCTTTCAGATCGGATCGACTCATTGGCACTGCGAAGAGATGTTGCATCTCTTTGCATTTTCTTTCGCATTTACCATGGGGAGTGCTCTGAGGAATTTTTCGAATTAATTCCAGCCGCCAAATTTCACGAACGCACATCGCGGCAGAACTCCCGATACCATCCACACCATCTGGATGATTGGCGGTCCACCACTGTGCGATTTAGAAGATGTTTTCTTCCTCGCACAACTTACTTGTGGAATAGTTTACCAGCAGCGATTTTTCCGGACCGATACGACTTAGGGACCTTCAAGAAAAGAACCTACTCCTTTTTAAAAGGCCGGAAACGCATCTGCAATTCCCCTGGTGTTGCGGTTGTTCATGGGCGGCGGTAGTCACTTACCATCAGGTAAGCCGCATGCCTGTTTGCCCCCTCTCATATAAAAAAAAATAAGAACTATACATATCGGTTAGCGACTCCAAGTTTACCTCGGTCTCTGACGCTGTGAAGCAATCTACACGCCAGTATAATAATCCTATTCAAGTCACATTTCTTTCAATATAGTTCCCTTAAATTCCATATATTTGCTTTATTTCATAGACATTACTACATATATCTTTAATACATGAGACTTTAAGTCATAACTCTGCCATCACAATGCTTATGCATCATAGTGACCTTCTATATTAATGCTTTTTATCACAGACCTTACTAGCATTAGGTCTATATTTTGTGCAACATTACCAGTAGCATTCGGTCATCCGATCATCCCATATATATATGAAAACCCATGGGTTTGTGTTTCCGACAAGTCGTTCATATAAGCAATCATTACATGAACACCCTCTAGTAATACAATTACACCCTCATTAACTTCGAAATTTTTTGACCTATTTTTCAATATTACAAATGTTATTTATCTTTATTATTGCAATATAATCGACTTGTACTCTATAATTTAATATATTTTGAAAATTTTAAACAGTTTTAATAAAACTAAAGGTTTTAAAACAATATTATAGCTTTACTACGTGTAATACTGACGATGTATACTATGTATACTACGATTTATACTATGTGTAATACTGAATATTCGAAATGAATATATTTAAAGTTTTTGCTTATTAGTGCATTTAATTGTTCAAAATATTATATCAATGATATAATATTATTTATTAATAATATTAGTAATGGGTTGTTACAATCCACCCCCAAATGTTATGTTAATGACCGACATATTGGAGTCGTTAATATAAAAATTTACTATTTTGAGAGCATATACACTAAACTCAAATAATTGTTTATATATTATCTGTTGTTAACTCTTTCAAATTTTACAATACAGTGTATGTTATCAAATTCTCCTACCTCAGGGAATGGCCACCACCAACACCTCTCCAGCCACATCTATCAAAATGTAATAAGACCATAATTATCAACTTAAACAAATCATTGTATATCATGTTGTTAATATAGTTCTCAGTCAACTGTTGACTTCTCTTTTTATTCGTTTATCTTTAAATCTTTGAAACATTATTTCAATAATGTCACCTTTTATGTGCATAATGATCATTTGAATATTTTTGAGATCAGTTGGCTACTCACACACAGGATAAATGTGATTGAGCCATTCACCCTGATCCATCTCTCCATATTTTTTAAATTAAAATTATTACAAAATTATCTAACAACCTATATAGAGAATTTATCATTGTTTATTATTAACATTCTATTATCTTATAACGGATGTCTTGCTCATAACTTTAATAGATTCAGGCCAATAATTTAATAATTATTTCCAAGGGCCACCCACGAGACGCCTTTATGCTACATTATTTACTTGTTTACAAATAAACTCTTAACTTTTTTTCCATTTTCGATCTATATGCATATGGAATAGGATAGGATCTAGTAATTATGGTTTCATTTTCTTTTTGTTTTTATAGTAAAGGGTGCCAAACGAGCACACAGTCCACCTGGTGGTAAGTGGTTGCTGCGGCCCATAGACATCGACATTTATCCTATACAAAGAATTAAAATGCAGATGCGTCGTCACCCGTGAGGACTAAGATGGAATGCCTCTTTTCCAGTAATGGGTCTCCGGTTCTCTAAACTCACCATACGAAACACATCAGTGTCAAGCTGATATTTTACGCTGGTATTCTGTGAGATGTGTGTTTTATCATCGATCATTTCAATTTCATGCTCATAGCAACTGACTCTTCCCAATTTGCTCGAAAACATATTCTCATGCTTTTCCAATACCTTACCTTACCTAGAGTTCTTATCAGAAAAATGCTGCTGCTCGTCTTCTGTTTTAATATCCCTCTATCGCCTCTTACGACACCCACAAAATGAGGTAATGGATATTGTTACATCGATAATAAACAGAATGAGAGGTCTTTGCGAAAATTAATTTTTTAATGATTTTATATATTAACTAGCTGTTCCCCGTGACTTCGCTCGCGTGTTAGGGTTTTTATGTGTTTGTGCAGAACACTAATTATTTTCTAAAATAAAGGTAGCCTAAGTTACTTCCTTTTAAAATAGATATCTGCCAGTGAAAGTTCCGTCAAAATCGGTCCAGCCGTTTCGGAGATTACCCGGAACATACAGACAGACAGACAAAAATTTTAAAAATTGTATTTTAGTGATAAGTACCGTATTAACTTTCATATGCATTTAGTAAAAAAGTGTAATTTTTACATTACAAACAGACACTTCAATTTTATTTATTTGTATAGATGTATAGATAACACAAGATTCGCCTAAACAATGACAATGATGTGTCTTACCTATCCACTCTTCCTCACATTCGCTTCCACGCTCCTCTAGTGCAGGTAATTGAGGAAGGGCGGGAGATGAATTTCAAAACAGGTAAGACAAATAATTTTAATTTTTATGCGGATCTCAGATTACTAATACTTAACATCTTTAATAATTGTTTATTTTTTATAAATAAAATACATTTTATTTCAACGTTAGTTATTATAAAAATTCCTTTCACAGTAGAGTAACGTATTCAAGAAACTGAACGAAGATTGTACAAAGAAATGCTGGTTCTGTAATTTGCTAAGTCCAACTTTATGTTTTCGTATTCTTCCTTTATTATCTACTGTGTTAAGAAGAACAAATAATGAAGCAAAAATTGCTGTAAGCTTTCCTACGCTACGTACAATGCAAGAAAATTGTTTTAAGGTTTAAGAATCAAGAAGAAGTTAAATATTAAAATAATTGTTGATTTTTTGTTATATTTATGTAGTATTATAAAATAATGTGCATGTAGTATTATGATCGGTACATATTACTGTAAGTCTGTAAGATGTAGGGTCAGAAGTTGTTTCAAAAGTGAAAAATATGGTTAGCAAGAAAATTTTGTGACTGGCATAGTTTTATCGACCAAATTAGTGATATATTAGAGAGAGAGAAATTAAGTGTTCCCTTGATCTACGAGCATGTATGCAATGTTTGGATGTGAAAGAATCTATAGAAGTATCAGCATCGTACCAAATAGAAGTAGTTGGTCTTTGTCTCGATGATATTTTATGTAGTTGAATATATTTCTTAATGTTTTCATACTAATGAAAAATATATTGTAAATTAATATTTAAAAAAGGTCCCGCTGGGTTTCTTGTTGGTTCTTCCCAGGGCAGGGGTTTTTGTTTAATGGTAAAGCTTAAATGATGTTCAATAAGTATTTTCGTAATCAATATTTTTTCAAATATTATTCTAGGAGAGTGCATATCTACAATCCCACCAATGGTAAGCGGTGATATAGCCTAAGATGGTGAAGCGTACTTAACAAAATCATATTCACTCTTACCTTGAAGACACCCAAATTGTAATCGGATGGAGGAACGATGTTTTTTATAGTATAGGGTGACAAACGAGCACACAGTCCACCTGATGGTAAGTGGTATGCTGTGGCCCATAGACATCTACATTTATCCTCGTTTGCGAATCAAAATGCAGATGCGTTGCCACCCATGAGGACTAAGATGGAATGCCTCTTTTCCAGTAAAAACGGTTTTCGGTTCTCTACACTCACCATACGAAACACAGCAGTGTTAAGCTGCTATTTGCCGCTACTATTTTTTAGCCGACGTAATAAAACGGTAATGGTGTGCGATGTACACCGGCAGGTCGTATTGCTACAACAAACCCCCTTACACAACACATTTGTATAGCTCACCAACAACAAGTATTTGTATGGCCTACAAATAATTGTTCCTGGTCTGGATGTTTATCCTTGTGCAATTTCTATTTGTAAACTGCCTCCACAATACAGGAGAAAAACCTTGTGTGAGAGTATCGTTTAAAAAACGGTGGTAGAGCCACGCAGCAGCTTTTGCTGTTGCACGTATGGGCCGGCTCGAGCCTCGACCATCCCCGCGTCTACGTGTACCTCTATAGGGCCCATAGCGGTAATGCCGGAACAGACCGACTCATCAACCACGTCCAAATGGCTACAGATTCCTTGCTACAACAGGTCCCATCCGCAGAGATCGTGATCCTTGGCGATTTTAACGCCCACCACGCCGAATGGCTCGGTTCACGTTTAACCGATCATGCGGGAGATCTGTTTATGACTTTGCCTTGGCATATGGTCTGACACAATTGGTTACATCGCCTACGCGGATTCCAGATGTTGAGGATCATACACCTTCCCTGTTGGACCTTCTGCTGACCTCTCATCCGGACGGATATCGGGTTTCCGTCGATGCTTCTCTTGGCTCTTTGGACCATTGTCTGATCCGGAGTGTGGTGCCACTCACGCTCCCCTCGCGGTTGCGTTCTGCAGGTTGCCGCCGTGTTTGGCATTACAGGTCAGCGGATTGGGACGGAATGCGATCTTTCTTTGCTTCCTACCCATGGGGGCGGGTTTGCTTCTCGCCGGATGATCCCAGCGCTGTTGCTGACTCTGTCACTGATGTGGTGCTACAGGGAATTAAACTATTTATTCCATCATCTGTGGTACCCATCGGAGACAGATATCAGCCTTGGTTTGGTCGCTCCTGTAAGACTGCTTTACGCAGTAAGCAGGAGTGTTATCAAGCCTAGGCTGCAGCTTCGGCGACTCGGGATGTAAACACCAGCATACTTAAAAAGAAGTATAACTTCGCCTCCAGGTCCTTCAAAAGAGTTATTGCCAAGGCAAAGTCAGAGCACATAGGCAGAATTGGCTAGAAACTAGTTCGCCTTCCTTGCGGAACCCGTGCATTCTGGTCTCTCGCCAAGGCTGTCCAAGGGAATTTCTGTAAACCATCACTACCATCTCTGCACAGGGAGGACGACTCACTGGCCCACGACGCAAAAGAGAAAGTCGACCTCTTAGGCTCCCTTTTTGCGTCCAACTCGACTGTTGATGACAGAGAGAACACACCGCCGACCATCCCGCGGTGTGAGTGCTCCATGCCGGATGTGCGGTTCTCACAGCGCTCGGTTCGCAGAACACTGCTCTCCCTTGACATCCACAAGTCGAGTGGGCCTGACGGAATCCCCACAATTTTTCTAAAGGCCGTGTACTCCGTAGTTGGCACCGGTTTTAACTCGTCTTTTCCGGTACTCCTACTCCCTAGGCGTAGTCCCGAAATCATGGAAGACAGCTTTTGTCCACCCGATCCCTAAAAAAGGCGACCGCTTAGACCCGTCCAACTACAGGCCTATCGCCATCACCACCTTGTTCTCCAAAATAATGGAATCCGTTATAAACTGCCACCTCATGCGGTACCTTGAGGATCACAAGGCTGTGTGCTATAACCAACGCTGTTTCTTCTGCATACCAATGATATATTGCTAACTGGTAACATTTATTGCTATGCAGTGACAGCACTAGTGATGATTTATACACCGGCCGTGCCAATATTTCTCGGGAAAACGTCACCGAGTACCGGAACAAACTTGTGTCTGAAGTCGAGTCTTTGCTGGACAAAGTCCCGGAATGGGGGCGACTAAATCTAGTCCAGTTTAATCCTCAGAAGATACAAGTTTGCGCGTTTACCGCTAAAATGAACCCCTTTGTCGTATCTCCTCAGTTTCAAGGTACTCCCCTAGTTGCCTCAGCCAGTATCGGAATCCTCGGCGTCGACATATGGTGTGACGTGCAGTTTCGTGGTCACTTGGAAGAGAAGGCCAAATTGGCCTCTAAAAAGCTTGGCGTGCTCAGCAGAGTGGGACAGTATTTCATGCCAGCTCAACACCTGAAACTTTAAAAGGTGCAGGTTCGGCCCCACAAGGAATACTGTTCCCATCTCTGGGCTGGGGCTCCCCAGTGCCAGCTCCTTCCACTTGACCGCATCCAGCGCAGAGCGGCTCGAATCGTCGATGACCGAGTCCTTTCAGATCGGATCGACTCATTGGCACTGCGAAGAGATGTTGCATCTCTTTGCATTTTCTTTCGCATTTACCATGGGGAGTGCTCTGAGGAATTTTTCGAATTAATTCCAGCCGCCAAATTTCACGAACGCACATCGCGGCAGAACTCCCGATACCATCCACACCATCTGGATGATTGGCGGTCCACCACTGTGCGATTTAGAAGATGTTTTCTTCCTCGCACAACTTACTTGTGGAATAGTTTACCAGCAGCGATTTTTCCGGACCGATACGACTTAGGGACCTTCAAGAAAAGAACCTACTCCTTTTTAAAAGGCCGGAAACGCATCTGCAATTCCCCTGGTGTTGCGGTTGTTCATGGGCGGCGGTAGTCACTTACCATCAGGTAAGCCGCATGCCTGTTTGCCCCCTCTCATATAAAAAAAAATAAGAACTATACATATCGGTTAGCGACTCCAAGTTTACCTCGGTCTCTGACGCTGTGAAGCAATCTACACGCCAGTATAATAATCCTATTCAAGTCACATTTCTTTCAATATAGTTCCCTTAAATTCCATATATTTGCTTTATTTCATAGACATTACTACATATATCTTTAATACATGAGACTTTAAGTCATAACTCTGCCATCACAATGCTTATGCATCATAGTGACCTTCTATATTAATGCTTTTTATCACAGACCTTACTAGCATTAGGTCTATATTTTGTGCAACATTACCAGTAGCATTCGGTCATCCGATCATCCCATATATATATGAAAACCCATGGGTTTGTGTTTCCGACAAGTCGTTCATATAAGCAATCATTACATGAACACCCTCTAGTAATACAATTACACCCTCATTAACTTCGAAATTTTTTGACCTATTTTTCAATATTACAAATGTTATTTATCTTTATTATTGCAATATAATCGACTTGTACTCTATAATTTAATATATTTTGAAAATTTTAAACAGTTTTAATAAAACTAAAGGTTTTAAAACAATATTATAGCTTTACTACGTGTAATACTGACGATGTATACTATGTATACTACGATTTATACTATGTGTAATACTGAATATTCGAAATGAATATATTTAAAGTTTTTGCTTATTAGTGCATTTAATTGTTCAAAATATTATATCAATGATATAATATTATTTATTAATAATATTAGTAATGGGTTGTTACAATCCACCCCCAAATGTTATGTTAATGACCGACATATTGGAGTCGTTAATATAAAAATTTACTATTTTGAGAGCATATACACTAAACTCAAATAATTGTTTATATATTATCTGTTGTTAACTCTTTCAAATTTTACAATACAGTGTATGTTATCAAATTCTCCTACCTCAGGGAATGGCCACCACCAACACCTCTCCAGCCACATCTATCAAAATGTAATAAGACCATAATTATCAACTTAAACAAATCATTGTATATCATGTTGTTAATATAGTTCTCAGTCAACTGTTGACTTCTCTTTTTATTCGTTTATCTTTAAATCTTTGAAACATTATTTCAATAATGTCACCTTTTATGTGCATAATGATCATTTGAATATTTTTGAGATCAGTTGGCTACTCACACACAGGATAAATGTGATTGAGCCATTCACCCTGATCCATCTCTCCATATTTTTTAAATTAAAATTATTACAAAATTATCTAACAACCTATATAGAGAATTTATCATTGTTTATTATTAACATTCTATTATCTTATAACGGATGTCTTGCTCATAACTTTAATAGATTCAGGCCAATAATTTAATAATTATTTCCAAGGGCCACCCACGAGACGCCTTTATGCTACATTATTTACTTGTTTACAAATAAACTCTTAACTTTTTTTCCATTTTCGATCTATATGCATATGGAATAGGATAGGATCTAGTAATTATGGTTTCATTTTCTTTTTGTTTTTATAGTAAAGGGTGCCAAACGAGCACACAGTCCACCTGGTGGTAAGTGGTTGCTGCGGCCCATAGACATCGACATTTATCCTATACAAAGAATTAAAATGCAGATGCGTCGTCACCCGTGAGGACTAAGATGGAATGCCTCTTTTCCAGTAATGGGTCTCCGGTTCTCTAAACTCACCATACGAAACACATCAGTGTCAAGCTGATATTTTACGCTGGTATTCTGTGAGATGTGTGTTTTATCATCGATCATTTCAATTTCATGCTCATAGCAACTGACTCTTCCCAATTTGCTCGAAAACATATTCTCATGCTTTTCCAATACCTTACCTTACCTAGAGTTCTTATCAGAAAAATGCTGCTGCTCGTCTTCTGTTTTAATATCCCTCTATCGCCTCTTACGACACCCACAAAATGAGGTAATGGATATTGTTACATCGATAATAAACAGAATGAGAGGTCTTTGCGAAAATTAATTTTTTAATGATTTTATATATTAACTAGCTGTTCCCCGTGACTTCGCTCGCGTGTTAGGGTTTTTATGTGTTTGTGCAGAACACTAATTATTTTCTAAAATAAAGGTAGCCTAAGTTACTTCCTTTTAAAATAGATATCTGCCAGTGAAAGTTCCGTCAAAATCGGTCCAGCCGTTTCGGAGATTACCCGGAACATACAGACAGACAGACAAAAATTTTAAAAATTGTATTTTAGTGATAAGTACCGTATTAACTTTCATATGCATTTAGTAAAAAAGTGTAATTTTTACATTACAAACAGACACTTCAATTTTATTTATTTGTATAGATGTATAGATAACACAAGATTCGCCTAAACAATGACAATGATGTGTCTTACCTATCCACTCTTCCTCACATTCGCTTCCACGCTCCTCTAGTGCAGGTAATTGAGGAAGGGCGGGAGATGAATTTCAAAACAGGTAAGACAAATAATTTTAATTTTTATGCGGATCTCAGATTACTAATACTTAACATCTTTAATAATTGTTTATTTTTTATAAATAAAATACATTTTATTTCAACGTTAGTTATTATAAAAATTCCTTTCACAGTAGAGTAACGTATTCAAGAAACTGAACGAAGATTGTACAAAGAAATGCTGGTTCTGTAATTTGCTAAGTCCAACTTTATGTTTTCGTATTCTTCCTTTATTATCTACTGTGTTAAGAAGAACAAATAATGAAGCAAAAATTGCTGTAAGCTTTCCTACGCTACGTACAATGCAAGAAAATTGTTTTAAGGTTTAAGAATCAAGAAGAAGTTAAATATTAAAATAATTGTTGATTTTTTGTTATATTTATGTAGTATTATAAAATAATGTGCATGTAGTATTATGATCGGTACATATTACTGTAAGTCTGTAAGATGTAGGGTCAGAAGTTGTTTCAAAAGTGAAAAATATGGTTAGCAAGAAAATTTTGTGACTGGCATAGTTTTATCGACCAAATTAGTGATATATTAGAGAGAGAGAAATTAAGTGTTCCCTTGATCTACGAGCATGTATGCAATGTTTGGATGTGAAAGAATCTATAGAAGTATCAGCATCGTACCAAATAGAAGTAGTTGGTCTTTGTCTCGATGATATTTTATGTAGTTGAATATATTTCTTAATGTTTTCATACTAATGAAAAATATATTGTAAATTAATATTTAAAAAAGGTCCCGCTGGGTTTCTTGTTGGTTCTTCCCAGGGCAGGGGTTTTTGTTTAATGGTAAAGCTTAAATGATGTTCAATAAGTATTTTCGTAATCAATATTTTTTCAAATATTATTCTAGGAGAGTGCATATCTACAATCCCACCAATGGTAAGCGGTGATATAGCCTAAGATGGTGAAGCGTACTTAACAAAATCATATTCACTCTTACCTTGAAGACACCCAAATTGTAATCGGATGGAGGAACGATGTTTTTTATAGTATAGGGTGACAAACGAGCACACAGTCCACCTGATGGTAAGTGGTATGCTGTGGCCCATAGACATCTACATTTATCCTCGTTTGCGAATCAAAATGCAGATGCGTTGCCACCCATGAGGACTAAGATGGAATGCCTCTTTTCCAGTAAAAACGGTTTTCGGTTCTCTACACTCACCATACGAAACACAGCAGTGTTAAGCTGCTATTTGCCGCTACTATTTTTTAGCCGACGTAATAAAACGGTAATGGTGTGCGATGTACACCGGCAGGTCGTATTGCTACAACAAACCCCCTTACACAACACATTTGTATAGCTCACCAACAACAAGTATTTGTATGGCCTACAAATAATTGTTCCTGGTCTGGATGTTTATCCTTGTGCAATTTCTATTTGTAAACTGCCTCCACAATACAGGAGAAAAACCTTGTGTGAGAGTATCGTTTAAAAAACGGTGGTAGAGCCACGCAGCAGCTTTTGCTGTTGCACGTATGGGCCGGCTCGAGCCTCGACCATCCCCGCGTCTACGTGTACCTCTATAGGGCCCATAGCGGTAATGCCGGAACAGACCGACTCATCAACCACGTCCAAATGGCTACAGATTCCTTGCTACAACAGGTCCCATCCGCAGAGATCGTGATCCTTGGCGATTTTAACGCCCACCACGCCGAATGGCTCGGTTCACGTTTAACCGATCATGCGGGAGATCTGTTTATGACTTTGCCTTGGCATATGGTCTGACACAATTGGTTACATCGCCTACGCGGATTCCAGATGTTGAGGATCATACACCTTCCCTGTTGGACCTTCTGCTGACCTCTCATCCGGACGGATATCGGGTTTCCGTCGATGCTTCTCTTGGCTCTTTGGACCATTGTCTGATCCGGAGTGTGGTGCCACTCACGCTCCCCTCGCGGTTGCGTTCTGCAGGTTGCCGCCGTGTTTGGCATTACAGGTCAGCGGATTGGGACGGAATGCGATCTTTCTTTGCTTCCTACCCATGGGGGCGGGTTTGCTTCTCGCCGGATGATCCCAGCGCTGTTGCTGACTCTGTCACTGATGTGGTGCTACAGGGAATTAAACTATTTATTCCATCATCTGTGGTACCCATCGGAGACAGATATCAGCCTTGGTTTGGTCGCTCCTGTAAGACTGCTTTACGCAGTAAGCAGGAGTGTTATCAAGCCTAGGCTGCAGCTTCGGCGACTCGGGATGTAAACACCAGCATACTTAAAAAGAAGTATAACTTCGCCTCCAGGTCCTTCAAAAGAGTTATTGCCAAGGCAAAGTCAGAGCACATAGGCAGAATTGGCTAGAAACTAGTTCGCCTTCCTTGCGGAACCCGTGCATTCTGGTCTCTCGCCAAGGCTGTCCAAGGGAATTTCTGTAAACCATCACTACCATCTCTGCACAGGGAGGACGACTCACTGGCCCACGACGCAAAAGAGAAAGTCGACCTCTTAGGCTCCCTTTTTGCGTCCAACTCGACTGTTGATGACAGAGAGAACACACCGCCGACCATCCCGCGGTGTGAGTGCTCCATGCCGGATGTGCGGTTCTCACAGCGCTCGGTTCGCAGAACACTGCTCTCCCTTGACATCCACAAGTCGAGTGGGCCTGACGGAATCCCCACAATTTTTCTAAAGGCCGTGTACTCCGGAGTTGGCACCGGTTTTAACTCGTCTTTTCCGGTACTCCTACTCCCTAGGCGTAGTCCCGAAATCATGGAAGACAGCTTTTGTCCACCCGATCCCTAAAAAAGGCGACCGCTTAGACCCGTCCAACTACAGGCCTATCGCCATCACCACCTTGTTCTCCAAAATAATGGAATCCGTTATAAACTGCCACCTCATGCGGTACCTTGAGGATCACAAGCTGATTAGTGACCGCCAATACGGTAGTCATCGGGGTCGATCAGCTGGTGATCTTTTGGTCTACCTGACTCATAGATGGGCGGAGGCAGTAGAGTCCAAGGGGGAGGCGTTGGCCGTTAGTTTGGACATTGCGAAGGTCTTCGATCGGGTTTGGCACAAAGCGCTTCTTTCGAAGCTCCCTTTCTATGGGCTTCCCGAGAAATTGTGCAACTGGATCACCAGCTTCCTTGCAGATCGGAGCATCAAATTGATTTAGACGGTGCATGCTCACACTACAAGCCTATTAACGCTGGTGTTCCACAAAGCTGTGTGCTATAACCAACGCTGTTTCTTCTGCATACCAATGATATATTGCTAACTGGTAACATTTATTGCTATGCAGTGACAGCACTAGTGATGATTTATACACCGGCCGTGCCAATATTTCTCGGGAAAACGTCACCGAGTACCGGAACAAACTTGTGTCTGAAGTCGAGTCTTTGCTGGACAAAGTCCCGGAATGGGGGCGACTAAATCTAGTCCAGTTTAATCCTCAGAAGATACAAGTTTGCGCGTTTACCGCTAAAAAGAACCCCTTTGTCGTATCTCCTCAGTTTCAAGGTACTCCCCTAGTTGCCTCAGCCAGTATCGGAATCCTCGGCGTCGACATATGGTGTGACGTGCAGTTTCGTGGTCACTTGGAAGAGAAGGCCAAATTGGCCTCTAAAAAGCTTGGCGTGCTCAGCAGAGTGGGACAGTATTTCATGCCAGCTCAACACCTGAAACTTTAAAAGGTGCAGGTTCGGCCCCACAAGGAATACTGTTCCCATCTCTGGGCTGGGGCTCCCCAGTGCCAGCTCCTTCCACTTGACCGCATCCAGCGCAGAGCGGCTCGAATCGTCGATGACCGAGTCCTTTCAGATCGGATCGACTCATTGGCACTGCGAAGAGATGTTGCATCTCTTTGCATTTTCTTTCGCATTTACCATGGGGAGTGCTCTGAGGAATTTTTCGAATTAATTCCAGCCGCCAAATTTCACGAACGCACATCGCGGCAGAACTCCCGATACCATCCACACCATCTGGATGATTGGCGGTCCACCACTGTGCGATTTAGAAGATGTTTTCTTCCTCGCACAACTTACTTGTGGAATAGTTTACCAGCAGCGATTTTTCCGGACCGATACGACTTAGGGACCTTCAAGAAAAGAACCTACTCCTTTTTAAAAGGCCGGAAACGCATCTGCAATTCCCCTGGTGTTGCGGTTGTTCATGGGCGGCGGTAGTCACTTACCATCAGGTAAGCCGCATGCCTGTTTGCCCCCTCTCATATAAAAAAAAATAAGAACTATACATATCGGTTAGCGACTCCAAGTTTACCTCGGTCTCTGACGCTGTGAAGCAATCTACACGCCAGTATAATAATCCTATTCAAGTCACATTTCTTTCAATATAGTTCCCTTAAATTCCATATATTTGCTTTATTTCATAGACATTACTACATATATCTTTAATACATGAGACTTTAAGTCATAACTCTGCCATCACAATGCTTATGCATCATAGTGACCTTCTATATTAATGCTTTTTATCACAGACCTTACTAGCATTAGGTCTATATTTTGTGCAACATTACCAGTAGCATTCGGTCATCCGATCATCCCATATATATATGAAAACCCATGGGTTTGTGTTTCCGACAAGTCGTTCATATAAGCAATCATTACATGAACACCCTCTAGTAATACAATTACACCCTCATTAACTTCGAAATTTTTTGACCTATTTTTCAATATTACAAATGTTATTTATCTTTATTATTGCAATATAATCGACTTGTACTCTATAATTTAATATATTTTGAAAATTTTAAACAGTTTTAATAAAACTAAAGGTTTTAAAACAATATTATAGCTTTACTACGTGTAATACTGACGATGTATACTATGTATACTACGATTTATACTATGTGTAATACTGAATATTCGAAATGAATATATTTAAAGTTTTTGCTTATTAGTGCATTTAATTGTTCAAAATATTATATCAATGATATAATATTATTTATTAATAATATTAGTAATGGGTTGTTACAATCCACCCCCAAATGTTATGTTAATGACCGACATATTGGAGTCGTTAATATAAAAATTTACTATTTTGAGAGCATATACACTAAACTCAAATAATTGTTTATATATTATCTGTTGTTAACTCTTTCAAATTTTACAATACAGTGTATGTTATCAAATTCTCCTACCTCAGGGAATGGCCACCACCAACACCTCTCCAGCCACATCTATCAAAATGTAATAAGACCATAATTATCAACTTAAACAAATCATTGTATATCATGTTGTTAATATAGTTCTCAGTCAACTGTTGACTTCTCTTTTTATTCGTTTATCTTTAAATCTTTGAAACATTATTTCAATAATGTCACCTTTTATGTGCATAATGATCATTTGAATATTTTTGAGATCAGTTGGCTACTCACACACAGGATAAATGTGATTGAGCCAATCACCCTGATCCATCTCTCCATATTTTTTAAATTAAAATTATTACAAAATTATCTAACAACCTATATAGAGAATTTATCATTGTTTATTATTAACATTCTATTATCTTATAACGGATGTCTTGCTCATAACTTTAATAGATTCAGGCCAATAATTTAATAATTATTTCCAAGGGCCACCCACGAGACGCCTTTATGCTACATTATTTACTTGTTTACAAATAAACTCTTAACTTTTTTTCCATTTTCGATCTATATGCATATGGAATAGGATAGGATCTAGTAATTATGGTTTCATTTTCTTTTTGTTTTTATAGTAAAGGGTGCCAAACGAGCACAAAGTCCACCTGGTGGTAAGTGGTTGCTGCGGCCCATAGACATCGACATTTATCCTATACAAAGAATTAAAATGCAGATGCGTCGTCACCCATGAGGACTAAGATGGAATGCCTCTTTTCCAGTAATGGGTCTCCGGTTCTCTAAACTCACCATACGAAACACATCAGTGTCAAGCTGATATTTTACGCTGGTATTCTGTGAGATGTGTGTTTTATCATCGATCATTTCAATTTCATGCTCATAGCAACTGACTCTTCCCAATTTGCTCGAAAACATATTCTCATGCTTTTCCAATACCTTACCTTACCTAGAGTTCTTATCAGAAAAATGCTGCTGCTCGTCTTCTGTTTTAATATCCCTCTATCGCCTCTTACGACACCCACAAAATGAGGTAATGGATATTGTTACATCGATAATAAACAGAATGAGAGGTCTTTGCGAAAATTAATTTTTTAATTATTTTATATATTAACTAGCTGTTCCCCGTGACTTCGCTCGCGTGTTAGGGTTTTTATGTGTTTGTGCAGAACACTAATTATTTTCTAAAATAAAGGTAGCCTAAGTTACTTCCTTTTAAAATAGATATCTGCCAGTGAAAGTCCCGTCAAAATCGGTCCAGCCGTTTCGGAGATTACCCGGAACATACAGACAGACAGACAAAAATTTTAAAAATTGTATTTTAGTGATAAGTACCGTATTAACTTTCATATGCATTTAGTAAAAAAGTGTAATTTTTACATTACAAACAGACACTTCAATTTTATTTATTTGTATAGATGTATAGATAACACAAGATTCGCCTAAACAATGACAATGATGTGTCTTACCTATCCACTCTTCCTCACATTCGCTTCCACGCTCCTCTAGTGCAGGTAATTGAGGAAGGGCGGGAGATGAATTTCAAAACAGGTAAGACAAATAATTTTAATTTTTATGCGGATCTCAGATTACTAATACTTAACATCTTTAATAATTGTTTATTTTTTATAAATAAAATACATTTTATTTCAACGTTAGTTATTATAAAAAATCCTTTCACAGTAGAGTAACGTATTCAAGAAACTGAACGAAGATTGTACAAAGAAATGCTGGTTCTGTAATTTGCTAAGTCCAACTTTATGTTTTCGTATTCTTCCTTTATTATCTACTGTGTTAAGAAGAACAAATAATGAAGCAAAAATTGCTGTAAGCTTTCCTACGCTACGTACAATGCAAGAAAATTGTTTTAAGGTTTAAGAATCAAGAAGAAGTTAAATATTAAAATAATTGTTGATTTTTTGTTATATTTATGTAGTATTATAAAATAATGTGCATGTAGTATTATGATCGGTACATATTACTGTAAGTCTGTAAGATGTAGGGTCAGAAGTTGTTTCAAAAGTGAAAAATATGGTTAGCAAGAAAATTTTGTGACTGGCATAGTTTTATCGACCAAATTAGTGATATATTAGAGAGAGAGAAATTAAGTGTTCCCTTGATCTACGAGCATGTATGCAATGTTTGGATGTGAAAGAATCTATAGAAGTATCAGCATCGTACCAAATAGAAGTAGTTGGTCTTTGTCTCGATGATATTTTATGTAGTTGAATATATTTCTTAATGTTTTCATACTAATGAATAATATATTGTAAATTAATATTTAAAAAAGGTCCCGCTGGGTTTCTTGTTGGTTCTTCCCAGGGCAGGGGTTTTTGTTTAATGGTAAAGCTTAAATGATGTTCAATAAGTATTTTCGTAATCAATATTTTTTCAAATATTATTCTACGAGAGTGCATATCTACAATCCCACCAATGGTAAGCGGTGATATAGCCTAAGATGGTGAAGCGTACTTAACAAAATCATATTCACTCTTACCTTGAAGACACCCAAATTGTAATCGGATGGAGGAACGATGTTTTTTATAGTATAGGGTGACAAACGAGCACACAGTCCACCTGATGATAAGTGGTATGCTGTGGCCCATAGACATCTACATTTATCCTCGTTTGCGAATCAAAATGCAGATGCGTTGCCACCCATGAGGACTAAGATGGAATGCCTCTTTTCCAGTAAAAACGGTTTTCGGTTCTCTACACTCACCATACGAAACACAGCAGTGTTAAGCTGCTATTTGACGCTGGTATTCTGTGAGAGCATGGTCCTTCCCCGGTCGAGCTGACCCATTCGTGCTAGAACTATACTATAAATATAGCTGCAGCATGGCTCTACCACGTATAAAATGTAGCAAACGGTTTGGTTCGAATGCGTGGTAAGTCAAAAAAGTGGATGTACACTAGCTGCCCCAACAAAGGTTGACGGGACATGGGTAATCTCATCGATGGGCAGCAGAGGGACGGAGCCACGTGGCCACATGGAATCTCCTATCACAATTAACTATATGGGAGAAAGCTAGAAACACACAGGCCTATGTTCAGCAGTGGACTTGTCAAGGGCTGTAATGATGATAATGATAGAAACACATAGTACTTACCATTATCCGAAGCTAACTTCGCACCAAGGCTTGGGCAGGCCGTGAGTGTGTGTAATAGTGGATGGCGAGTAGTGTACAGTGAGTTGTAAATGTCTGCAACCTGAGCAAGCTTAGGCGACCAGCAGCGGCCGAATTCCAGGCTGCCCCAAAATGCTGCATCGCTTCGGCAGGCTCCATCGCTGGACCATTTCTTTCTTCATTGTCACTAATTCAGTCTCTTAGTTTCATTGTACATTTAACTAACTTCAATTCGCCTAAATCCACACTCATCGCAGAATCGAACACGTGATATCCGACACGGCAAGGACATTAGCACAAAATTCGACATTGAATTTCTCGGAGTCACTTGTCACAAATTATAAATTCAGCACCAGAATAACACGTCGCGCCAGAGTCAAATTACGCCTCGTTGACACGGAAATTAATTTAACTAGGCAACCAAAACACAAAAGGCACTAACTCGACGAGCCAATTATAACGATATCTTGCCAATTAACCGGGAGAAGCTCTCATACTAGGAATGCGCGGTTCGAATCCTAAACCGTATATCTTGTCGACGCGCGTACACTATTCCGCACTCTCGCACGAGTTAACCATCGCACAATTCACATATCTACGTGACGAAGAAACACGCACTTCATCTAGCTAAGATGCACAATTATTTCAAAGAATTTACTTAAACCGTTAAAACCCATAAAGGCCTCTGGTACGGGAACCTAAATCTTAGACCACCAAATCCCAGGCGGATTTCACGAAACCCAATTACGTAGCGAAGCCGCGCACAAACTGAAAATTCTAGACCCTAATCACTCGAAACCGGTCTCGCGCAAACTTCCGCAGCGGTAGCCGAAACACTCGGCCTAACCGAGTCGCTGCTCCCAAGCTACTCTCGTCACCTACTGTCTCGCCCGACCGTAAAGACTCTGGGAAGCTCCCTTCCGCTGCCCCCCCCTCCGACACACGCGTGACACCTTGTACGATCGGGCGATTGGCAAAGTCGAACGTGATTGGGTGCCGTCCTAACATAACCAAATTTGGGTATAAACAGTGGACACTGACCGAACGTCTGGTTGTTGTGAAAGAGAGAGAGTGATATTAAATTATGCACTTCCTGCGCACAATCTCCTAAATGCATCCTGCGGTACACCGAAATCTTGGCTACTTGGCACCTGTGTTCGAGGCTGTTAAGGTTGATTTTAATCAAATTTGGGTCAACAATAAGCCTCTTAGCACGAGTTCAAAGCTGCCAGGTTGAATTTTGCAGCACCAGCCCATATATGGCAGCAATACTTCGTGCATGACCAGACTTATGCTTTATATTATGTATGAAGCTGTCCCGGGGTGAAGTATCGCCGCACCTTTGCAAGGACCCCTAGCTTTCTTGCAGCTGCTTTGGCCTTTATTGAATAAAAAATTCTATTCTATTCTATCCTATAATATTTCATTTTAAATATTTTAAACGAGAGCTGAAATTAAACCGTAATAAAATATTTTAATGATTCTATGAAGTAAAGATGCTTTGAAAGATCAATTCACGTCAAGCGTCTTTACTTGAGAACTAATCCATCTCAGAATTTCAACATCGATAAATAAACGTTGTCAAATCTTCTGTTAAAAGCTTTTGGTACTCAAAAAGTTAATCAAATTTGAAATTCAATTTGGAAATGAGTAACAGTGTTAAATCTATTTCTATATGAAAGAGACCCATTATAAATTACCACTACTAATGAAGTTATTACATTATATTTATGTAACTGCTTTATCTGGGTTGTACAAATCTATCTTAAATATTAAGTAGGTATAATTAATTTTAAATCTTCATCAAAATTTTTGTTACATTTTTGTTAGGTTTTAAAATAAATTGATTTTTCTACTTTGCATTTCCTGACCTAGAGCGACCAACATATCGACGATGCGCCGACGGCAATCGTAGTTATTACATCACGCGAGAGATTTTATATAAAAACAGGTACGTTAAATTATCCTTAGAAGATATATTTCTGCTGTAGAGGATTATTTTTAGAATGTTAAAAAAGGAACAATGCAGCCATAACCTATTTTATGCCACCTTAACTATTGATGCAGCACGTGCTGTGGAAGCTCTCAGGAGGGACAACTTTTCTATCTTAATTGACAAATATCATCATCACTTTTGGCCATGATATGTCCACCTGAAGTAGATGATGATAATGAGATTCACCATTTAAATATCACTTGGTATGGGTCTTTTTCCTATACACAGTGTGACCAATAGAGTTATCAGGATTTCGGATGACTAAAACATCTCGAAAAGCTAAAGAATTGTTTGCTTCTAACTCCATTGCGAATTGTATTTTAGAGGATATGGAAATAAGGTGGTCAAAAATACAGCTACTTTGTCAGATGGTGAAATTGTGAAAGTATCGTCTACGTACTGCTTGCAGAATCTTGGATTTACAGGAGCAGTAAGAAGGGCTTTCCCCTCGAAGTCCTCCATAAATATGTCGTTGTTGTTGTTGTTATATTCTAGCTTCCTAAAGATGCAGTCTACAATAGGTAAGCATGTGAATAGTGACCGAAAATCAAAATAAACCATACTTTCATTGTCAGCGAGATGTAGAAGATGATTATCTTTTGTCTGTGCTCTGGTTTGTCCTCTCAGTTGGTGAATTGATCTGGCTTACTATGATACGAATTGGAGAGTTTAGTTTGTGTATTTTCGGTAACCCTTACAACTTCGGTGGTTTGGCACATGATGGTATTGTTGAATTCACGTAGAGATTTAATTTTTCGGAGTATTTCTTTATTAAGTCTGTAGTTGTTTTCAGTGTATTAGTTGTAGTGTCTATTTTGACCTTTTTGTATGTACTTACGTCCGATAAAAGTTGTTGTATTTTGAAATTATACTCTGACGTGTCCATTATTAACGTAGCATTTCCTTTATCCGCGCGGAGAATCGTAAGCTCTGGTCTGTTACGTAAGTTGTACAACGCTTTAACCTCATCGTCTTTGGGGAGATTTAGTTTCAGCGCCGAACTTCGACGAAACAAGGACGAAATGTCTTGACGTATGGCCTCTAAGGCTGAGATCTACAGATCGTACTTTGACTTTGCTCAGACGTAGCGTACGAAAAACTAAGCTGATTATATTCTTAGCATAATCTTTGATTATAAATTTATAGTTGTATCAGGCTAAGCATAAGCTAAGCTTATGCTAAGGTCTAGGTAATCCAAATATTAATAGAAGCTTCATTACACGCATTATGTTTTTGACTTTACTGTATAAAATTAAAAAAATATATATTATATAATTACAATCAAAATTACTGTATAAAATTAAAAATATATTTATTTAATATCGAAAACAGTCCAAATTATATTTCGTAAATAAGTTATTAGTACATAAAATAGAAAACGGGCGTATGAAAGCGTGAACGGATGAGATGAGTGCAAAATTAGAAAAAAGGCGATATTAAGAAATTTGAAATAAGATTGAAATAACGTAAATAGAAAATAGATTAATGCTATTTAAAACTAGAAGACGGCCTAAAACTATCTATTTATTGTTATAATTAATTAGAGTAACATAAAAACAACAATTTAAAATTAATACGGTGGATTTGAATAATATCCTGAGTTTTGTTCAAGTCGTCGATATCGTTGACTTAGGCTTTGCTATGCGCGCACTCAGAACGACTTCGAAGTTAGTTCTCGAAATACCGACATTGTCTTAGCTTGAAATTAAAGTTTGAGAAAAGTCTATGTACGGTCTATAGATTTCAGCCTTAATCTTCCTTAACGATATTATTCTTAAACAGACAATCCTCAACACTGCAGATAATTTGTTCGTACGGGCTTTTTTGCGGTGTTATTACCAAATTCAAGCCTTTCGACAATACTTTTATTGTATAGATTTGTCTAGTGTTTGACTTGACAGATTATAGACCGTGCGTTGTTTATTGTTTGCGTCTGTTGTCAACGGTTGCATTTCGTTTCTACGTTGACATTGATGTTTGGCATTTGATTTGATTGTTAATTTGTGGTACTTTTCTATTTGTTTATTTTCGCATTCATTATATTTCGATGTTTCGCGTTTATTAAAAGTTTCAATACCATTATTAAAATCAAATGTCGTTAACACAGTCTTTAACTCACTGGACAAATTGTCTATGGTATTATTTATGAATTGTAGATCGAGCTGTTTTGCTGAATCACCGTTCGTAACAACTTTTTATTTGCATGATTTAAAATCTCAGCGCTTCCTCGAATTTCCTTTTTTGTTGATATTTTGACACACGTAGGAATGAGATTATGGTCTCTGCATCTTTTCAAGAAATTTAAAGATGTTATATATCTTGCGCGCTTGGTCTTGAAATCTTCTAATTGGCAAATTTTATTGGCTATTACCAGTCCATACTCGTTCACATAATGATTTCTTATATTTACGCGAAGACTACACATTAATTGAAACTAATTTTTACGGATTTTATCGCGTTTAATTTAACTTTTTAATTCCCGACGTTTCGGGTGCTTTACAGCACCCATGGTCACGGAGGGGACTGAGGTGTTTTATGTCCCGATATCATTGTTAGCCCGGCTACCTTCAGTTTTTTAATATTAATTTTTTGGTCCGATCTACGCAGAATGAGCTTACAGTATCTTGAAGTCTTGCAGTGGTATGCTTGGGTTCGGATTCAATTTAATTAATTGTAGGATCGCAAGCAGATGGAAGCACCCATCCATCTTCTCTATTATATAATTTTAAGAGCCTCGCGAATCATCCCTGGTAGGAACCGCTGTTCTTTTGCGAGGATTTGGCCTATCAAATCTAGTGTAATGGCGGGGAAGATATCAAACATGTTCACACACTGCATACTTCCCGGAACGTCGGTGCTTCAAGTCAGTTATATGATCGATCGGAAAGGACTCAGTCGTCGACGATTCGAGCCGCTCTGCGCTGCATGCGGTCAAGTAGAAGGAGCTGGCACTGGGGAGCCCCTTCCCAGAGAACAGTATTCCATGTAAAGCCGAACCTGCGCCTTGTTAAGTTGCAAACGGTGTGCCGGCATGAAATACTGTCCCACTCTGCTGAGCAAAGCCAAGCTTTTTAGTAGCTAATTTGGCCTTCTCTTCTAAGTGAGCACGAAACTACACGTCACTCGATATGTCGACTCCGAGGATTCCGATACTGGCTGAGGCAAGAAGGGGAGTGCCCTGAAACTGAGGAGACAAAGGGGTTCATTTTAGCGGTAAATGCGCAAACTTGTGCTTCTGAAGATTAAACTGTACTAAATTTAGACGCCCCCAATCCGAGACTTTGTTCAGCAAAGACTCGACTTCAGACACAAGTTTGTTCCGGTACTCAGCGACGTTTTCCCGAGAAATATTGGTACGGCCGCTGTATAAAAAATCACCATTACTGTCATCCGCATAGCAATGAATGTTATCAGTTAGCAACTTATCATTGATATGCAGAAGAAACAGCGTTGGTGATAGCACACAGCCTTGTGGAACACCACTGTTAATAGGCTTGTAGTCCGAGCATGCATCGTCTACAACGACCTTGATGCTCCGATCTGCAAGGAAGCTGGTGATCCAATTGCACAATTTCTCGGGAAGCCCATAAGTAAGGGAGCTTCGAAAGAAGCGCTTTGTGCCAAACGCGATCGAAGACCTTCGCATTGTCCAAACTAACGGCCAACGCCTCCCCCTGGGACTCTACTGCCTCTGCCCATCTATGGGTCAGGTAGACCAGAAGATCACCAGCTGATCGACCCCGACGAAAACCGTATTGGCGATCACTAATCAGCTGGAGATTTAAGGTACTGCATGAGCTGGCAGTTAATAATGGATTCCATTATTTTGGAGAACAAGGAGGTGATGGCGATAGGCCTGTAGTTGGACGTGTCTGAGCGGTCGCCTTTTTTAGGGATCGGATGGAAAAAAGCTGTCTTCCATGAATTCGGGACTACGCCTTGGGAGTGGGAGTACCGGAAAAGACGCGGTAGGACCGGTCCCAACTCCGGAGCACACGTCCTCGGCACAATTGGGGGGATTCCGTCAGGCCCACTCGACTTCTGGATGTCCAGGGACAGGAGTGCTTTGCGAACCGAGCACTGTGAGAACAGCACATCCGCTATGGAACACTCACACCGCGGGATGGTCGGCGGTGTTTTCTCCCCGTCATCAAGAGTCGAGTATGACGCAAAACGGCCACTATATCTTAAAAGAGGAAAAATGTAATAAAGAATTGAAGTCGCATGTTCTATGCAAAATGCTGATCTTTGGCGTTGAATTATTAACGGGTCGATGATAAAGATGTGTGTAAGTCAGTTAATTCGAAGTTACTCGACTCCATCGAGTCAGTAATTCATTCTTGGGGCGATGTATACGCTTTTACAACAAAGTTCCAGAAAATATAAAAAAATTGACCTGCTCAAAGTTCATAAACTTTATTAAACTAAGTTTAAATAAAAAGGGTTATTATAATATTAAGGAATTTATGGATGATAATGACCCCTGTAAATGAGGTGATTGCTACCAAACTATTTCTAATTTTTTGTATTGTTAATTGTGTAACATATCATGTAAGCTTTTATTTAAAAAAAGTCCCGCTGGATTTCTTGCTATTTCTTCCCAGGAAACAGGTTCTTTTTTTTTAAACCAGTGGTAATTAAACAAACGAGTGAGTTTCAATAAGTGTTATTTATAATATATATTGAATTAAAAAAATCTGTTTCTGTTAAATAAAAAGACATATTTATTGATTGTATTATAGTGCAGATAGTGCAAGGTCAATAATTTAAAAAAATATAATATGAAACCAACGAAATTAAAATGATGAGCGCCTAGCACATTTTACATTTTCAGCACAAAGCCAACGTGCACTTTATTTCATTAGGGATATTAACGTAATTAGGAACCGCCGAATACACATCGTCAAAACCGGTAGCGAAGGATGACACGACATTATCGATGATTAAATTAAAAGGTATAAGTAGGTATTCCCACCCAAGGTGAAAAACGACAGAAATATGATAATTGTTATAAATTTTATGATTTATAAAATTATTGTACCATCCTTAACTTTTTTTTACTAAAAGAAAAACAATGTATACTTTAAAAACATAAAATAGATAAGATTTTATAAAGCTAGAAAATTAATGTTATTCAGTTAGTTCACATTTACATGAAAAAAATTAATCCGCATAAATCATCTGAAATAATAATAAAGTTAGCAAAAATTACCTCACGTATATCCGCTCGATAAAATAAAATCACGTGTCTTACCTTACGCTAGGACTTAGTGGTCAGCAACCGCAGAGTCTACATCACCTGAAGATGCCTGGTGTAGAGGCGAAACACGTGTCGTATTGTCGTCAGTGATGTGTCTTTCCTAGTGTAGTAGTGTTGGGATTAGTGGTTCTGGGATAAGTGGTGACGGGGATAGTGCACGCGATTGAGAGAGGGCGGGCGGTGCTCTTCAAACAAGGTAGGACACATCATTCTATTTTATCGAGAGGATGTACGCGAGGTAATATTTGCCAACTTTAACATAATAGATTTCCGCGAAGTAACGCCTGATTCCATTAAACATCTGAAATAAAACTTTTAGAAAAATTTACTTCGCAAATATCCGCGTTATAAAATAAAATGTTGTGTCTTACCTAGTATGAAGAGCACCTCCCGCCCTCCCTCAATTGCGTGCACTATCCCCGTCACCACTAATCCCAGCACCGCTACTCCCAACACCACTACACTAGGCAAGACACACCACTGACGATAATACGACACGTGTTTCGTCTCTACACGAGGCATCCTCAGGTGATATAGACTCAGACGGTGGCTAACCGCTAATTGAGCGGCGAGCCAAACTAAGTGCCTTTTGTACAGATCGCTGACGCAACCGCTCTCTACTTAAGGAGCGAGCGACTGCGTGCGATAAAACATGCGACCAACATACGCAGCCGTTTGTAAAATTAAAAACAAACCGCCGCGCAACGCCCACCCTTCAACCACGCAACCAATCGCCGAACACCGTGAGGGTGACAAACGACCATATTGCGAGGCTCTCTATTATTAGAGAGCAGGCCCAAAGATATTTAAGAGAGGTGAGTTAATAACATTTGTTTGTTCATTCAGAAATGCAACGGTACTATTGTTACTTTTTAATATCTCTAACTGTTCCAGCACACACAGCCGCAGCCCTTTATTACACGTATGTAAGAATTTAAAGGAGTGTTCCTTGGCTAGGTTGTGTGCAGTGTCTAAAATATGTTTGGCAAAATGGGATTTATCGGTATTGCAATTCCTGTACTCGGCAAAATGCTCTTTAAAATGTGTCTCGAAATTGCGACCAGTCTGTCCCATGTAAACGGCGTGGCATTCGTTACAAACAAGTTTGTAAACACCTGATTTTTGACGAATATCCAACTTATCTTTATTATTACAGATATTTCTAAGAGAATTGTTTATTTTGAATGCCACATAAACGCCGTTTTGTCGAAGAGTATTAGCTTTTTTCAGATATGGGGCCTAAGTAGGTCAAACTGCTCACATATCGAAGAACACTTTGAGGTTGAACCGCGTACAGAGAGTTGCGGACAACATGCTTTTGTTTCTTTTTAATTAAATTGTTAATGAGATTTTGTGAAAAACCGTTAGAGACCGCTATTTGATAAATTATATTAAGTTCTTTTAAATAATATTTAAAAGAAAATAGAGAAAAAAAATAAAAAATGTATTGAAAAGAACTTAATATAATTTATCAAATGTAAAATATTTTTGTTCTTAGATAAAGTATTTGTGATTTTTAAGCTTATTTTATTAATCGCAAGACTTCCTATACATGGATCCGTAGCTGTATCGTAGCCGCACCGCATCTACTTCGAGCTTCACCGCAAGTTACAATATTCATATTTTTCCCCCCCGCCTCGTACGACCCCCCCTGTGCCAGTACCAGCGTGTCGTCAGCGTAGCAAACTACGCTGACGCCGGTAGGGAGGTCGGCGCGCAGCACCCAGTCGTAATCGATGTTCCACAGGGGCGGCCCCAGAACCGAACCCTGTGGGACACCGCACGACATCTCTCGCCGGTTCCACTCACCGTTGCGACCGGGGTAGATGACGGCCCTATCCGTCAGATAGTCCCCGACTATACGACGGAGATAGGTCGGCACCCGGTGATACCGGAGTGCCTCCCTAATGCAGCTCCAGGGCATGGAGTTGAAGACGTTGGCGATGTCGAGAGACACCGCCAAAACAACCCCCCCCCTGGCCACTGCATCCCCCGTCGTGAGGGCTCTTACGCGCATGATGGCGTCCACCGTAGAGCGCCTCTTGCGGAAACCAAACTGGTGTTCCGCAAGATCCGGCCCCGTCCCCGCAAGGTGCTCGGCGAGGCGGTTTGCAATGACTCTTTCAAAGAGCTTGCCCACCTCGTCGAGCAGCACCACGGGCCGGTATGCGGACGGAGAGTCCGCAGGGCGCCCCGGCTTCCGAATGAGGACCAGCTTCCCCGTCTTCCAACGAAGCGGGAATTGGCCTCTCTCCAAGCATGCGCTTAGGAGCCCCTCCAGTCGGGAACCGAGAGCCTCCGAGGCCAGGACCCAGGCTTTGCCAGGCAAGCCATCGGGTCCTGGGGCGGTATTCCTGGCCTCGAGCCTACGTACCGCCACTCTCAGGTCTACCCCGGTCCCTTCCGGGATGTCGTCGTCGTCGTCCTGGTGGTCCGCTTCCGGCACCGCAGGTGGCGGAGCCATAGGCGGGGGTGGATGTTCCCCTCGCGCAGGAAACAGAGCGCTCACCACGTCCTCCACGAGCTGAGGCCGGAGACTCTGCGTCAGCGGGGGGGCCCAGGTGCGGAGTTTATCCCGCACCATCTTGTAAGGGCGCCCCCACGGATCTCTGTCGAGAGTCTCCAGCATCTCCTCACGGGCCCGATCCCGGGCCCGCATGACAGCCTCCCGGAGGGCGGTCTCCGCCGCTCTGTATCCCTCGTACAGCTCCGCCTCAATGGCTGCCGCATTCGGTGGACGAATGCGGAGCCTGCGATGCCTGGCGTACAGGTGCCGCGCGGCGACACACGCCTCGCGCAGAGACGTCAGCTCACGCGACCACCAATACACCTGGCGCCGGGCGCTTCCTGGCCGGACGCGGGGCATTGCCACGTCACATATCTCGGACATGGCCTCCTGGAACCACCCTGCCTCATCATTGATGTCGGCAGGCCTATCCGTTGATGACACCCAGGCCTGCACGATCGAGGCTTCCAGGAGGAGCTCCCGGTCCAGCTGCTTCAGCGCCCAACGCGGACCACTCGGGGCCTGTTGGACTGGCGCGCTCGAGGGCTGGGTGGAGACGTCAAACCGGATGTACCGGTGGTCGGAGTAGGTCTCCACCCCCTCCATGACTCGCCAGTCAGTGGCACGCGGCGACAGAGCGGGGCTAGCGAACGAAATGTCCACCACCGACTCGCCCCGCATCCGCACACACGTGGGGACAGAACCCCGATTTAGGACGACCAGGCCTGTCTCCAGAGCCCAATCTTCCACCATCCTACCCCACACATCTGTACGACGAGAACCCCAAGCCAAGTTCTTGGCATTGAAGTCCCCGAGGACAAGCACGGGGAGGGGATAGCTTCCGACGACGACTGCTCTCAGCTCTGCAAGAGAGTTGTGGAGCTCGGCGAGAGATCGGTTCGGGGAGAAGTACACCCCCACAACGACGAACTCCCCGAACCGTGCTGCTACGCACCCCTGACCCCTCCTGACACCTTCAAGGGTCGGGGTACCGGACACGGTGTGTTCGGGAGGTTCCTGCACCGAATCGGGCGGGAGGAAACGCCCGGGTGCTCCCACTGCGAGGATCGACCGGAGGACACGGTGGAGCACACCGTGGAGGTGTGCCCTGCCTGGGTGGAGCACTGCCGTGTCCTCGTAGCGGCGATAGGCGGCGGCGACCTCTCGCGTCCGGCCCTGGTCGAAGCCATGGTCCGGAGCGAGACGGAATGGGATGCCGTCACCACCTTCTGCGAAGCAGTGATGCTAGCGAAGGAGGTGGCGGAGCGGGAGAAGGAGAGAGCAGCAGCTTTCCTTCCCGGCCGCCGCGGGAGACGCCCTGGGCGTCGGGGGCTACGTCGTGGCCCCCGGCCACCGTAGGCGCGGGCCTGTGGACGGCGAGCAATGGGTAGCTCGCCGTCCGTCCGTCAAACGACGACAGGCCATGTCGACGGCGCGTTTTGTTCCACGCGCGCCTCAAAGAGCTGTCAGCAGCGTGAAGGGGCCCGCAAGGGCCGACGCCTGCCGGGGCTGCGGGCTGTTCGAAAGAGATACCGCGGCTCCGGAACGTAAGGGCACTGAAGGAACACGGATGGTTTTTAGTCAGTAAAAGTCTGACACTCCCTTCCGCTCCACCCAGAGCGAAAGGCGTCATTTGATGATTTTCCATCCGCAAAAAAAAAAAGTTACAATATTCAAGCCAATCAAGTACAGGTCGCACAGCAACAGTACCGCTGCCGCACCGTTAACGTGAATTAGCGTACAGGCTAAAGAAAACTTATAAGTCACATTCAAGTTATACGAGTACAATTATACACACCTTCACAAATAGAATATACAACCTCAGATCGGAACAACACTCAAAGAAATAAGTTGTTGCTGGAAAATTATTGGATCCCTTTTCACGTCGTGATTAATAATTCTGTTTGTCATATTTTAATTGGTTTTATTTTATATTATCTCATTGGAAATTACCTAAGAAACAAATTTGATCGTTCGATGCAATTTGTGTCTTAGGCGGCATTCTGGTTAAAGTTATACGGCAAAATATATAGTAGTAAGTGAGCAAAACGTAATCTACAATAAAATATACGACTTCGCTACGAAATCGTATTACGTATGGTTAATAATTAGTTTTATTAATGATGAATTTTAAAATGTTGAATTCACTAGGAAATTATGTAGATATTAATTAGGAATATACGGATTAAATATATATGTAAATAAGGGAAGCAATTTAACACTATAGCCTGTAATTGTTATTAGAAGTTGATGACGTAATTTTATGCATCAAAAGGGATTAAACTATAGACAAATATTCTACAATTATACTTTTTAAAATAAGGAGGGTGAATTTTGGGGGATGAAGCTGCTCGCGTCCGTAGGAATTACTTGAATCCTGATTCCCTACACGTATCCCCTGGGTAGTACTAAATGAGCAGTACTACATACTGGTGGTAGGTGAGTTCTCTACTAGTGAGAGGCCCATTCGAGGGTTAGTTAACACCCAGTTGGCAAAGACATACTGGCGGTAATAATGCAAATCGTGTTCCGGTATGATGTTAGGTGAAACCCATTTCTTAGAAAGAATGGGTCTGGACAGTTGGGTCGCGGATACGAACCGGTTGCGACGCGGCCGTTTCTTAGTATTAGGTGCGTGGTTATGGAAGTTAGCGGGATCCGAAGCATGGTTGCACTGTTTGCCGACCGTAGATAGTTGGGGGCCAATTAATGAGCCAGCCACTCATGAAAGGCTGCCCCGCCATTTT
This sequence comes from Parnassius mnemosyne, assembly GCA_963668995.1. Taxonomy (NCBI): domain Eukaryota; kingdom Metazoa; phylum Arthropoda; class Insecta; order Lepidoptera; family Papilionidae; genus Parnassius; species Parnassius mnemosyne. The sequence goes on along the minus strand of CAVLGL010000121.1, from coordinate 346,705 downwards.
GCGAAAAATCGTGGGATGGCTCCACCATGCTGACTGGCGACCGGAGAAGAGGGCCTGGTGGCGATTTCTCCTATTCACTCCCACCATTATTGAAAAAAGGAAAAATAAGAGTAAGTCTGTACAGCGGTTGCACTCTCTCTCCACCAAAGTGCACCTCACAAACATCCGAGGCCTGCACTGTAATCTCAGTCCATTACCACCTTGATACTGATAAGCAGCACTTACTCTTCTTGACTGAGACACAGATTAGATGTCCTCTAGATGTGCGTACCTTGGCTACCCTGGGTACACATTGGAGCATAATTTCCATCAGCGCGCCGGAGTTTGTGTTTACGTCCGCAACGACATCTGCTGTAAGCGTCTCCGTCACCTTGACGACCTCACTTTCTCTACGAACTTGGTATTGATAGACACAGGAATGGATAAAATTATTTATTATTGTGTCTGCCAATCGCATAGGGGTGACCAGGAGACAACTAAGCTGTTTGAACATCTCAGTGAAGCCTCTGATATGGCTCTAAATCGCTACCCTAAGCACGGTTGGTTTTTGGGGGGACTTTAATGCCTGTCATCAGGACTGGCTGTTCCCATACCAGAAGACCGACCACGCTGGGAGAGAGCATTGCTTTACGTCGCGGAAGCCGCTTCTGGATAGAGATGTGCGTTAGCTTGTGCATTTCTATTTTTCACATTTATAGCGGTGCACGGAGATGATGCCGCTCCAAATATAAGGGACGTCATTCTTTACCCTTCTGGTGTCGCGTAACGATTGTGCCGCCACAGAAATCGGAGACTGTCCCTGTCCCCTTCGCGAATTTTCACTTGCAGGAATATCTCTTTAATATCTTTCATTACTTTTTATTAACATTACATCACATGGTAGAGCCATGCTGTAGCTATATTAGTAGTATAGTTGTAGCACTAATGGGTCGGCTCGACCAGGGAAGAACCACGCTCTCACAGAATACCAGTGTAAAATAGCAACTTAACACTGCTGTGTTTCGTATGGTGAGTGTAGAGAACCCGAAACCATTTTTACTGGAATTGAGGCATTCCATCTTAGTCCTCTCGGGTGACGACGCATCTGAATTTTGATTTGTAATCGAGAATAGATGAAGATTTCTATGGGCCGCAGCAACCACTTACCAACAGGTGGACTGTGTGCTCGTTTGTCACCTTTATCTTATAAAAATTAAATTACTGCCACACTTCCTTTTCTAAATCGTAGCAGTACGCCGAATAATGACTTCGACAAGTCAGGTCCGGTTAATAATGCATCATTAAGACAGCTTCTGCCTCTCCTTGCGGCTGCGTGGAAAACAAGTCTTATTTTCTTCTTTTACGGATGCGTCACCGCAAAATGAGGAAGATACGGTGGTTCACCTTCTCTGCGTAGCCAGATTTTGGACTTGCTTCTCATATTCTTTCTTCAATTAGATATTCTTGTCGAGTTTCTTTTCGATGTTGATTAGGCAACTTTCAGCCTGCTCTCTATTTGGCGGCATGCGTTCGTAATCCGTACGCCATAACAAACCAGCTTCGTATGTGTTGTCAGATATACGACGTACAGTTTTATTCAAAATATTTTATTCTCGTTCTTCGGGGTCGTTCACTGACTTACGCACAGATACACCTAAAGACACCAAACTAAAATAATCCGTAATTAACCTCTCCATACCCTTCTCTTTCTTCGTGGAAATGTGGTTAACGATTTTGATTGGTTTAATACCACCCGTCATGTGACTGTGTAAAACCCATCCAAGTTTGGTGAACGATGCCACAGGTAGGTACTTACCTCCTGAAATTAATTCACAATTGACTATGAGGTGCTAATTATCCTAACAAATTAATATGGTAGGTCTGGATCATTCATAAATTAACTCGTCTTCTATTGGTGTCAAATGAGGACACCATCGCAATAATTCTCAGCTTACTGATTGCGGAGAGAGATTATGTGTCTTAATCGTTTGCACACTTATATCCTCTAAGTCAGTTGTGGAAATTTCTTTATTAGTTTTTCAAGCACGTTTTCAGCGTTGAATAACGCTCCAGACTGTTCACTCAACGAGTTCAAAAATTTCGCCATCTTCTGCAGGTCTGGCTCCATGAGATATTGAGCTCGATAGTCAAACCATTTAAATTTAATTATAGTTCCGAGCTTCTCCACTATACAACTCACCAACTCAGGCGGGTATAAATACTGTGGTAGATTAAATGCAATACAAGCACCATATTCGTAACGCGACTTGCAAAAGAGCCGATGTTTCTGCCGACTGCCAGTTTTGGCATACGCTTCACATTCTTGATCTCGGATAGAATGAGGATCTCAACACCTACCGAATCTTCTTTCGATAGTGTTCATTATTTCGTCCGGTTCAGACAAAGTAAACAATCGTTGACAAACAGGTCGTTGTAGACGGTGCATGTTCTGACTACAAGCCTATTAACGCTGGTGTTCCACAAGGCTGTGTGCTATCACCAACGCTGTTTCTTCTGCATATCAATGATATGTTGCTAACTGGTAACATTCATTGCTATGCGGATGACAGCACTGGTTATGCTCTATACACCGGCCGTGCCAATATTTCTCGGGAAAAACGTCGCCGAGTACTGGAACAAACTTGTGTCTGAAGTCGAGTCTTTGCTGAACAAAGTCTCGGATTGGGGGCGACTAAATCTAGTCCAGTTTAATCCTCAAAAGACACAAGTTTGCGCGTTAACCGCTAAAAAGAACCCCTTTGTCGTATCTTCTCAGTTTCAAGGCACTCCTTTTCTTGCCTCAGCCGGTATCGGTATCCTCGGAGTCGACATATCGACTGACGTGCAGTTATGTGGTCACTTGGAAGAGAAGGCCAAATTGGCCTCTAATAAGCTTGGCGTGCTCAGCAGAGCGGGACAGTATTTCATGCCGGCACACCGCCTGCAACTTTACTAGGCGCAGGTTCGGCCTCACATGGAATACTGTTCCCATCTCTGGGCAGGGGCTCCCCAGTGCCAGCTCCTTCCACTTGACCGCATCCAGCGCTGAGCGGCTCGAATCTTCGATGACCGAGCCCTTTCCGATAGGCTCGATTCATTGGCACTACGAAGAGATGTTGCATCCCTTTGCATTTTCTTTCGCATCTACCATGGGGAGTGCGCTGAGAAATTGTTCGGATTAATCTCAGCCGACAAATTTCACGAACGCACATCGCGGCAGATTTCCCGATACCATCCACACCATCTAGATGATTGGCCGTCCACCACTATGCGATTTAGAAGATGTTTTCTTCCTCGCACGACTTCCTTGTGGAATCGATTACCATCAGCGATTTTTCCGGACCCATACGACTTAGGGACCTTCAAGAAAAGTACTTCTTTTGAAAAGGCTGGCAACGCATCTGCAATTCCCTCCCTGGTGTTGAAGTTGTTCATGGGCGGCGGTAATCACTTACCATCAGGTGAGCCGCATGCTTGTTTGCCCCCTCTCCTATAAAAAAAATCCTAGAGGAAATGAGGTGGGGAAGTCTTATCTTTACCCGCTATCTTTACAGCACTCACAATCGCGTCGGTCAATTCGGACACCTCACATGCGTGTGCATTCTATGCATTTCCTAGGTTGCGCTCGACCTCCGCCTCCTTGTGGCGTGAGCCCTTGGACGCTTCCTTATTAGTAGTATAGGGTTGCGTTAAAATAACTAGCGCACTCATTATGGTCTATCGAACCCAACTCCTCACGAAAAGTTCCACCTGAGTATTCCGCTCTTCATCATCCTCGCTTGAGTCGATTTCCTCTTCCCTGTTGAGGTGTGCTAACTCTAATTGTGAAGCAGTAACTGCTTCTGCTAGTTCAAGCTCTGAGCGTTAGAATTCAATCCGTGCCTCTAATTCGACTCTCAGCCTTGCTGATCGCGACGACATACTTTTGCGTGACCCATTTTAATGTGGTGGTACTGGGGATGGTAGTGCTGGGATTGACGGCGACGGGTATCGTGCGCGCGATTGAGGGAGGGTGTAAGGTCCCCTTAAAACTGAGCAGGACACATCATTTTCTTTCTTTACGCGGAATTAAGCAAATTAGTTTATAACAACCCTATTATAATGGATTTCCGCAAAGTAACGCCTGATTCTATTAATTACCATTTTCATTTGCCTATTCGATCACTGTTTTCGTCAATGCCACTTTTTCGGTTACAACTTTACCTACTTTTTCGGATATTGCTTCACTTCTGTACACGACGTATTTCTGCGCGATGCTGATCTGCGTGCTGCATACTGCGTGCTGCATACTGCGTACTGCGTTCCCGAGTCCCATGTGTTCATGGATGTCTCGGTGGTAGCCCCACTCGAAGAGTAGCTGTGGTCGCTGCAGATGATTTGGCTTCTTTCGCTTTCCTTGAAATCCCTGTCCTTGTCCTGGTACCTTTGACCCTATCAATGGGTCTTGTGTTCTCTTCATCTTGCAGGAGCGTAATTGTTGGCCTACGGTCTCTAAGGTCCCTACAACTTACAAAATATAATCCTACAACCTACAACCCTACAATCCCTTCATTCCTAAGACCCCATACAATCCTATAACCCTACAACCCTATCAATAATGATTTCTTATATTTACGTGAACACTACACATTTAAATAAAACTAATTTTACAAATTTTATCGCGTATATAAACACCTCACACGCGTGTGCCTTCATATTCTGGACGTTTCGAGCATATTCCAGCACCCATGGTCACGGGGGCGGACTGAGGTGTATGACGTCCCAATGTCATAGTGAACCACGGCTACCTCCAGATTAAAAATTATTAGTGACCATGGGTACTGGAAAGTGCTCGAACCGTCGGGAATATAAAATAAGTTCATATACGCGATAAAATCCGTAAAATTAGTTTAACTTAAACCCAATTAATCTTGGACGGGGCCTACCGCAGTGAAACGTCCAAGGATGGATTCGTGCAGGAATGGAAAAGGGGAAGGGAAAAGATTGCGGCATTGCCCGTCAGCGAATGTGACGGAGCAGTCGAGCTGTGCAAATGCAGTCTCGCTCGGAAAACTGCGCCACCTCGTAAGGTATTATACCCAAGCTCTAATCTTGACACCGTGAGCGGTCAGTATTTGGTATGCTGGTGACTCGCCTTCAAGTCGCCGGTGACACCTTTGCCAGGTGCCCTTTTCCGGTCTTAACGCAGTCAGGTGCCTTCCACAAGCATCCTCGCCTGGCAACAGTAAACACCGAGCACCTTTGCCCGGCGGGAATGAGTGCCAAGCACTATGCTTGTCACAGGAATTCCGAGCACACTTATCCGACGGCAAGAATGCCGAGCACAATTGCCTGACAGGAATGCTGAGCATACTTGTCCGATAGGAAAAATGCCTAGCCCCTTGCTTGGCCGAAGTGAGTTCCTTAAACGGTCGCTCGCGCCTGGCTGCAGTAAGTGCCCTACATAAGCAATCGCGCCTGGCTGCAGTAAGAACCCCACACAAGCATTTATGTAATGCACTCGCGCCTAGCCAATCGCAGTTTCTTTCTTCCAGCAGCTATCCAGATTCCACGGGCCTCCAATGCTGGCCTGGTTGTCAGCAAATCGCTCGGTCCTGCATCAGAACCGGTAGGCCTCCTACGCTAGCCTGGTATTCTTTCATTATACGGTCCTGCATCAAAACCATCAGGCCTCATATGCTGGCCTGGTCTTACTTCGGCTGCGAAGGTCCTACTGAAAGGGTCCAACAGACAGGGATTAATTAGTCATTGACATTCTACACCTTGAAGCCAAAATGACACCACTTTGGGCTCGGGAACAACCAGGTGGGCGTGATCTCCGAGAAACATTGTCACACGAGGACGTCTAAGTAGTCCTAGTAATCGTAATCTTAGTAGTCTAACCTTTCTTTTCAGAAAGGGCAACCCTTTCTGAAAAGAAAGGTTAGATTACTATGATTACGGGTCGCTTTGGAGTGGTCCCGGCCTTGACGTCCCTTGAGATTACTGTATTTTCCTTTTGTTATTAGAAGGTGCAGTATGAAATGAAACAGCAATTTTATCTTCATAATTTCCCCATAAGAGTTCAACGTTGAAACTTTCACTACTTTTCCTATCATTTCCCTATTGCCTTCTTTTTTGCTTTAAACTGTAAACTGGTAGCTTGTCCAGAACAAATTTTCAAATTACCAGTTCACTATTCTAGTCGCGAGCTATGCGTGAAAGACAACCGTGCACTGCGCGGCATTTCGACATATTACTTTTATATTGATTTGCACCCATGTATTTTACCCTATATCTTTATTTCTATAAAATATATGGTAATACAATTTTATTTATAAGAAACACATACAAAGTCTTATCAGTATGATATACATTACATCGTTATCACACAAATACGTATTAAAATATTCAACAAAATACACCGATTTCACAGTACAATTTCAAATTTAGAAATCTTAAATATCTAACGCACATGGTCAAAATAACAATCTTTATTAATAAACATGAATATTTTAACGAATACAATAGTTTAATTCACAATTTAAAGATATTTTACACCTTAATTCAACGTTAACTTTCTTATATAAATCTATTATTATTTCACTATCTTAAGCACAAATTTAGGCAATTTTAACCCAACACTATTCTTATACACACAATGATCCTAAAACATCTATTAATTATTTCTACATATATTACTGGAATTTTCACTAATTAATAAAGTTTTTTTTTTTTTTTATAGTTCATTATTTAGACACTGTTCAGATCCCATACGACATGAGTAACCAATACCTGCGCGACCCCTATCATATCAGTAGGAGGCTATTGCTATCTTTGTCTTAATTACAACTATCTCTGTTCGTCATGAAACATTAATTGTTTACATATGCAATTCTTATCCAGCCATAATTAATCTTATCTCTTATCACATGAGCAAAATATATTTTCATATAAAATAAATATCTAATTTAATATAAGACTTTTATTCGTATTTCATAGCCGATGGCTCTAAATTAATCTATAAACAAACGTTCATGGAATCAACTCTCAACCGGGGAATCAAACCCCGAACTTTCTTTCGACATTATATTGAATCTATTTACTTTTAACATAGATTATTTCCTTATTCGAAATGCCTTATATAATTTAATAGCAATAACTTCTCAACACGAAATTATTAATTTTTTATGAAATGAAAAACGATAAACTATATTTTAAGCGCGTCGCCAACAAGTATTATGCTGTCATTTTGCGTCACATTAGCTTCGGTCGTTTTTAATTATTCAAGCATCCACTTACCATCAAGTGGACTGTGTGCTCATTAACCACTTTTATAATCTGTATATTATTCAAACATATCTGTTAACATTCTTCTATACACATTAATTTCAGTTTGTATGTTTATAAAAATCGAGATTTTATAACATTGCTAAGAACATGATAGTGAATCTATGCACAATAGATTCTATGTACATTTCCTGTACTAAGTTATATTTAATTCGGACAATTAGTCTTAGAGGAGGTAGCAATACGAGTTCAAGGTGCATAGGAGTCAGGGATAAATAAAAAGGCTATGCTTCGCTTCGTTCCAATTATAAACGAAACGTTAAAATAAAATGGGTGATGAGTCGCTCGCGCCCGTAGGCTTCGACCACCTAATCTTAGGCCCACCCTACACGTGTCCCCCGGGTGGTGCTAAATGAGCGACAAAGCCGATAGGATAGACTCGGCACCTCGCTGTATGGTAGCGGCGTAAAATCTATCACCCCTTAGTTCGCACCATAAGCCAAGAAGTAAAAGAAATGGCCCCGAGTTCCCGGCGCCCCTTTAATGGGGCAGGGGTGCGAAGAATCTTCGGGAGAAAAACTGGGGACGAGGTTCGCCACCCGTCACGTTTTGTCTCCCGGAGAGACGAAAAGTGGATTGCGGAGGCCCGCCTGGCTACGCTGAATGTATGTGGAGCAACGAATGATAAGATAGATAAAATACACATGATAGAGGAATAGATGTGTTATGTGTAAACGAGACGAAACGAAAGGGAAGAGATGTCACTGCACATGGCATGTATACCGCTTACTGGTCTGATGTAGACGAGACCGAGCGGGCATGCCAGGGAGTTGGTGTCATCCTTTCAGAAAGAATGGGTCAATGTGTGAAAGAATATGAATGTGTAAGCCCAAGGCTGATGTGGATACGAATGAAAGTGGGCTTAAAAAAGTTATTTGTGCTAGGGGTGTACGCCCCAGATATGTCTAAGCCCACTTATATCCGAGAGCAGTTTTGGGTCATAGTAAGGCTGGTGCTGATGAAATGTAAGGAAAATGAAAATATTATTATGTTAGGAGATTTTAATGAAAGGGTTGGGGAGAGGAGGTCTGGTTATGAAAGGATATGAGGAACGTTTGGTGATGAAAGTATAAATGAGAATGGTGAAGACCTCCTCACCGTATGTGGGGAAAAGAATCTTTTTGTGACGAACACTTTCTCTCGGCATAAAAGGATTCACATGTATACATGGGAAAGAGGGGATGATAGAAGCATGATAGGTTTCATAATTGTGGATAAAAGAATAAGTAGCGCAGTGTTAGATACAAGAGTTTACCGTGGGTCCAACGTAGGGACGAATCATTACTTGGTCTTATGCCGAATTAATGGTCTATTCAGGTGTTGGCGGCATCGGACATCTGTGTCTACCACTGCATTAGAGCGTATAAGAACAGAGCGGCTACAAGATTAAGGTGTAAAAGAGAACTATTAATGTAAGATGAGGGAAAAAATTGGTTTGAATGAATTATCTATGAGTGATTAAGACTTGAAGACTGTATGGAATAATGTTAAAAAAGTTTTGGTGGATGCAGCCACCGAATTATGTGGTGTAAGTAAGAGAACGAATTAAAAAAAAAGTAATACGTTGTGGTGGGATGATGAGGTATGGATGGAAGTTGAAGCAAAGAGGAGAGCATGGCTAGATTTACTAGTAACCAAAGCTGGTCATTCTAGCGGTATGAATGATGAGATTGTATGTGATTGTATGAATTGATGACGTAAAAATAAGAGAGTGAAAGAAGTTGTTGAAATGAAAAAGCAAGAAAGGATGGATAAGAATGATAGAAGAATATCTGATAACTTCCAGGAAAATATTAAAATGTTCTAGAAACTCGTAAGAACTGCCAGGGGGAATTCAAAACAGCCTAGAATGAATGCTATACGAGACGAACATGGCTGCATGCTGAATGATGAAGTCTTAAAATTTAAAGAGATGGAAGGAATACTTTGAAAGCGTGTTTAAGGGTGAAGAGTCGTCTGAAGTAAGTGAAATAGAAATTTCGGAAGAAGTGGAGAGAGGTAGGGAGATAAGTGTAGATGAAATAATGAAAGCAATGAAAAGTATGAAAGCAGGTAAGGCAGCCGGATATGATGGAATATCACTCGAAATGCTAAGGGCTGGAGAGGGTGTGGTTGCAGGCCTGCTGTGCACCTTGTTTATTTTATGTTGGGAACTGAAGCGGGTACGGGAAGACTGGTGCAAAGCCGTTATAGTCACAATATATAGGGGAAAGGGCTCACAGCAGGACTGTAAAAACTATCGTGGTATCAGCTTCCTTAGCATTGTGGGTAAACTGTATGCTTAAGTGTTAATTTAAAGAGTTATGGAAGAAACTGATGGGAAAATTTGGGATGTGCAAGCTGGATTTAGAAAGGGGGTGGGGTGTACGGATCGAGTCTTTTCAGAGAAGTTTTTGGCCAAAAACCAGAAAGTTTTTGTGCGTTCATGTACTTGGAAAAGGCTTATGACAGAGTGGACAGGAATGTGTTATGGCAAACACTGAACTCATTTGGGTTGAGCGCTGGGTTGATACAGGCATTGAAGTCTCTGTATATGTACTCTAGTGCTTGGGTCAGGATCAACGGGGCCTACTCGTAAAGGTTTGGCATCCATAAAGGTGTCAGACAGAGCTGTGTGGCTTCCCCGTGGCTGTTCAACCTATTTATGGACAGTTGTCTGCAAACTTTAAAAGTTGAAGAATGTGGGTTGAGAATGGGTGAGTTAACCATCAAATGCCTTTTGTACGCCGATGATCAAGTCATATTTGCATCGTCGGCGGCAGAGTTGCAAATGATGATTACTTTAATGAACTGGTCATAAAAGGGTATGAAAGTGAACGCAAGTAAGACGAAAGTGATGGTTTTTGAAATAGAAGAAAGTAAAACGTTATGTGAAATAAGAATAGATGGGGAGTTGATTGAGCAAGTGGATGAGTTTGTATATTTGGTATGTTTCTTTAGCAGGGATGGTAGATATGATAAGGATATAGAATTTCGAGTGAACGCAGGAAATAGAGTGAATGGGGCTCTATATGCTATTATGAGGAGTCAGAATGTGTCAACTAAGGCACGTATGGCAATTCATAATGCTGTGTTAGTTCCTACTCTAACGTATGGTAGTGAAAGTTGGGTCTAGCAGAAGAAGCATGAGAGTAGAATAAATGCTGTAGAAATGCGGTCCTTAAGGAGTATGCTAGGGCTGAATCTGAATGACAGGGTGAGAAATAGTGTGATAAGAGAAAAGTGTGGTTTGCAAGATGACGTTGTGACAAGGATTAAGAAAGGAATGCTTCGGTGGTTTGGTCATGTAGAAAGAATAAACGAGGAAAGAGTGACAAAGCAAATTTATGTTGCAGAAGTGAACGGCAGGGTCGGGAAAAGACGCGCTAAACGAAGGTTTATCTATCAAATCGGCGATACATTAAAAAGTGGTCAGATTAGGAGTACCCTTAACCAACGAGCGTGTATGCGTAGATATATAGATGTAAAGGAGGCGAGAGAGGTGTGTCAGGATCGCGCCAAATGGAAGTCCGTAGTCTCTGCCTACCCCTCTGGGTGACAGGCGTGAGTGTTTGTGTGTGTGTTGAAATAAAAAAAAATCCTGTTAAAAATTCTTGGTATTTTATTATTCAAATAAACGTTTCATTTAAATGTACCAAACTTTTAATTTATAATACGAGGGCGGGTTAGTAAGTCCGTGACTTTTTGAATTTCTGACCTCTTTACTGAAAAAGCAACACTACTCCTGTCAACAGGCATCTGTCAGTTGACTCCTGTCAAAAATTGAACTTGCTGCGTCAGTTAGTTTGTGTTTGACAGCTATCTTTATCAGACTACCCAGTAATTTGAGGAAAAAATGGAAAAAGTGAATTTCGTGTGCTTATTAAGCATTATTTTTTGCGAAAAAAATCATTACTGAGACCAAAGCTAAGCTTGATAAATACTATGGGGACTCTGTACCATCGATTTCAATGGTAAAAAAGTGGTTTACTGAATTTCGTTGTGGCCGTACAAGCACTAAAGATGCCGAGCGTCCCGGACGCCCAGTTGAGGTCTCTTCACCCAAAACAATCAAAAAAATTCACGATATGGTGTTGGCCGACCGGAGATTGAAAGTGCAAGAGATTATGGAAGCCGTAGGGATCTCGCATGGCTCAGTGGTTTCAATTTTGAATGATCACTTGGGCATGAGAAAGCTTTCCGCAAGATGGGTGCCGCGTTTGCTCACAGTGGACCACAAACGCAATCGTGTAACAACTTCACAGGAAGGTTTGGCGTTGTTTAATCGCAATATGGAAGAGTTTTTGCACCGTTTTGTAATTGTGGACGAAACATGGATCCATCACAACACACCAGAGACCAAACAACAGTCAAAACAGTGGGTTTCTAAGGGTGGATCGGCGCCAAAGAAGTCCAAGGTGGGTTTGTCAGCCAATAAAGTTATGGAGACTGTTTTTTGGGATGCACGCGAGATAATCCACATTGACTACTTGCAAAAGGGAAGAACAATCAATGGGGAATATTATTCCAATTTATTGGATCGATTCAATGACAATTTGAAAAAAAACCGACCTCATTTGGCCAAGAAAAAAGTTCTTTTCCACCAATACAATGCAAGGGTGCACACATGTGCAGTTGCCATGGCAAAAATCCATGAATTGGGCTATGAATTGCTCCCTCATCCACCCTAGTCTTCAGATTTGGCTCCGAGTGACTACTTCTTGTTCCCAAACCTGAAGAAATGGCTTGGTGGAAAAAGATTTGACTCCAATGATGAAGTCATCTCGCAAACAAAGGCCTATTTTGAGGACCTCGACAAATCATATTTTTTGGAAGGGATAAAAAATTGGAGAAGCGTTAGACAAAGTGTATAGAACTCAAGGGAGACTAAGTTGAAAAATAAAATGATTTATTTATCAAAAAATCTGTGTTTTATTCCGAAAATCACGGACTTATTGACCCACCCTCGTAGATTAAAAAGGTGGTTTTTAATTAAAATATTAACGCTTCTCTTTTCATCCTATTTATCTGATATCTTAGTTTATACGTAATCTACCCTAAAGATAACCAAGTGATTGGCGGTTATTTGCAAAAGCTTTCAATTTTGCCCCTTTTCTGTGTCACTAAACCTTAAAAGGGTTTAATCGGCTGCTTCGTAATTCGTTACACCTACATCAAAATTTAGTTAATATGCAAGAAAGGATAAATCAATTTGAGGATCTTACTTCTCGTTATGTTGGCTGATTGTTTCGAGTATTTATTTTTTATATGAAAGAAATAAAACAAAGCTTTATGATTACCTTAGCTTTCTTTTACAGCCTATCAAAAGTCGACAGTATAGTTTCAAGTTTGGTTATTTTCTGAGTCTTTTATTATTTTATGTTTTTATCGGGAACCGCGATATAACTCTCAGTTATGCGCAAGCATAATAGGCAGTATATCACTTATATACTTGTCACCTCTGCGGTCTATTAATCTTTGCACTTATCTAAGTAATACAGAACGTAGTCGCTAGACGGTGTTGACGTCGGCTTAAATCTTTGCGGTCGCCGTTTTGGATAAGGTAACTTAGGCTTCTTAAAGCCTTAAGTAAGGAGTAAAAATTAAACATTGTACGGTGTACAATGTTCAATATCTAGCTAAAAAATAAAAAAATGTAGTAAAACTGATCATACTATGTTAACGCGACTAACCTGCAGATTATCTATGAACATGATAATTAATAAATTTCGCTGCATTTAAATTTTTTAAGTAGATAAAATTTTATCTAATACGCATCAAGGAATCCCTAAATTTCGTAATTTTTATGTTTTTGGTATAAAATTGAAGTGAAAATCTAATTATATGGTCCGTTTAATGGTAAGTGGTAGGTATCCTTAGCAGAAAACGAGTCCTGTTCTACTTTCTTTTTTTGTAGCTCGTAATAGTCAACTACTGGACATGGACTTAATTTATTGGACAATAGGAAAGATTTGTTGTAATTGCCACGCTTGGTAAGCGGATTCGCAACACTAGACGTCGGGCATTTTTGCATCTGCTCGTGTCGCACATAAAACTAATTATAGGGATTTTATCGAATTCCAATCAATGCCTTTAAGAAGACATGTTGGATTGCTGCGAAATAAAAAGGATAGCGTGAATTTAAAAATACATATATTCACGTAGCTATTTTTATATAAGTGAGAGTGAAAAAAGCATTTAGTCCATTTGATGGTATGCAGATGCCGTGCCTTATAGACATCAACATATGTTCTCGATTAAGGACCGAGAAAAATGCAGCATGAGTTAAAAAGAGTCATCAGTTCTTGTTTTTTTATGAAATCATGGTGACAATCGAGCACACAATTTACCTGATCGTAAGTGGATTCTGTGTCTTATAGACACCCATATCTATCCCCCGTTAAGAATCAAAACGAAAATTCGTTAACACAACTGAGGATTAAGATAGAATGACTGGTTGTGAGTAAAAATTTGTCCGGTTCTCCATACTCCCCATAGGAATAGTAGCAGAATTATACTGCTATTTCGAAATCTGCTATTATTTGTCGGCATAGTTCTCCTATTCGCTCAACGTGCCCAAAGGACCGAAGCACGCCCTTATCAATTTTTGTGATAAGGTCGTTTCGCTTTCGGTCGGCCATGGTAACGCCGCACATTTTACGAAGAGATCGCATCTCCACTGCATTCAACTTACTTTTATGCTTCTTCTGGCATACCCAGGTTTCGCTGCCATATAACAAAGTCGGTACCAACACTGCGTTATGTATTGCAAGGCGTGCACTCTTCGCTACGCCTTGCCTTTTGACTAACGCAGTCAGGGCACCATTCACTTTGTTCCCGGCAGCGACACGCCTGTCCACATCTAAATCACATCTTCCATCCCGGCTAAAAGCACTCCCCAAGGATACAATTTCATTTACCTGTTCTAGACATTCCTGATTTACCCATATTTCATACTTCGTTCTCTCTTCGTCCCTTTCAAATACCAGAACCTTAGTTTTATTAGCATTCAAACGGAGACCTTTAATTTCACATTCCTCTTTCATACACGTGACTAATGCCTGCAGTTCTGCCTCTGATGGTGCAATAAGCACTGCATCATCAGCATACAGCAGACAATTTATTTTAATGTCACCCAATTTCACACCCAAACAACTATCTTTCAGCTTCTGTAAACAGCTGTCGAGATACAGTATGAACAGCCAGAAAGACATGACACAACCCTGCTTTACGCCCGTTTGGACGTTAAACATGGGTGACAGGTCATGCCCTACCCGCACACAGGCTTTACAGTCACAGTAAAGAGACTGCACAGCCCTTAGCAATTGACCATCCACACCATACCCCGGCAACAGTTCCCACATTTTCTTCCTTACAACCTTATCAAATGCTTTCTCAAGATCCACAAAAGCACAGAAAATCTTCTGGTTAGCAGCCAGAAGCTTTTCCGTGATCATGCGGAGAGAAAACATTTGATCCGTGCATCCTCTTCCAGGTCGTTGAGCGAATGAGTGAAGACCGAATGGTGAAGAAAATATATAGCGCGAAAGTTAATATTAAAAGGTGTCGAGGTAGACCGAGACTAACTTTCGAAGACCATGTGAGCAAATTGCTCGAAGAGGGTAGGGTCAAAAGTACTCAGATACTTAGACGTGCATGCATGAAGAAGATAATGAATCTGAAAGAAGCGAAAGAGGTTTGTAAGGATCGTGACACTTGGCGATCTGTTCTCTCTGGCTACCCCGTCAGGGATTGTGCGTGAAGATAAGAATAGTTCTCCTATAACCGAGCCAGCCTATTGATGCTGCAGTACATATCATCTTTAAATATAAAAATCACGTGTCACATTGTTTGTATGCGATGAACTCATAAACTATTGAACTGATTTCAATGAAATTATTATGTACACTGTGTGCAGTTTGGTCCAACTTGAGAGATAGGATACATTTTATACCGATAAGTGACCTTCAATATTTTTTTATTGCGAATTTAAGGATTTTTTCATAGGAAGGGTCATTGGAAAGGGAAGAACAACGTCTGCCTGGCCAACTAGCTTAGATATAAATTCGAGGGATGCACGCGGTACTTGCTCAGGGCTCTTTCCCACGAGCACTTTCTTAACTCTCTACAAGTTATTTAATCTACTCCTTGTCCCAGTTTGTCATTCTCCCCATTCTGGGGTGAGAAAGGCCTGATGACGTAGTCGTAATAGATTACGACTACGTCGTCAGGCCTTTCTGCCAGAATTCTATCTTGCCTTATTCTTCGATCATGCCACCTGTGCGCAAACTCGCGCAACAGCCCGTAATTCACCCCATCGCTGACAAGATCCGAGTAGTACATCGGTCCTTGAACCATACGAACAAATCCATCCATCATTTTCGCTCTTAGGTCGTCATACAGAGGACATTCCCATATAACATGGTGAACGTCACACATACTTGTTTCACACAGTCGCATTTCACTCAGTCTCTTCCTAAAGCTTCCATGTCCCGTGAGAATCTGAGAGGTTTGATAGTCCGGTGAGACCCAGGTATACCTGAGTCTCAAAGCTCGGAGGGCCATCCGACTCGGGTATTCGGGTGCACTCGGGTGTGCTGTAGTCGCCTAGACGCTTAACGCATCTAGGCCAAACAAAACACTTTTTGGCCGAGTGGCCATAAAGTTGGCATCGGTGGCATTGACCAACGATGCCCCTATTTCGGGGGCTCATACTGCAATCCTCGTATATTATAAGTACATGAAACAAATGACAAAATGCAGCCATATTAAGTTTGTAGTATGAATGGGTCGGCTCGACCGAGGAAGGACACGCTCTTACAGAATACCAGCGTAAATAGAAGCTCAGTGCTGCTGTTTCGTATGATGAGTGGAGAGAACCTAAGTTCCTTTTAACTGTAAACGAGGCATTACATCTTAGTCCTCAGGCGCGTTGTCACGCATTCTGAATCTTAATCGAGAATAAACGTAGATGTCTATGAGCCACAGCATCCACATTATTATTATCCGCATTGAGAATATGTGCGTTTAAAACACTTCACACAAAATTTTGTAGTATGAAGGAATATAAAATTTGGTATTTATATTTCTGACGTTTAGGAGATTAATTAAATTGTTGCAGTTGTACGTAGCATTAATCTTTGGAATAATATAGTCATAAATTGATACAAGTAGTGCCTGTTTATAAGATATATAAATGCGATCATGTAGATACTTGCAGCATGGGCGCATAATTTGCTGCACATAATAACTGCATACGTAGTCATGATAAATTACGATTGTTTTGAAAATGATGTCCTAAATTTAAACATGTAAATACAATACGTTTTTACACATGATTCTTTGATTGAATTAAAAGAGTCGTATATCGAGGATTACCTGTGCCCATGTCGAATATTTTGTGAGAATCGCCAAATGTTATTATATAATTTACTAGCTGACCAGGCAGACGTTGTTCTGCTCTCGCCAATAACCTTGTGTCCTATAAAAATTCTTAAATTCGTTATAAAAAATATTGAGGGTCACTTATAGGGATAAAAACTATCCCATCTCTCAAGCTGGACCAAACTGCGCAGAGTGTGCAAAATTTCATTGAAATTAGTTCTGTACTTTAGGAGTTCATCGCGGACAAACAACGTGACAAGTAATTCTTATATATAAAGATGTACCGTTTACAATGTTTGACAATTTGCAGTCTGTGAGGTGTTCAACATTTTTGATTGCGATTTTTTGGAAATGTTTTTATGTTATTTGGTGTATGTGAATGTAGTTTGTGAATTGCTTCTCATTGCCTTGACAATAAATTGTTTATAAGGTTTGCTGTCTTCTTGGACTAACCTTTGTCGTATGGGTTCAAATTTGTACAGTATAATAAATGTCTAAAATGTATTAATCAAAAGTATTATCTTACAGTAATTTACCATAAATATATAAGAAATTAGTATTAAATTGTTACAGTTTATCATATTAATATAATATAAATACTCGTAAATAGGCTTAAGATAAGATAAGATATTTTATTTACTAAAATATGTGTGAGATATACATTGCATGGGCAGATATATATTATTGGTGTTAGTGTTATTAGTATCAACATGTCTTACCGATATTCGGTGTGTAAAATTTAAAGTGTTAGGTTGTTAGTTTTCATTTAACATTAGCAGTCTATTACTATACAAAGTCAGTGAAATTATTACTTACAACAATTATAATTAAAAGTAGATGTATGTATAAGGCAATTATATAATGTCAAAATTTATCATTTAGAAAGTCAGTTACAGTGTAGTAGCCTTTTTCAATTAAAAGGTTTTTGAATTTATTTTTAAAAAGATTGCTGATCAGTGATTTATACATCTGAGGAATTTTATTATAGATTTTAGGAGCCATGCATACTACACTCTTTCTTAGCAGAGCCGTTCTTGCTTGTTGCAAGCACAATTTACTTTCATCACGGCGGTTGCGCTTTACTTCGTCAGACAACCGTGGAAATAGGTTAGGATTGGCCCTGACAAAGAGAGCCATGTTCAGTATGTATAAGGACGGCAGTGTAAGAATTCTATGTTTAATAAAATATGGCATACAACTATCGGCAGTCTGAAGACCAAACATAGCGCGGATACATCTTTTCTGACTTTTAAACGCAACTTCTCTGTCTGTTGAGTTACCCCAAAAAATTATTCCGTATCTAAGGACAGATTCGACTAGTCCATAATAAGCTGTTAGAAGTGCGTCAATGTTAACTGTAGAAGAAAGTCTAAGCAGTGCATAAGCCGAACTACTTATTTTTTTATTTAGTTCTAGTATATGGGCTTTCCAATTTAGTTTTTGTCAATTTGTAAGCCGAGAAATCGGGTTGTATCTACTTCAACAATAACAGTGCCATTGTAATTTACTTCAATGTTAGATGGGGTTATTGTTCTTTGGCTAAAATGCATAATGTGTGTCTTATTTAGGTAAATTTTCAAATTATTATTATTTTGCCATGCTATTATTGATATTAATGATTCATTTATGTCATTTTTATAAGATAAGATGTCATCACAGTTTATAGTTATAGTACTATCGTCAGCAAATAAGATCATAGGTTGCTTAGTAGCATTTGGTAGGTCATTTACATATACTATAAATAAGAAAGGCCCTAAGACACTGCCCTGTGGTACACCGTATTTTACCAAACGCTCTGTCGAAGAGCTTATGTTCTCAGATTTGGTCCTTAGATTTAACCTACATATTTCCGTTTTTTGACGACGGTTATTTAGGTAAGGCTGGAACAAACTCAATACATTGCCTCTAATGCCATATGCCTCGAGTTTGTGAACTAAAATGTTATGGTCAATATAGACAAAAGCCTGAGTCATATCACAGTATAGTGAACACACCGGTATTCTGTTGTCAACGTGTGTTATTACATTTTTATAAAAATCATACAGTGCCATATCTATTGTTTTATTTTTGCGAAATCCTTTTTGTTCTCTACACAAGATGTCGTTTTTTTCCAAATAATCATTAAATTTATTATAAAAATATTTTTCAAATATTTAAGAGATTATTAATATTAAGGCTATAGGTCTATAACATTCCATAGATTCTTTGTCAGTTTTTTTGAATATAGGTTTCACGATGGTGACTTTAAGTTCATCAGGAAAAATACTCTTTTCTATGCTCAGGTTGATGATATAGCTTAGGTGATGGCAGATTGCTTTATTTACGGACTTGATTATTTTTGTATCAATAGAATAGAATAGAATAGAATAGAATAGAATATTTTTATTCAATATACATTACATGTGTAATTCTTATTGAAAGTCATTTTTTACTTTACCACTGGTTCGAAAAAAACCCTCTGTCCTGGGAAGAACCAGCAAGAAACCCAGCGGGACATTTTTTTTAAATAAATTTTACAATATAAATGATTACGAACTATTTACAAAATTTATTTTAGAAACTGCTTGGAAGCGATCACCTCATTCCCAGGGGTTATTATCAACCATGTATTCATTTATACTATAATAACCCTTTTTATACAGTTTCAGCTTAATAAAACATTTAAACTTGGTAATAGAGAGAACCTGTACACTTTCCGGGGCCTTGTTGTAATAGCGTATACATTGCCCCAAGAATGAATTACTGACTCTGTGGAGTCGAGAAACTGGTATCACTAGCTTGTGTTTGTTCCTAGTGTTTAGAGAATGTATATCACTTCTTTTACTAAAACTATCTTTGTTTTTGTGAACATACATTAAATTTTCGTAAATATACTGAGAGGCCAAAGTTAATATATTAATTTCTTTAAATTTATCTCTAAGAGACTCTCTCAGTTTTAGATTGTAAATAGCTCTAATGGCCCTGTTCTGTAAAACAAAAATAGTTTCTGAATCAGCCGCATTTCCCCATAGCAAAATCCCATAAGACATTATGCTATGAAAATAACTAAAATAAACTAATCTAGCTGTCTCGACACTAGTGAGACCTCTAATCTTTTTTACAGCATAGGCTGCAGAACTTAGTCTGCTTGCTAATTTGGATATATGGGGGCCCCACTGGAGCTTTGCGTCAAGAGTGATGCCAAGAAAAACAGTGGATACAACAGGGCTCAATTCCTCCCCATTTAAAAACACATTGGTATTCAGATTTTGAACATTCGTTGTTGTAAATTTAACACAATTAGTTTTATTTCCGTTCAAATGCAGATTATTAACGTTAAAACAATGCACTAATTTTGATATAGCATTATTCACTTCGTCACATTTAAATGATTGACGTTTAAGTTTAAAAATCAAGGAAGTATCATCAGCAAATAATACTATATCATGACTATCCCCTACAAGGTGAGGTAAGTCATTAATATACACCAGAAACAGGAATGGGCCGAGAATCGAGCCCTGAGGTACACCCATTAGTACAGGTGACCCGGAGGAACTTTTACCATTGATAATAACCTTCTGTTTTCTATTACTTAAATATGAAATAATAAGTTTAAGCGCTGTGTTCTTGACACCATAGTACTATAGCTTCCTGATTAATGTCTCATGGTGAACACAGTCGAAGGCCTTGGAAAGGTCACAAAATATACCCAAAGCATCCTCTGAATTCTCCCATGCACAAAAAATATGTTTAATAAGCTCAACTCCAGCGTCAGTTGTCGAGCGACCCCTTGTAAAACCGAATTGATTATTTGTAGCAATTTATTAATATTAAAGAAACTTAACATCTGATTTAAAATAATTTTTTCAAAAATTTTACTTAATGTTGGTAGTACAGAAATTGGTCTAAAATTGGCGGGGTCTAATGTACTACCAGATTTAAATATAGGTATGACTTTACTATGTTTCATTAAATCAGGAAACACACCAGATTCGACGCTTATATTAAATATAGTGGCTAGATAAGGTGCTAATGTGTCTATTATAGATAAAATAACTTTAACGAAATCCCCCATAAGTCTGCCGTTTTCTTAACATCAATAGTTTTAAAATATTTAACGATATCTTTTGGCAGTACCCTATGGAATTTAAAAGTATTTAAACAAGCCTTTACATTTTGTTTGAGCAATGATTCGGCGACAGTAGGAGAAGAATTTAATGATTTTGTTGTCAAAAAAGGAACATCAGTAAAATGTTTCTCAAAAGCCATAGCAACTTCTTGGTCAGATCGCGTTAAATTATTGTTAATATTCAATTGAAAAAGCCGAGTTGCGCGGTTTGACCTTGCCCGTTTCACTATTTATTATTCTCCAGGTCATTTTAATTTTGTCGGATGCAGTTTTAATTTTGTTGCTTAAATGTAAAGCCTTAGCAGTGGAGCACACTTTTTTAAATATTTTAGAATATGTTTTTACATAATCTCTAAATATAACAGTACTATTATATGATCTTTCATCATAAAGCTCGTATAACCTTCGCCTACTTTTATAAATTCCTACTGTCGCCCATTCATTAAATGATTTGCGACTGTTAAAAGAGAAAGTTTTAGTAGTAAATATTCTACTAAATTCACAACGTATAATTTCAAATAATGTATCATACAAATAATTAGCACTATTTTTAAACGAAAGTGATGGAAGTCTTATTATTATATTACTTCTAAACCTCTCCATCATGCCCTACGCTACTTGTGTTTCCCATATTTTTGATGATGTCAAATATTTGTAATGGTAGACTTGGAGCCAAAAACATAGAACCTAGCATGCGTCTGAGGTTTTTACCAACACTTTTACCGTAACCTTCCAAAGGTTTAATTTTGTCAATAAAGTAGTTATTAAATGCCTATGCAATTTGTTCAGGATTAGTTATATGCTCATTGCCTACTCTAATTTGTGATATGGACTGTGTGGGTATATTTAATCT
Organism: Parnassius mnemosyne; assembly: GCA_963668995.1. NCBI lineage: Eukaryota > Metazoa > Arthropoda > Insecta > Lepidoptera > Papilionidae > Parnassius > Parnassius mnemosyne. Next base: position 325,073 of record CAVLGL010000121.1, on the reverse strand, counting down.
AGGTTTATTAATTATTTGCCATGTAGATTTGGACTTGTTATCACTTGTTTTTATTTTATAATTATTTTGTGCTCGTTTAGTCAGATATATAATTTTTTTTAACAGTTTTGTATACTTTTTGTAATTAAGTTTTTTAACACTAGTTGGTGATTTTCTATATTTCCACAATGAAGCTCTTTTCTTCTTGCTACAAATTTTTAATCCATGTGATATCCATTTTGGTTTATAATTTACTTTTATTTTAATTTGTTTTAATGGGAAACATAACTTATAGAAAAGTCTATATTCTTGCAAGAAATAACTATATGCCAAATTAGGGTCATTAATATTATACATTTCAGAAAATGATAGGTTTTCTATGCACATTTTAAATTTTTGTATGTTGACTTTACTATAATCTCGTATTGTTTTGTACCAGTGATTTAGTTTAATTATTTTTTTGACCGGGAGTTTTATTAATTGTGCTGTATGGTCAGACAAGCTAAATTCCAACACTTCAGACTTACATGCTTTTCCACAGTTATGTGCAAAGTTATCTATACAAGTGTTACTAGTAAGTCTAGTCGGTTGTTTAAGAGCTAATTTAAAATTATAGTTTGATAGAAACCATTCTAGGTTAGACGTTATATTATTATTTTTTAACATGTCAATGTTGAAATCATCAGCAATTAGGACATTATTACATTTTAATTTTGAAGCCCACACTAAAAGCTTCTCTAACTTGTTAAAGAATACATCAAAATCGTTTCTACGATTTGGGACGCGATAAATACATAAAATTGCAATTTTATAACCAGTTAATTCAATGGCACAGCACCCAAATACATTTACTATTGATAACTTTTAAATTCAAGAAGTACTTTCCATATGAGTCCGTTCTTTACTAAAATGCAAGCACCACCTCTTTTGATGTTCTCCCTGCTGAAGCACTCCGCCAGGACATAATTTGGAAGATTTCAAAAATATTCAAATCCTGCTTTCATAAAATATTCCGTAATACAAACAACGTCAACACTTATACATCTGTCAAGTAGTTCTTCCAAATTTACCATCAAGGCATCCGACTCACTCAGTAAACTTGCTATGTTTTGATGCATACTCGTAATATATAAGTATTTAGTCTCGAAAAAACAAAGATTCTATTTCTTTAGGATACTCTTGGTCATTAATGGTAAGCTCTTTGTTCGTGTAGTGGAAGTCTTGTATTTCAGAAATTAACTCTTTTAAGTTGTTAAATATAGTATGCATTCCATTATTATTGACAAAACCATAATGTTTGTGAAACATGTCGAAGCCATAATTTATTTTTTTATTAGAGTCCAATAAGTATGCATGTTCTTGAGTCATTATGTCAAGGTATAAAAGGTTGTTGAATATTTCAAACCTCCAATTGAACAGGTTATGCAGGTATCCATACTTATAAGTAGGAACGCAAATTATGACATTCGTGTGCTTAATCTTCTGTAGGATATTACGAATATAGTAAATCAATCCGAAATAATTTTTGGTTATTTTAAAATCAGCCTCTCCGATCATTATAACGCAGTAGTCGTCCATGGAGTATCGCTCCAATTTTCGCTCAATATCGATCAATAGGTGGCGTAAATCACAGTTTGGGTAGAGGTAATGGCATAATAGGAAGCCTTGCAGATTATTCTCGGCAATTTTAAGTATTTTATTGTTTTTATTTGTACTTCGTATGGAGATCTTTTTTGGTCGCTTGATTTGTTTGCAGTTATTTAAATACTTGTCAATATTCAAATTCTGTTTATGAGGGTCAATTTTACTATTGTATTTCCTTCCATTAGATATACTACATATTTCCGTTACTTCACCTGTTTGTATTTTATTAATAGATGTATTTGTAATTGAAGTCTGTTCCTTAGGCGTATTTGATTTATGTATTTTGTTCGTACTATCAATCCTTTTGTTGTGGTGGTCGTTTGTGTTAGTTAGTTCATTGTTTAATTCTCTTACTCGTAGTTTATTATTTTCTAATGTGAGAGATTCGATTTCTGTTTGTGCACTGTTCAATTGTATAGTGAGTGTAACTATCTGTTCTTTATATTTACTTAAGATGTCCTCTCCGTCTTCTGTAGATAAATCCGGTAGGCTACTAACAGTGTCATCTAGTGTTGAAACAGTGCAAGATTTGTCCTTTGAGTCAGATTGTGTACGACTGCGTCGAAATGTTATGTTCTCCAGAAAATTCTTTTTTGTATCTTAGAAATATTTTTCTCTAAGAAATAACGTACAAAAAGAAGCGGCAAGGTGAGATATGAAGTCGGTGCTCATTTGCGTGATATGCACTTTAATAACCGCGAAACCATTCGTTCTGCTCTACTATGGGCGAAATAGGCGTACATAAGGCAGCAGTGATTGTAAAAGTTCGTTATTATGACTAATGATAATGGAATTTACGCAGGAATGTTGGCACTTTTTCACTGTTAAGCACTCGATAATTTCCAAATTTATATGATAAAAGCACAGTTTATTTTATTGACGGGGCACTGTTTTACGTCAAAGGTTTTAATATGTTGGAACTTTATATTATACGTCTAACAAAAACACTTTTTACGTTGAAGTTCACACTTTTTCACCAATGTTCAAATAACTTGATAAAATGTTCTTAATTTTTTTAGATCAAGTTTTCACATAAAGTTAATATTACAAAAAATAAATTAAAGAAATAAAAAGTAGAAAAATAAGACTTTAGCTATTGTTTATAAAACAGAACCACAGAGACTTGTATTTACGTGACGGCAGCGCCACACCAAAATTTACGCCTCTTATGTAAGTGTATGTAAGTGGAGATGCGATCTCTTCGTAAAATGTGCGGCGTTACCATGGCCGACCAAAAGCGAAACGAAGAGATTCGCAATAGGGCAGGTTTGAAAGATGACCTTTTCACAAAAATTGATAAGGGCGTGCTTCGATGGTTTGGGTACGTTGAGCGAATGAGTGAAGAGCGAATGGTGCAGAAAATATATAGCGCGAAAGTTAATATTAAAAGGTGTCGAGGTAGACCAGGACTAACTTTCGAAGACCATGTGAGCAAATTGCTCGAAGAGGGGAGGGTCAAGAGTACTCGGATACCTAGACGTGCATATATGAAGAAGATAATGAATCTGAAAGAAGCGAAAGAGGTATGTAAGGATCGTGACACTTGGCGATCTGTTCTCTCTGGCTACCCCGTCTGGGATTGTGCGTTAAGATAAGTAAGTAAGTAAGTAATACAGATCCTTTTATCATCATTTTATTGGTAAAGATTCAAATTAAAAGAAAGTCCTATCATGATAACTTCTTTAGTTCATGTCGATTTCTTAATGTTTCTAGCATTTTGTTTCATTTCCTTGTACAGAAATCAATTATTTATTGCTGTTATTATGATTATATTTAAGTATATTAGTATATAATATATATTATATACTAATATACTTAAATATATTCATAATTACATATATAAGTATAAGTTAAGCGTGATTATTTATTCTGTAAAATTACAACAGACATTTTAATTAATTTCATTTTTAATAAATAAATATATATATATATATATATATATATATATATATATATATATATATATATATATATATATATAGTGAAAGAGAACAGTACCCTGTTCTCTTATTTTTTTACATAGTCTAAGTAAAATATAAGGCCAACTATGTCACGCAATACAACACAAGGTGTTTTAGGGTAAGTACAGCAATAACTCATATTATAATCCAAGGAAAAACTTCGCAGTTTTTTTGTAAAAAGCTAAGTTGATACTTGCCCACGAGCTTTATTTGTCATAATACCTTACATGCTTGGATTTGTTGTGGAGTTTGCTCTTTGAAATTTATTACCACCACATAATATTTTTCATCATTACCTTATATATTATTAAGTTGAATAAACATACAAAAATGTATATATACGTAGATATAATATGCTTGTGTGATGTCACATATTGCAAACTTAAAAGAATTCATCACTTCATATTGTCAGAGTGAACGAAAATTAGCAGCACAGCCTTACTAATAACTTTTTTATATATTTGACTTTTTTATGTATGGTTAGCGATACTACTTTACCACGATGGTTCTTTTTTTTTAGAAGAAATATTTTTTAGGAGTTATCAATATTTTGTTAGGAAGAATTAGGTCAAAATCTGATGCTGAATTTAATGAGAAATTAATCCAACCCTTCAAATTGCAAAAGATAAGCTACCTATGAGCGAATTATTATTTACCACGTAGTAAAGTGCTTGTACAGTAGGGCTACGATGGCTATCCGAGTACAGAACCAGAGTACGAAACCTATCCAATTGCAGAGAGGTGTAAGACAGGGTGACGTCATATCCCCGAAACTCTTTACCGCTGCATTGGAAGATGTTTTGCATTTGAAGAGGAGTTGCAGAGATTAAGACTGCTGGTGAAGTAATCAAACGAGCGTTTAAAAAAATTGTCCGCTACTTGACAGTACTTCCAATTAAAATTCAAGCTTTCAACGTCCGGCGGCATGTTGCGTAGTGCATGCGACCGTACTACTAGCAATTTACTATATCGCAAGGTGTTGTTTGAAGAACAATTGTAATGCATAATTTTTTAATACACTACCATTCATTTCACTCATTGTAACCGTATTGAGTCAACCGAATTACACGTTTTTAAAGTTCGAAGCTGTGCACATAATTTTTTACCAGATCTATCTATCTCCAACACTGTCAAAATTGTGATCCGTTTCGGTGGTGCACGTATGTTACTTGCCTGTCTGAGTCTGTCTGAGTCTGACACTAATAATAAACGTAATCTTAAACTTAACATTCCAAAAATAAAAGCAGCTAGTCATACAAAATTTGTAGGTTTAATTATAGATGACGATATAAATTGTAAACCACATGTAAACGATGTCCCTATCAAAATAAATAAATTCGTGTATGTGTAGGAAGTATAGTGGGTTGCATACAGAGACTAATTTTGTAGTTAGGAATATTAATTAATTCGTTTACACGAATTAACTATCCAACGAGTCGAGGATAAACTAGTAACGGAATACGACAAACGCACCGTTCCACGTCAGAGCCAAGACTGTCTTAACGGCGGCCGCTCAGTCAGTTTTATACAAGCAGGACGGGCGGCAACGCAGGTGCAATGCCGCAGGTGTGCGGTATACGTGTCGTTTACAAGAATTCTGTCTAGCTAGACCGACGCCACCGCACCTACAACGGTGCAGGTGGCGTCACGGCCATACTGACATGCGTGCGTCCTCGCACGCGCTTCATCACAATTTTAGTTATCTGTAGACAAAAAAACATCGTTCGACTATCCTGACATAACAGCGTCTGGTCCGGTCTATACTGACCCTTCAGACTTTGGTAACAGTCAGTTCTGTTCCGGCAGTAAGCCATACAAAACTTTAATCAACTTTATGCTAGATCGGAATGATAAGTCTGTAGCTTTTTCTATTTTCTCTTTTTTTTTTCAAGTACTGTTTTCGCTAGTCCGGAATAACTATTCCCTATAGCTATATCACTGGACCGGCACAAAGCCCTGCAATGATTGTAAGAACTATTCTTTTTTCTTAACCTCTTTTTTTTCAGTACTATTTATGCTAGTCCGGAATCACTATTCCCTGTAGCTATATCATTGGACCGGCAAACGCCATGCAATGATAGCAAGAACCACATTTTTTTTCTTACTCTCTTTTTTTCAATTCAGTATAGAACAGTTACAGACCAACCATACCGCAAACATGTCCCGGTTACAATCACACAAAAGTGTATCGTGAGGGACGTAGTGACACGATAACACCTAAGTTTGTAAACCAACAGCAACTCGACACATATCCCAGTGCAGCACAGACCAGCCTCCCTGCAACTTCATGTTCCTTTCCTGCACTAGAATAATTACTTCGCTAGAGTGTTGCAACGTCTCTAGTATTTTCTAGATGCACAAACACAGCTACCTCTGACTGTCGCACGTCCTCGTGCGGTTGACAGTAAACAGCATACGGTCTATCAGTTATCACCACCTGCTAACAGATATTAACTCTTGTTAAATATTACAACGGTCGACCATCCCAGACTTCATTTAAGTCATGAACGCGCCGATATGGCTAACCTCCAGGCAAACGCACTTCAGCTTTCCGTTCTGCTGCGTCCGTGGCTCATTCGCGCCAGCGAGCCGTCGCGCCGTACTAGCGCTAGCGAATCGTCGCACTGCTTTGCAAAATTAACAGAAATCGAGATATATGTATTACGAACCATGGAATTCCGAGCTTCCAAAATTCATCACATATTCTCTTAAGAAACGGCAACTGTATGACATTTGAAAACATTGCAAAAATCTACGAAAGCCGACCAAGCCTCAGACGTTCATTTACAGCATCAAAGGACCATATGTTCGGCGGCCGCTTGAATTGCCTTGCCGTAAGATCTGCCGATAAGTTACAGACTGTAGCGGTGTAAGCTCAATCTTACTAGCGCTCGGCGGTACCTTACCCTGTTCCATTAGCCGTCACAACATCTTCCTCATTGATCATTGTTGCAGAGACTTCTACGAATCTCTCGACATCAAACCCCAATCTTGTCGACCACACAGTATTCGGAGCAAACTGCAACAGTGATCAACACATTAGAACACAAAAATGTCACTTATTATTTTCAATTCCTAGCATGTTTAAGTTAATCCTTTATTTTGGTACATCGCTTAAACGTTTTGAATTTCAAAATATAACTGATGATAATCATGTTTCGCATAAACTATCAAATTACAACAAAACTTGAACAAGTTAATTTTTAATTCAATGCAAACGATGACTCGTCTAGAAAGCCTCCGACATTTCTTTCATGTGTTAACATATTTAGATACGTCAGAAATAATGAAAATAGTTGGTACTTTTAATACAAATCGAACAAAAGGATTTATCTTTTGGCTTAAATAATTTCACTTTATCTTTTCTCTACACTTTAATGATACGACAATATCGTAAGTAGGACAGCAAATTTCATAACGGTATTTAACATAAAAACAGATTCATCAATGCGGAATGCATTATAGTCTTTCACAAATGTAATAATCCTCATACTATTCGAAGATTGTATGTGGGCAAAAATGGGGACTTTATCCCACTTCTGATGTAGGAAGTATAATGGGTATAGTACAGAGACTAATTTTGTAGTTAGGAATAATAATTAATTCGTTTACACGAATTAACTATCCAACGAGTCGAGGATAAACTAGTAACGGAATACGACAAACGCACCGTTCCACGTCAGAGCCAAGACTGTCTTAACGGCGGCCGCTCAGTCAGTTTTATACAAGCAGGACGGGCGGCAACGCAGGTGCAATGCCGCAGGTGTGCGGTACACGTGTCGTTTACAAGAATTCTGTCTAGCTAGACCGACGCCACCGCACCTACAACGGTGCAGGTGCCGTCATATTCACTTAAACAAATAAAAAACATAACAAACAAAAAACCACTGTCATGTCCTACCATGTATACGTAGAATCTTTACTGCTGTATGGTCTTATAATGTGGGGCAACAGCACTGATTAAAATAAAGCACTTGTCGCGCAAAAAAATGCATTAGAGCTATATGTGGGCTAAAACCGAATGAACCGTGTCAACCAGTGCTTAAAAACTTGGCTTATTACCACTTCCATCACTTTATATCTATGAAGTATTTATGTTTATACAGAAGCACAAAAAGTTGTTTACAACGATAGATGATGTAAATCCCCGCAGTTGTCGAGATCCTTATAGACTTGTACTAAACGATAATCCTAGAATAAGAAAATATAATAAAAGTTGTTTATTTATGTGTGTTCACTTATATAATAAGATACCTAATAACTTTAAAATATTAAATACAAGATCATTTAAATTAAAACTATATCAGTGGCTAAATAATTGTAATTTCTATAGTGTTAAGGATTTTTATAGCCAAAAATATTAATGTAAAAAAAAATTGCATGCTATGAATAAGCGTAGCAAAACATGCTGATCTGAAACATTCTGTAAAATCTATTATATACCATGTTTTATGTAACCAATAAGGTACCGTTATCAGAATAAATGTCTGTCAGTTTTTCTTTACGAGACATAAACCAATGTAAAGCTGATATAAAATTTATTAGTTTTAAGTCACCCACTAGTTCGATATGTACTGCCTGTGTCGTGAAACATACGCAAACTGCAATATACACTTTAACAATACGATATCCGCGGCCCTGTTGGCTGAAATATTAAATTGGGCCAGCATGGTCGACTCCTATTTTTTCAAATGGAAAACCGCAACAAGTCATGCTCGAGGTAAGTTTCCCATTAAAGGGTTTATTATTTATCCTTTTAGGTATTTACAGGGTAAGCATTGACGACAACAAGACATAGCTAAGCTACGACCACCGATAGGCCAGTACACTTCCTGGATTGTACTTTAAAATAACTGTAGGCTTACGTGCTGTGTTCGAAATTATATAAAAGCTGAAAGGATTAGTGGACTGTAGTAAAATATAATGTTTTGTCTCATAGGAAAAAAAAGTTTCTTAAACGGCTTCCAATATGCATTATAGGTATCTTCAGGTTATCTAATACTACGTTAAATTTAGTTTAATTTCATTTTAATGAACTTTTTTATTATTTTCAATAACTTTTAATTAACTTTTGGGAGACAATTTTTAGTTTTGCATTAAGTAAATATTATATTTCAGAAATTATAGTGATTGAGATATTCTTATAAGTACATTTAAGTCATGATTCAACTCATTACTACCAAGAAATTTATTATTTTTATAACTTTATTTCACAAATCTTGATAAATTTTTACACGTAACCGACTATTTGCTTAATATTTGTAAATTACAAAACCGATCGAAATTCATGAAACTGTTATCAACCTATTTATAACATGCAAGAAGAATTTAAATTTAATTTAAAATTTAAGAGTTAGGTTTTAAATTCTTACCGTTTGCCAGAAACGTGTCAATAAGTTAAAGAGGTCATAATCAGAAGTATTATCGTAAGAAGCATCGACATTTCCCAACTGACATTGTAAACGCGAATTAGGTAGTCCATCCTTTATTTTGAGATAGCCACCGACTAACCAACCCAGCGTGGATTCCCAAAGCACTGGGTTGTCTAGCCCTAAACGTTTGGTTTGAGTTCCTAGTAGTTAATGATTTCTTATAATTACGCAAACACTACACATTTATATAAAACTAGTAGTTTAGTCCCAAAATATATATGAACAAATAATAATATTCACACTTTCTGGTATGTAAAAAGAAGGGTCTACTTAATTTATTCTTTAGAATGTTTAATTTCGATACATCTAATAAGTTGCATGGCACCTTAAGGCTTTAACTAGCCTGAATGAACTGGACGAAACGCTGATCGCAGAGATTTTAGCCGACGTCAACACCGTCTAGCAACTATGTTCTGTATTACTTATAAAGTGCAAAGATTAATAGACTGCAGAGGTGACAATTATATAAGTGACATACTGCCTGTTATGCTTGCGCATCACTGAGAATTATTTCGCGGTTAGGCATCTTCAATTACATTGTGCTGTAGTTTTGTCCGGTAGGCGTCACGAGCTATCAAGTGTTCAAGTTTCAAGTACGTAAGAGTTTTTTATTATATATGTTAAATAGTATTTATTTGTGTCTTATCAGTAGATCTGAGTCAAAGCTTTCGCTGTAAATTTTTCCCGGGTTTGATCCCCGACAGCACGAATGAAATTTGTAATTGCAATTTTCGTCAACACGCATTGGGGCAGCGCGGCGGGCATTTCCTTGCCCTAAAACCCTCTCAGAAATAAAAAGAGTCCTGTACCCAGTAGAGGGACTTGTATAGCCTATTACTTTACTTTGTAGCAACATTCATATTCGTTTCAGATACAGATGGGTACCTCATGCTGACAAAAATATCATGTGCAGGCGACGAAAACGTAAAACATCTTTGTATCTAGATAAGACGTTCGAGAGATTGTCAGTCATGTCATACGCCACATTTTCTATAGAGCATAGAACATTGCAGATAGGGCAAAATAAAAAATAATACAAAATATTATGGGAACTATTTATTAATAATATATACATTTATGGGTATTTATAATAAAAATAATGAACAAGCTGCAAGTTTCAACTAATAATGTTTCTTGTAAACACAATTGTAAAATTCCTGTTTTCATTTTTAACAATGGTTAATGATGATGAAACGTAGTCAAGATCACTTCATTTAAAATATATCTAATTAAAATTGACACATGACCTATTTGGCCTTCTACTTACAACTTGGCGGAAATTTGAGAAGAAGATTTTGTCTTTTCACATTGTTTACAACTGGCGTGGTTTCGAAAAGCGTGATTAAGTATCACATGTCACAAGTGGTATATAATCAATTAAATACTGAACTTTTCTGAAATTTATTTTTTTGTTTATTTTTGTTATATCTTCTTAAAAACTGACGCTATCTCACTATTTTATTATTTGTTTTTTTTTGTAACGCATAAGGATAAGTTAGACTAAGTTAGATTAACTTGGATAAGTTAGTATTTTTTTTAATTTTATCACAAAATTTCCGCAATAAATTATTACCTTTTCTACAGTGATTCTCTCCTCTTAGATTCGGCGTGACAACAAGTCAGTGACTGTAGGATGTTATTCTGAGTCACAGTTAGTTACTCAGCGACCATAAATCATTATATGTATGTATAGACATACATATATACATTTTTTTTTAATATTTATGTTTTTTTTTAATTGATTGATTTTTTGAAACCTGGTAAAATTATTTTTTTCCATACCAATTGATGGGCCTGAGAATAATGCCAGTTATGCTCTTTGTCTGCAGTTATTTTTTATTTTATACTCAATTGCAGACAAAACAATATTGATGGCGCATCTCTAAAACAAAATTTTACCTCTTCTCCTTCTAATAATAGCTCGATGCACCTAACACGGCAGAATAGTTAATATTATCTATAAGACCATTTGCAGAAACAGTTTTTGTTAACAGTTATGAGTGTAACATTTTTATGAGCTGCTTTGTTTATAATGCCTTGAGCAACATTTTGCCGGTTTCTGTACAGAAAATGATGCTGGCTTTGCAAATATGCATGGCCGCTACTATTGAATATAATACCCTATGTAACACTTATTTACATAGAAACTTTAATTATCATTTGCATAAAATTATAAATAGCACTTTTTACACAAGAAAGTAAACTAAATCAGTCCATCTTGTTTTTCACTAATTAAGTGAAAAGTTAAACAAAGCAATAGGTCCGTGATTTAAAATTTCTTGCAACTTTTTAGAGAAAAGCATGACCTTATCATAATATAATAGTCAATCATTTAGCCATGTGATAAAACTGATAAGTGTGCCAGTCGTACATTATTGATGATATTCGGGTCATTATACTGGAAATAGTATTTTAAATATTTTGTAGTACAATTGATTATCTACAGTATGATTGACCGTGTATATTTTAGACTTTTATAAGCTGTTATGTATGTATATACATTTGTATATGTAGTGTTTGCTTATATGTAGTATACAATAAATATTGTTATTTGTTTTATTTACTAATAATTTACCATGCACAAATACACAAACATACATTTATATATAAGTCACTGTCTCGAGCGCACCGCGTCAGTTACACGAGAGCCTCGCGCGAGAGTGGACGTGTTGTTTAGTTAAAGTGCGTGCCGAGCCTGTGTTACACTACAGTGGTTAGAGAAGATAGCAGACATTACAAGTGGCGACGAGGAAAAAGATAAGTACCTATTTAGTATAAAGATATAATCAAAAATAGGTTAGCAATGTGCAACTATTAGCATTGCAATTGTAAATTAATTCCTAGAGTACCCGCGGAAAAAAAACTGTGGATTATGAATTATGATTTATTGTTTTTAACCCTGTTCTGATCATTTTAATAATTTATATAAAATATATGTTCGCATTTGACCACGCTTATGGTGTGCTAAAATTTTTTTTTTTATGTAGCAATGATAAAATAATGATTTATTTTAACATATGTCTATTAGCACAACTTTTATATAAAAAGATTTTTGATGGAAAAATAGTAGATGTTACTAAAAACTCCTCTCGATTCGAACCGAAATACAATGTCGTTAGCTAAATTTTAGTGGCATTTAACATCTAGGTGTGATATTTATCGCCTTTAATGAAAATACTATTTTACTGCTTTCATGGCATATATAAGTCTTACAAAAAATCGTGGACACTTCACGACTTCTGTACATTGCAAAGTAGGTAACTAGTAATACTTGTTATTTATTTATTTGCTTTTTAAGGGAAACATACAGTGCAATAATAAATTACATAATAAAACATATAAAAGTAATCCTAAAAACCAATGAAGTTTCCACAGATATCTAATACATAATAAAAGCAAACCACAATATTATGTTGTATAAAATTAAAAATATAAAAGAATAAAACAAGCTAAATGGTATTCATAAATTAAAACATTAAGTAGTAAGTAGTTAAAAGTAACATTATATATACAACTCAAAGTGATACTACCAATTATATATTAAGTTTTACAATATTTTCTTTGTAACTATCATATTCAAGGTGAAAAATATCTAATATTTACAATATTTTAAGTTAAACTTTTTGCATGTACGAGATACAAAATTATTTGAGGCATTTTTTTGTTTTAACTTTAGGTAATGCAAAAAGTGGTTTATTTCGTGCACCTAACCTGTGACACGCAAGATTCACCTTGCCTAAAAAAAGTAGGGGAGAGTCGATGATATTATGAAGCAATTTGTACAACAACATTTGATCTCTTATATCACGGCGTTTCTCGAGGGTATTGCTGTCTAAGTTATCAATAATGGTAAATGCGCAATATAGGTATTGAATTTACCCAAAGCCAAAATGGCACAGCGATGGAAGTAGTCGGTATAACAAATAAACCAAAAGAGAAGGGCGAGTGTTATGGAACATATTATTATCATGAAACTGAGTTTGGGTACCAAGATACCAATCATTAAATTGAGTTGGGTACTAAGATACCATCATTAAATTGAGTTGGGTACTAAGATACCATCATTAAATTGAGTTGGGTACTAAGATACCATCATTAAATTGAGTTGGGTACTAAGATACCATCATTAAATTGAGTTGGGTACTAAGATACCATCATTAAATTGAGTTGGGTACTAAGATACCACCATTAAATTGGAACTTGGGTACTAAGGTAAGTACCACCATTAAATTGGAGCTTGGGTACTAAGGTATGTACCACCATTAAATTGGACTTTGTGTACTAAGTTACTACCATTAAATTGGACTTTGTGTACTAAGTTACTACCATTAAATTGGACTTTGGGTATTAAAATACCAGCATTAAATTGGAAAAAAAAATATAAGAAACTGTTTCAGTTTGCCCCTCAAATAATAATAATAATGATACCGTTATCAGCTTTAATGTGATAGCACATCTATGGCTATAAGGTGTGGAAAATGGAAAAGGTCTCTACTAATCTATTTGGACGTAGCTGAAGTTATATCAGCACTCGAGAAACGAGCTACGCTATTGCATTTTGGTGGCTCTGGGATAAAAGAAACCGTTGATGTATTTTAAGTAGCAAAAAAAAAAAACTCCACGAGTATTTTCAACCTAAATGGAGCAAAGTTTATGAGCGGCATGTTTTTCGATTGCTAAAACAGAAAAAAGGAGAGATATTTGAGAAGTTTTTGATAAGATTGCGTCAACAAGCCGAAAAGTGTGCATTGAAAAGCAAGATGATCATTTCATAGATCAAATTGTGGAAAAGTGTAATTCGAAATTGTGCAAGAACCTTATATCTTACAAAACGTGGGAAGAGTTAAAAAGCAAAAAAAGTACATGCTTTTAATCAAATGTAAAGACCAGACAAGACATTATTAGCATAGGGTAGTAACTCTCCTTTGGCAAAGGTTCATTTGAAACTATACTCGAAGTCGATGGACGAAAGGAACATACAACCATTTACGTGATTTCGGGGGGTACTAGAAACCTGTTTGGTATGAACACAGCAGTCCGACTGGGTGTCTTAAAACTTGGTATCGGGATAAATCAAGTGGAGAGTAAAAGCAAGCCGATCCCCTTTAAAGAGAAGGTTGCAATCAAAATTAAGGAATCACTAAACAGTGATATAATTGAAGAAGTGCAAGGCCCGTCTAAATGGGTTTCACCAATGTTCCAATCATGAAAGAAAATGGTGAATTACGTTTGTGGGTAGATATGAGATGTACGAACACCGTTATATTGCAAGAAAACCACCCCCTGCCTACTATGGACCATTTTTGCCTAAAATGAAGAAAGCTAAATATTTTAACAAATTAAGACATAAAAAAATGCCTTCCATCAAGTGGAAATTCACTCTGAATCCAGACACATAACGACTTTTATAACCCCCAAAAGATTATATAGATATAAAAGAATAATGCTTGGAATTACCTGCGCTTCCGAGATTTTTCAGAAGATCATTGAAAAGATGCTGATAAACTGTGAAGGGGTCGTCAATTTTATTGATGATATCCTGGTATTCGGGAACAGTGAAGAAGAACATGACGCATGACTAAAAAAAAAAGTTCTACAGGTACTTAGTAAAAACAACGCCGTGCTGAATAGCAATAAATGCATATATAAAACGCAGGATGTGAATTTTCTGGGACACAGGCTTACACATGAAGGAGTAAATCCTTCAACAAGTACGTTGAGAGCATTATGAAATTTAGGGTCCCAAAGACCATAGAAGAACTCCAAAGTTTTTTAGGACTCTTAAACTACATAAACAAATGGATACCTAACTTGGCCGCCATGACAGAACTTCTGAAGCACCTGTTAAGACAGAAGATGAGCAAAAGGGAGAGCTTGGAAAAACAATGGTCTGGAGAACAAGATAAAGCATTCCAAAAACTCAAACGGATGCTCACGGAAATACAGATTTTAGGGTATTATGACGTCAGAGATGCAAGACAGGTGATAGCAGATGCTAGCCCTGTCGGACTTGGTGCTGTCCTTGTACAAAATGATACAAATGGCCCTAGAATTATTGCCTATGGTAATCGAGCTTTGACAGACTGCGAGCGGAGGTATAGCCAAACGGAAAAAAAGGCACTAGCATTAGTTTGGGGGGTCGAACATTTTAATATTTTTATTTGGAAAGCCTTTTGATTTAGTCAATGACTACAAGCCGCTAGAGATATTGTTCGGGTCTAAGTCAAAACCATGTGCGAGGATTGAACGATGGATACTGAGGCTACAGTCTTATTCATTCAAGGTTATATACAAGCCAGGAAAAAACAAATATAGCTGATCCCTTGTCACGATTATGTAACTATCCTGATAACCCACCAAAAGGAAAAGACCAGCATGTGTACCAAATAGTGGAAAATTCTAGACCAGTTGCTATACCAATGAGTTCCATTGTAGCATATTCAGAAAAAGAACAAGAGATTTACAAAGTGAAAAAAGGTGTCTATCAGAACGACTGGGACGATCCGATTAAGAGTTACAAATTTTTTAAAAACGAGTTGTGTTTCCATGATAGTATTCTACTTCGTAGAAATAAAATTGTAATACCACAGCAACTCTGCAAGAGTGTATTAGATGCTGCATACGAGGGTCATCCAGGTATCGTAGCGATGAAGGGACGCTGGAGATCAAAGGTATGGTGGCGCCGTATCGATAAAGACGTAGAACAATTAGTAAAGGCTTGTAAATGTTGTACGTTAGTGGGTTTGCCAAGCCCAACTGCACCAATGAAGAGACGAGAGTTGCCTGCAGCTCCATGGATAGATGTCACAATGGATCTAATGGAACCATTGCCAAGTAACGAGTATCTGTTAGTAGTGGTCGACTACTATAGTCGATACAAAGAAGTAAACAATTACAAAAACATCACAAGCTTACAGATTATTAAAATGGTAAAAGAAATGTTCAGTAGACTTGGTTATCCTATTTCTATCACCGCAGACAATGGCAAGCAGTTCGTGAGTGAAGAGTTTCGATCCTTCTGCAAAGAATGTAACATTAAGTTATTTAGTACTGTACTATATTGGCCTCAAATGATCGGCGAAGTTGAAAGACAAAACAGAGATATTTTGAAACGTCTTCGTATCAACCAGATTGAGAGGAAGGATTTAAAAGAAATGTTTATGGCAGTATCTTCTAATGTATAACAGCACCCCTCCTTACAGTTACCGGGAAGTTAGCGTCTGAACTGTTTTTTCACCGAAAAAGTAGGGATAAAATTCCATCAATAGGTGAAATAAATTACAGACAATCATTTAGATTCAGATATCAGGGATAGAGACAAAATACAAAAAAGGAAAAGGAAAAGAGTATATATATAGAAAACGCAAAGCAACTCGCTCAGATATAATACAATGAGATAAGGTTTACGTAAAAGCAGTGGAAAATAATTAATACAGACAATACAAGCTGCTTTGTGATTGTTATGAGTTATAATGAAAAAAAAAGAAAAAAAATCTTGATAAGAAAGAGATGTAGTGTTTGCTTATATGTAGTATACAGTAAATATTGTTATTTGTTTTATTTACTAATAATTTACCATGCACAAATACACAAACATACATTTATATATAAGTCACTGTCTCGAGCGCACCGCGTCAGTTACACGAGAGCCTCGCGCGAGAGTGGACGTGTTGTTTAGTTAAAGTGCGTGCCGAGCCTGTGTTACACTACAGTGGTTAGAGAAGATAGCAGACATTACAGTATACCTATCTATTACAATGCGTGGCTGTGCCCACGCGCCCTCTGTTAATAAACCAGTGCATAGCAAGCTACCGGCCGTTTAACTCGCTGACCGCATACTTAACATTAGCGACGAGTACCCGCGCAAAAAGTAATTAAAAATGGCTAATTCATATTTTGGAATATTATCCAGTTTTAACCACGATATACAGGAGAGGAAAACTTATAAAAGCCGAATAAATCAGTGGTTCTTGGCAAATGAAATTAATAACACGACGGATCCGAGCGGGAAAAAGAGAAGAGCAATTTTGCTAAGTGCACTCTCGGAGAGTACCTATAGGCTCGCTGAGAATTTAGCCTTACCCAAGGATGTGCAGGAGGTACCCTACGAAGACATCCTACGATTCTTCGACATCCATTTTAACCCGAAGATTGTCGGTTTCACGGAACGACACAACTTCTATGCAGCATTGCAGCAACCCGGTGAAACACATTCACAGTGGGCCGCGAGACTGCGCGGTCTTACGTCACGCTGCGCTTTCCATGATATCGAAGAGGCCCTACGAGACCGGTTTATTATGGGAATGATGCCTAGTCTTGAGAAAGAGAAACTTTACGCCCAAGATATTACAAATCTAACTCTCAGGAAAGCTGTTGAATTTGCTGAAAACGTCCGTTGTGCGAAATCAGCTGCAATCGCCAGTGCCAGTACAGCCGACGCGTCCGCCGCTTCTACTAGCGCGTTGTACAAGATTAGATCAAGAGATAAAGGTGCAAGAATTGTAAAAAGTGATCTTCCGGTAAAACAAAAGTGTAAAGTGTGTGGCTATACGAACCACAAGGCTTCGGAGTGCCGGTATGCGAATTTCGTATGTAGGAAGTGTAACGTCGTAGGCCATCTACGTAGAATGTGTACGTCAAATAAAGTTAACTACGTAGATAATGGAGCCGGAGACGAAGACATCGATGATGATGGTATGGTATTTAAAATTCGTTCGTTGCGTGGTGAACCGATGGTCGAGACCGTGTTTATTCGGGGAATGGCGTTTAAGTTTGAAATAGATAGCGGTTCCGCCGTAACTGTGATACCGGAAAAATTATACAAATCTCATTTTAAAGATATTCCATTGATTGTTCCGCATAAAAGGTTGATGAGCTACACGGGTGATAGCATAACATTTGTAGGCACAATCCGGTTACCCGTGTACTATACTAACCGCTCACACACGCTCGACGTGTACGTCGTCCGGGGACGGCGGGCCGCCGCTCCTCGGTAGGGACTTTATATCTACATTCCAATTAGAGTTATCGTCAGTTTTATCAACGGTGAATTACTGTCAGGGTACCCTTCCCTCCGTGGAAGAACTGCAATGTCAATTTTCAGTTCTTTTTTCGGATAAATTAGGTCGTTTTACTAAACATAAGGTGCACTTACAGTTAAAAGATAATGCAAAACCAGTTTTCTTTAAAGCGAGACCGATTGCATTTGCCCTACGGAATAAAATAAATAGTGAACTAGATAGAATGGTTGAGTTAGGGGTATTAAAACCGGTTGACCACGCAGACTATGCGTCCCCTATAGTCCCTGTTTTAAAAAGAAATTTCACTATTCGCTTGTGTGCCGATTACTCGGTTAGGATTAATAGGCCATTAATTATCGACCAGTATCCTCTGCCAACTGCCAAGGAATTGTTTGCAAAGCTTTATGGTGGGAAAAAATTCACCAAATTGGACTTATCTATGGCTTATAACCAATTTGAGCTGGATGACGGGTCACAAAGGTACACTGTAATTAATACTCATCGTGGATTATACAAGTATACTAGGCTAGTCTTTGGGCTTGCTCCAGCGCCAGCAATTTTTCAGCGCGCGAAGGAGGGCCTAATTGGTGGACAGGAGGGCGTGCTGTGTTTGTTAGATGACGTGCTCATTACGGGGCGTGACGACGCCGAGCACGCTGCACGCCTCCGGGCGGTGTTGCAGACCTTACAAGAAGCAGGATTGACCTTGCAAAGGGAGAAGTGCGAGTTCTATAAAGATGAGGTTAACTACTTGGGTTATGTTATCAATAAAAATGGGTTGAAAAAGTCTCCAGATAAAATTAAAGCAATAGTAGACTCCCCTGCACCATCAAATATATGCCAACTGCAATCGTTTTTGGGCCTAGTAAATTATTATCGAAACTTTGTACCAAGTGCAGCGTCTGTTTTAAGCCCACTTTATAATCTGCTAAAAAAGGGGGTAAAATGGTCTAGATCATCATGAGGCATTCACAAAAATAAAACTGTTATTAGCTTCAGATCAGGCACTCGCCCACTTCAACCCCGAAGCAAAGCTAATCCTGACTGTAGACGCGTCTCCGGTTGGCTTGGGTGCGATACTGTCGCAAGTAGGTTCCGACGGGCAAGAAAGACCGATTTCGTTTGCATCGCGAACTCTAAATATCGCAGAAAAACGACCGCAATTATATTTCGAATTCGGCGCTTCCATCAGTATTTGTACGGTAGAACAAATCCGTTCGTATCAAGAACAGATCATAAGCCACTAATTTCGATATTCGGACCGTACAACGGCATTCCGGAAGTATCGGCGAATCGACTGCAGAGGTACGCAATGTTTCCAAGCGCGTATAACTATACGATCGAGTATATACGAAGCGCTGATAACAGCGCCGACTATTTGTCTCGCTCAAGTATTTCGGAGGCGAGGCGCGTGCCCGACACGGGTGCAGGCGCACTCGATACGTGCACTGCGGACGACTTAACTTCGAGCGACCGCGCGGCTTACGTGAGTTTTGTGGTCGACACGAGTTTACCGATTACGGTTTCGGAACTACGGGATGAAACAAAAAGGGACAAAATTTTATCTAAAGTAACCGAATACGTTAAACACGGTTGGCCTAAGAAAATAAGTGATTTGTACCTTAAGCCTTATTTTTCATGTAGAACGCAATTCTCGGTTGAAAATGGATGCTTAATGAGAGGTCATAAGATCGTGATTCCCGAGACGTTGCGTAAAAGGGAGTTAGCCGAGTTACACAAAACACATCTGGGTATCATAAAAACCAAGGCCGAAGTTCGATCCAGATTTTGGTTTCCGGGCGTAGATGAGGCCGTGGAGCATATGGTAGGGACATGTGAGGTATGCATCAACCAGCGGCCATCTCCTCCGCGCGTGCCGCCACCCCCTGGCCTCGGACACACCACCCTTTCACCCGCGTACATATGGATTTCCTGGGTCCCATAGCTGGTCGAATGTATTTAGTGGTCATTGATTCGTACTCTAAATGGCCGGAGATATACGATACAGCTAGTTCTACTTCCTCCGATACAGTCATTGAAAAGATGTACGAATTCATGTCTAGGTTAGGCATACCGCAAACGATTGTAAGCGACAATGGAACGGCGTTTACTTCACAAGAATTTTAACGTTTCTGTGAAATAAACGGGATATCACACGTTACGTCGCCACCGTATCACCCGGCAAGTAAAGGTCAAGCCGAAAGTTATGTAAAATAGTCAAAAAGAGTATAAAATCAAGTATTATGTCTAGCAGCAACACAAAACAATCAAAAAACAATTTATTAAAGTTTTTGTTTGATTACCGGAATTCAAAGCACTCGACCACCGGCATGTCACCCGCTGAGTTGATTTTCGGGCGAAAGCTAAACTCGCGCTTAGACATATTGGTACCTACGTCATCGCTGTCTGCGTCTGCGGCTTCATCCGATTTGATAAATGCGCAAAAATGTCCACAGAAGGAAGAACCAGTCCGTATTAAGCAAATGCTACCTGGAACTTTCGTTTTATATAAAAAATATGTAAATAACAAGTTTAACTGGTGTAAGGGAACGATAACAAAAAGAATTGGCAAAGTTATCTACTTAGTAAAAGATTGGGACACGCAAATATGTTATCGAAAACATAAAAATCAATTAATTTTATATAAAGCTCAAAGTAATGACTATAACGCATGGGACGTGGACGCTTACGAGAAAGGGAACACTTGAGACACCGGAAACACTTTTACACACCGCCATCGCTGCCGGCATCACCATCACCATCATCATCATCATCGTCACCACTTCATCCGGCGTCTACCATAGATCTTAGCCTAGTTACCACGGCAGAGCGAGAAGGTTCGCCACGTCAAGGGGAAAGTGATGAAGCAGAGAACCCTGTGCCGCCTCGGTTGGAGAAGGACGACGAGTTCCACGAAGCAGAAGCAGATTTTAATGGTGGTCGAATCGAAGCCACTAGAAATAGACTGCGCCCCCGTCCCAAGGTTGATTATAAGCGTTTCTTTTAGGTTATAGTTGTCTTCTTTATTATAATTTATTTTATTCTTGTATTCTAAAATAGGGTGGGGAATTATTATGTATGTATATACATTTGTATACCTATCTATTACAATGCGTGGCTGTGCCCACGCGCCCTCTGTTAATAAACCAGTGCATAGCAAGCTACAGATAAAAGCCCTTCCACATTTATTTTAGTCTCGAATTAAATTAATCAAAATGAAAATAAGAACTTTGGCTCTTTATAACTGATCTTTAATTATAAAACAGACTTGAAATTATGTAATTATCGGCATTTTAATTCATTGAACTTTTTAAAGATTGTGTTGAAACTCTACTGGTAAAAAAAACCAAATATATATATTATAGTTCTTGATGAAAATAAAGTATGCGCGTCATCGCATCCCATCAAGAATTTCTAATGTAATACTTGGTGTAAAGCTAAGACGTGATAATAACTGTAAACAATAGAATAAAAAAATAATGAAAACATCTGTTAATACTTGCTTTATAACCCAATAAATATTATTTGACCGTAATAAAATAAAACAAGGTAGTCATCGGTATGAAAGTAAAAATAAATATTTTCGATTATTTTTGCAATATCTAACAGACGGATCTGCGCGCGATTCTGATCCATCTAAAGATGTTAAATTTCAGCAAGCACTGTCAAATTCAACAGGAGTCACAGAAAAAAACGGTTCTTGATACAGAAGGGTAAATAAATTATTTAACCTATAAAGTAAAATCACTTTATTAAAAATCAAAATAGCCCAATAGCTTTATTAACATGAGACACATAATTGTACGAGTTCTTACAATACTTATTTTACTGAAATCTCAGAAAGTTTTTCTAATAGAATAAGGGTGACAAACGAGCACACAGTCCACCTGATGGTAAGTGGTTGCTACAGCCAATAGACATCTACATATATTCTCGATTACGTATCAAAATGTAGATGCGTTGTCACCCGTGAGGACTAAGATGTAATGCCTCGTTTTCAGTTAAAAAATGTAAATGAGTTGTCACCCGTGAGGACTAAGTTGTAATGCCTCGTTTCCAGTAAAAAGGTTCTCCGGTTCTGTACACTCACCATACGAAACACAGCAGGGTTAAACTGCTATTTTACATGGTATTCTGTGAGACCGTGGCCCTTACCTGGTCGAGCCGACCCATTCGTGCTACAACTATACCTACTACTAATATAGCTGCAGCATGGCTCTACCACGTAAGAAAAAATTGACTAAAAAATTGAATTCTATTGAGTGAATTTTTGTGGAATCGTGTTTTGCAAACCGCCACCTGAAATACGTACAATTTTTTTCGATAACGACGTGAAATTACAAAACGATCCCCATGCATATCAATGTGGCTCTAATATGGGCATGCCTCGGGATCTATCGGTGTGCGTGTGCGTGTGCGTGTGCGTGTGCGTGTGCGTGTGCGTGTGCGTGTGCGTTTGCGTGTGCGTGTGCGTGTGCGTGTGCGTGTGCGTGTGCGTGTGCGTGTGCGTGTGCGTGTGCGTGTGCGTGTGCGTGTGCGTGTACGTGTGCGTGTGCGTGTGCGTGTACGTGTGCGTGTGCGTGTGCGTGTGCGTGTGTGTGTTTGTGTGTGTTTGTGTGTGTTTGTGTGTGTATGTGTGAAGAAAAGCGTATGAGAATACGTGAAGAGGAATTAAGGTTGAGTACTACTTCGCTTACCTATACGAGGTTGCCACTCGAGAATCTTTCTTCCTATTTTTTTATCGGTTTTCCAAGTTATATAGCCAGCCCATTCCCATTTCCTTTAATATTCCGTTGAGCTATGTCAGTTACTCTGGTTCTAATGCGAATATCTTCATTTATAACTTTATAACGTAGAGAAACCCCTCTCCAATTTAAAATTTTTACATTTTTTAGATGATAGTTTGTCTAACATAAAAAAAAAACTATAAGCCCAAGAATGTCTTTATATAGTTATTTATAATTAGGAAAGCACCATTTTTATTATTTATTTGAATTGTTTGATTTAATTTGATAACGATGTATCTAAATGTAAGTATCTGTATCTATATTTCCCTACCCAGCAATATTTTATAAAGTCATACTCATAAAAATAGCGTTTTATTGTAATACATAAGTATAAAATTCAGTATCAACTAATTAATAAAAATATGCAACAATAAAATTACATAGGTATTAAAAACTATCGAAATCTAAGTAATGAGAGCATGTTTGTCGTTCCACATCTAAATTATATAAAAATGCAGTTTTTAATTTCACTAATCAACGTCGCCGCGAAAATTTCTTTTTCTTTGGACACTTTAAAAATTAATTTATTTAGAAAATAATATTTACAGTTACCAGTGTACAGATATTAATATTTTATATTTTTACATCATCATCACACATCTACTGCTAAATAACTGAGTATCCTATTCTATTTAATACACACAGTGATATACATACTGTAAAATACTAATCCACTTCTGATGTTAGAAACCGAATGGTTCGGCTCGACCGGGGAAGGACCACGGTTTCACAGAATACCAGCGTAAAATAACAGATTAATGCTACTGTGTTTCGTATAGTGAGTGTAGAGAACCAGGAGGTGGACTGTGTGCTCGCTTGTCACCCTCTTCCTATAAAAAATTAACTTACGTCAGTTAGCAGCATTAAGCTGATATTTTACGGTGGTATTCTGTGAGAGCGTGACCCTTCCCCGGTTGAGCCGACCCATTCGTGCTACAACTATACAATATAGCTGCTGCATGGCTCTACCAAAAGTTATAAGTTATTTTGCGTAACACATTTAAAATTACTGTTGTGATATGATCATTTTTTTACTTTATTTTGCACAATAAGTAACAAATCTAGCAATGTTTTTTTTTTCTTTTTAGAACTACACATATAAAGAAATAGAACCGTTAAAGATTTCAGGAAGAAGAATCATACAAATAGATTATTTTTTACGAAACAACTTCGTGAAATTGGGAACCATAGTTCGATGTTCAATTTCAATTTGAGAACTGTCGAAATGTTAAATAAAAAAAGATTCAACTTAACTCTACTTTTTTATATCAAGTGTCTAATGTGTGGTGCTAAATTCATTTTTAAATCTTCCAACGATTCGGAAAATAAAATGGATGTGAACGAGGAAGTCGTGGCCGGTATAATGACTATTGGTGCTGGAGTTACGCAGCTAAATACTGTTCTGTGTCATGCAAATATGCCACCAATGTCGGTACGATTGTACCAATCTAAACACGACATAATTTGTCGATGGTGGAAAACAACTGCGCAGCACTATATGTTCGACGCTGGTAAGGAAGAAAAAGATCATGCTGTATCTATTGGGAGCACAAATGATGATGGAATAGCGATGATAACTGTATCAAGTGATGCATGTTGGTCCAAGCATTCGTATGGAACTAATTATAGTGCCTCTTCTGGAGTTGGTGCACTTGCAGGAATGCACTCAAAAAAGTTCTATATTACGGAGTGAAAAATAAGATTTGTAATATCTGTTCACGAGCACAAACAAAAGGAGCACACACACCAAAACACACTTGTTTAAAAAAAATTTAAGGTCCTTTTACAGCAATGGAAGCAGTCATATTAGCGGAGGGATTTAAAAATTCTGTAGAAATGCATGGACTTATTTACAACCATTACGTCGCAGATGGTGACTGAAGCACATATGCTAGTATCCAAAATTCAAGACCATATGATAACGTAACATTTGGTAAAATTGAATGCAAAAACCATCTATTACGAAATTACTGCAAGAGACACCTTTCAATTTCTAACAATACCACATACCACATAAGGGCAAGAAAAATCCTAAAAGAACAATATTTACGAATATGTTGGGGCATTGAGAGCAGTGTAAAATATTGGACCAGTAAGGATGTTACTTTCGATAAAAAAGTAAGAAACATTAAGAATGACATAGTGAATGGTCCCTACCATATATTTGGTGATCACTCCAAATATGTATCGTATTTTTGTATCGATGAGATTAAAAAACGCGGTGTGAATATGGTACCAGAACTGAAAACATACGACGTATTTCAAATAGTTGAAGACTTAGCCCAAGGTCTTTCATTACATGCTTACAGTTTGGTATACAATGAAACGAATAATGCAGTAGAAAGTTTTAATGCACGAGTTGCAAAGTTTACAGGAGGTAAAAGAGTTAACTTCACCCTGCGGTGGTCCTATCTGTCCCGTTGCGCTGCAGCCGCAGTTTCCTATAACACATGTGTCCTACAGCGGCTGTACACAAATTTATTTTTAAAACTGAAGCTAGTCCCGAAATAGTGCACTTAGAAGAAATGCGGCACAAACAAAATCGAACAAGACTAGAGAAAAAAAGAAAAAAATATAAGACCTACAATTTCTAAAGAAGATGCATATTATGCTGATGTGTTAGAAGTGGTTCATGACAGTAGTGGAATGGCGGATTCCAACCCACGACTTTCGAGTTCGCGGTCCGCGCCCTGCCATTAGGCTACTGACGATATAAATCATCGCATCTAGACCCTTGTATGCATGCAAGCTGGTATCCATGATCTGCCCTAGCCATCTCATCATATTACTATAAGGTGGACTGAAATTATGTTTTACACTTTTATTTTATAAAAAAAAACTGTAGACATGCTGAGAAATTGCAAAATTAAATTCTACACAAATTCTAAACAAAACTGAGTTACAAGATTGCAGAGAAGTTGCTTCGCTTAATTGAAACATAATGTCTTGAGAAAGTTGGAAGGGTTAATTCACTTTGTGACGTCTACTGCAGTTACCATGTAGTGGATAAAATGTCTTGCTTCGTTTTTTTTTCTTAGCTGGATCTATCGTCCTCGCAAATTTAAATTAATCTTAATTATTATCTTTTGTTAGTTTTTGATATCAGATAGTTTTAACTTAAAAGATATTTATGAAAACTGATTCTATGTATTTTGTAACATTTAATAACTTATACTCGTATCTTAGCTCACGTTTTAAGCGCTTTCCCCGCGCTCACGAGAAGTGGGGGAGAGTTTGTAGGTGTAATATTCACGTATTTTATTAAATAATTTTACTCTCCACACTAGGACTTTCTCCTGTGTTATAGAGGACGTTTACATTCATAAATTGCACAAGGACAAACATCTAGATCCGAAAAGATTATTTGTACATACTACATACAAACATTTGATTGGAGTGGAATTCGAACTAGGGACCTTTAGCACCTCAACTTAATTTGAAGCCACTGCCCAATAGACCCGTGTAATAGCGACGAATAATCGTAACAGAGACATCCTGGAAGTTTAAATATTACATATTAACATATTATATGTTATAAACATGTTGAATTTATTTATCGAACGCAGTTTAAAAGCGAGTTTAAAAGTGAAGTTAAAAGTGAAGGTAGGCTAGCGTGGTATTATGCGAAGAAGAAGTTGGCTGTGAAAGTGGATGGATGTAGGAGTAGAGGGATGCCTAAGAAAAGACGGGGAGACTGTATTAGGGAAGATAGGCATAAGAAAGGATTGATAAGGTCTTGTAAAAAAAAGTTTGATTTATTATACACTCATTTTATATTCACCGTTTAGTTTAAAAATATCCACTACCGCGAATAGTCCCGTGGGTGTCGTAAGAGGCGACAGAGAGACGAACCAGCAAGTGGACAGCAACTGTTTCCTGATAACAACTTAAAATAATTAAAAGACATTGCGATAGCCAATCAGCCTGCCAAGCATGGCAACTATGGTAAAATCCTCCCTATGTGACAATTTAATGATGTTTTGAATGGCTGGATAGATTATATATTGTACTCTTATTATTAGTTTTTAGTGCTAAAATTTAATATCTAGTGAAAGTGTGGTGATTACATAATTTTGCCTTGCCCTAAGAAAGTTCACTTTGAATTTAATAGCATATTTTTTGGAAAAATAAATGTAATTTTTTTTATTACATAATAATTTAAACAAGAGTCTACTATTTTTTAAAAGGCCGGCAATGCATCTACAATTCCCCTGGTGTTGCAATTGTTTATGGGCGACAGTAGTCACCATCAGGTGAGCCGCATGCTCGTTTGCTCCCTCTTATACAAAAAATTAAAGTGTCAAGAATGAAAATCTTAATTGCCACGTTATTGTTTAAAATACTGCACTATTTTTCTTTCATTATGTTATAAAATTGTAAACATTTAATTGCGCTATTGTAAGATACCTATGGGACAAAAAAGGGTAATGAATCATCTTAGGTTAAGTCTCGTTATATATAAGTATAAAACCTTTATTTTTTCAAAGATTTTAAAATATAACTAGTGTGAAATTAAGAAAAACTTGTCAAGTTTGTGTCGGGCCTCGCATAATGTGGAGGTAGGGTTCCATAGTTGCCCTTGACAATATATGGACTTTCTTGATAATGAGCATAATAAATGAGTTCGCGGTTTGACCGCTATAATGACTAAAAATAGGCCCAAATAGGAAGGCCGTAACTGAAGGACATATTTTTAAACCAGTCTTACCGGGATAGGTATTCAAAAAGGTTCCAACCTTCCAGTACCTGCAGACCATCTTGAACATATTCAGTGTGTGAACATGTTCAAGATCGTCCCCACCATTACATTTTTTTATATGATCGAGTGACAAACGAGCACACAGTCCACCTGATGGTAAGTGCTTGCTGTGGCCCATAGACATCTACATTTATCCTCGTTTGCGAATCAAAACGCAAATGCGTTGTCAACCGTGAGGACTAAGATGGAATGTCTATTTTCCAGTAAAAAGGGTCTCCGGTTCTCTACACTCACTATACGAAACACAGCAGTGTTAAACTGCTATTTGACGCTAGTATTCTGTGAGAGCGTGGTCCTTCCCCGTTCGAGCCGACCCATTCATGCTACAACTATACTACTAATATAGCTGCAGCATGGCTCTACCACGTAATTTGATTTGATAAACCACAAATCCTCGCAATAGACCACCGATTCCTACCAAGGATGATTCGCGAGGCTATTGAAATTAAAAACATCTTAATTTTAATAGAGAAGATGGATGGGCGCTGCCATCTGCTTGGGATCCTATAATTAATAAAATTAAATCCAAACCCAAGCATACCACTGCAAGACTTCAAGATACTATAAGCTCATTCTGTGCGTAGATCTGACCAAAAATTAATATTCAAATACTGAGGGTAGCGCTAACTATGACATTGGGACGTCAAAGACCTCAGTCCCCCTCCCCGCTCCCCCTCCCCCAGTGACTTGATGAGTAAAGCACCCGAAACGTCGGCAATTAAAAAGTTAAATTAAACGCAATGAAATCCAAAAAATTACTTTCATTTAATGTGTAATCTTCGCATAAATATAAGAAATCATTATATAATTTTTATTTTTGTATGCCGATTTTATCTAATTAAATTTTAACATCTATACATTCTATACTACAAAACATATAAATAAAACTGAAGTGTCTTTCTGTAATATCCAAATAACAGGCTACAAGGCTGGGGATAATTTGCATGCTATCAAAAATTAAATAACCATTTTAATTGTTTTTAAATAAAACTAATTTAAACGGATTTTATCGCGTATGTTAACTAATTTTATATTCCCGACATTTCGAACACTTTACAGCATGCATGGTCACGGGGGTGACTGAGGTGTTTGATGTCCCAATGTCATAGTTAACCGCGGCTAACTCCAGATTAAAGTTATTAATTTTGTATCGATATGAATGTATAGTGTCTTGAAGTCTTGCAGTTGTATACTTGGGTTGGGATTTAATTTAATTAATTATAGGATCTGTGCTCGAAACTTCGGGACTATAAAATAAGTTAATATTCGCGATAAAATCCATGAAAACTAGTTTTATTTAAATATTTAGTGTCCGCGTAAATATAAAAAATCATTAAAAATTATCTGTTTGTCTGTTCGTTAGTCCAGGCTAATCTTTGGAATAACTGAACCGAATGAAATGAAACTTCACAAAAAATAGACAGAAATGCCTGCAGGTATCTAGGCTATGCCGAAAACGGAGATTTATTTTTAACTTTATTTAAAATAAAGTTTTTTGAAATAACTGTATGGAAGTGTTTAATTACAATATGTATTTCTCCAAAGTAATGCCTGATTCTATTTTTTATTGTAACGCTAATAGGCTATTCAATGATATGATGTTAGAGTGACGAATTTATGGCTTATTTCAAAAGACTTCTTACGGCTTGCTGTTATTGTGCCTCATTTTTTTTACTTCTCACAATCCCATTTTTTCGGTTAGAAATAACAAAAGAAAAGTTTAATATTTGAGTTAAAATAACAATTTTATATAAAAGGAGTTCCACATATGGTCGCGATTCACGGCTCGATAAACTAGGTCACTCGTTAATTCCCAAGACACAGTGGAATTTATTATTTCGTTGGAATTTACCTAATGCTTAATGCACTTTTTGCTGGTAAAGCTGCACTTGTACGTTAAATTTTGAATCAAGAAGAATATTTGATGTCTATCTTTTAAAACACGGAGTAGACTTGAATTTCTCCTTTGAATGATCTAGACACAGTTATTAAAAGTTAAATAGTGGCACTTCATCATTTTGTATAGAGAGCCAGTATAATAACATGCTGTAGGGCATTCAATCTCAGTCCCCTGAGATGTCAACGCAACTGTAGCCTTCTTTGTTTGAAGTTAGCTACATGTGTCTATGGACTGCAGTAACTACTTACCGTTAAGTGGACTGTGAGTTCTCTTGTTATTTTTTTTAAATAGGATATGGGTGACAAACGAGCACACAGTCCACCTGATGGTAAGTGTTTGCTATGGCCTATAGGCATCTACATCTATCCTCGAGGACGAATTAAAATGCAGATGCTTTCCCAGTAAAAAAGGTCTCCAGTTCTCTACACTTACCATACGAAACACAGCAGCGTTAAGCTGCTATTTTACGCTGGTATTATGTGAGAGCGTGGTTATTCCCCGGTCGAGCCGACCCATTCGTGCTACATCTATACCAGTAATATAGCTGCAGCATGGCTCTACCACGTAAACAACTTAGTTTAATTTAAAATAAATCAAACCTTAAAATTCCACCTTTGGAGACGGGCCCCTCATGTTGTAGGGAATATTTGCTTTAAGCACGCTTGGAAGGCAGATCGGCGATCGTATTACCAGATGTTTCGAACCTTTGATGCTACTGAAATAGTTACGCTACGTACACAATGATGATATGAGTGAAAGGAAAATCGGATATAACAAAATATATTTTTATAAATTAAAGTTTCGATATTTTTTTAAGAAGTTCTATTTTTTGCCTGGCTGGTTTTAAAATAACTTATAGTTGACATTTCGATAACTTTATTTTGAGTACACTTATGCCCAAATACTCAAACACTGCTCAGTTTTAAGATGCCGGTATTTATCGTGCTGTCTATCACTTTAGGTTAAAGTGACTGTGATACTTTGACTTGAAGTGATAGAATACTGATATTTTGTGTACAGAATAATCATCAATCGGAAAATAGATGGCGCTACTAGCCACGTAAACAAGTGCTCCACACATTAAAAATAATTATAAATAGTTTTATTTCGTAATAACTTGTAGTTTATAGCAAAACAGGAAGTTAAAGTGCCAATTCGGGTGTACAAGTGTTGTCTAAGCTAAATATCAAGAAGAAGTGACTTTAAAATGTTTCATTAACTCAGCGCCTAAAGACATAAACAAAACTAAAAATATCTAAAAATTTGAGTGATCAATATCAAATACGTCTTTAAAATAGTGAATATAAGCATCAGAACTAAGCAGTGTATAAATTATTGCCAGAATAGTGACGTTTTGTGAAAATAATAGTGAATGATAATAATTGTCTACAAAATTCAAATTGAAGCTAATTAACGGTCATTAAAGAAAACGTAGGATCTATTTCTTAATTTCAACAAATCCCTTAATAACACCGTGGCGTAGAGGCATCGCTTGTTTACAACAAATTATCGCAGACGGGTAATCTCAAGTTCAAACCCCCGATATGGTAAAGTTCTTTTGGTACATGTTTCCTTCAAATTAGCATTACCTTTGTAGAGAAAAACCACAGTGATTTGACTAAAATACTTTACATACAAATTGTTTACAGTTAACGACAGGGTGCGTTACTGTCTTGTGATTGCCCAATCTTCGAATATTATATCAATAATACATTATCAAGGAATTAGAATGGCAGATGTAAATGTTACAATACGTCGACATAA
Organism: Parnassius mnemosyne; assembly: GCA_963668995.1. NCBI lineage: Eukaryota > Metazoa > Arthropoda > Insecta > Lepidoptera > Papilionidae > Parnassius > Parnassius mnemosyne. The sequence continues at coordinate 293,827 of CAVLGL010000121.1, read as the reverse complement.
AACATTGTTGAACGAATAATTTGATCTCTCTTTTGAATCTACAAATTCAGAAATAAGAAGACATAGTTTACCGGACCTGTCTACTGGATATGATAGTGACAAAGAAGACTTCAAGAAAGAATTATTACTACTTAGAAACAAACTCGAAAGCGCACATTTAGAAATAGTAAAACTAAGTGAAGAGAACTTGTCGTTAAAAGACGCTCTAAATAAACAAAAATCACAAATATATCATAGAATTTGTTCAGAACCCAGGACGAGAGCGATAACGCCAAAGAAGAGGATGTTAAGAAACTTGAGGCTGACATTAGATGACGAAGACAACACGAGTTTGATTGATCTTGGGCAGAATTCGCTAACCAGCGACCCGCCAATAGATGGCGCCGCCAGTCCATTAAACGATACTTTACGGGAGAATGAAAATTGTGGCACATCTTCATATATAAAGCCCAAAGTGGTAAACAACATTCTACAACCAGAGGTACCCACGCACTCCCCATTTAATCCCGGTCAGATAGCAGTTAATCGTCCAAGTCAAAAACTTTGTATTATTAGTAGTAACAAAGTAAATAATATTCTCACCTTGGCGCTAAATACGTTTCCTAATTATGATATATGCCATTATATTTCGACAAACTGTGGAATTAAACAGCTACTCAATAATATTAACAACAAGCTTGTCAACTTCAATAAACAGGACTACTGTTTGATTTTTATAGGAGAACATGACTTTGAGACAACTGCAAATTATTATGATCTAGTTATAAGTATACGCGAAACATTAATGTCAATTAGCTACACTAACCTAGTACTGTGTTTGCCTACCTATAAATTCAATGGTTACAACAACATTTTTAACTCAAGAGTTGAGACTTTTAATACCTTATTATACCAAGATATATGTAAATATAATTATGCAATATTATTTGATTCCAATTTAAATCTAAAATACGACAACACAATGTTTTATAAGCAAAGTGGAGTACTAAATAGACATGGCATGAAAAACATCTTTAATAATTTAAAGCACTATATTTTCCAAGACTCCAAAAGTCTTTCCGCTACGATCTTGCCATCTAAACTTAAACCTCGTAAAGGCACAATACCCTTTTATTTCGCAGCAGTCACAAATAATAATCATTCTGTAAATATTTCTTCGGTATTAACTAATAAGGACAAAGAGCAGCTTTTTCGTAAGTAAGCGCATTAATACCTCATTGTGCAGTATTATGCACCAAAATATCGCAGGCGCACTAAGTAAAATGGACGATCTATAATTAGCCCTCAATGAACTACATGAATCAAATAAACGTGTTATCGCCGTATGTCTCACCGAACATTTTATAATTAAAGGTGAGGAGCAATTTTTAGCACTAAGTAATTTTCATGTGTCAACCATTTTTTCTAGGCAATTGCAACGGAGAGTGGGTTCTTGTATTTTATTACGAAATGACTTCAAAGGCGTGGAATTGCATGAGATCAATGAACTATGTATTGAAAAACATTTTGAAATTTGTGCCCTAGAAATTCCTCAAATAAAACTAATTATTATATGTATTTATAGAACTCCTAATTCCAATATAAATATATTTTTTCACAAAATCAATGAAGCGCTATCTAAACTACGCCACAAACACAAACAACGTAAATTAATTATTTGCGGCGATTTTAATATTGATATACTGGCTCACAATAGCGCAAGTACTCAGTTCCTAGAACTTATACAATTTCGGACTCCAGTGTCATATTCAGGAACCAACACGAATTGATAAATGTATCGACAACATCCTTAGTAATATTTCAACTGCGATAGGTAGAACGCACAACTTCTGTCTCTCGGCTCAAACAATTGAATTTTAAACCAAACAATTAGAAAAAATATCTAAACATTACTTCACAACGACACGTGACTACAGCAAAAATAACCTAAGTAAATTTGTAGAGTGCATTAGCTGTATAACTTTTTCTGAAATATTCAATAGATTAAATACAAATGAGGCTTTTAATGAATTTCACGAAGAATTAACATTATTCTTTAAACTTTGCTTTCCCATAATAAGACGGAAAAATAGTTTTAGAGCCGGTGGAATATCTTGGATAACAAAAGGTCTTAAAATTAGTTGCAGAACCAAAAGAACACTAAGATACAACTACTACTTAAATAGAAGCAATAATAATAAATTTGCGTATATAAAATATTCCAAATTGTTAAGGAAATGTATAAAAAGCACTCAATCGCTTTGTAACCAAAGGTACATAACCAAATCTCGCAATAAAGGTAAAGCAACTTGGGACGTAGTGAAACGATGTGTTGACGGTACTGTACCTAGGACTGGTCCATTCGTTGATAATATTGTCGACAATGGAAGTACAGTTACATCTGGATCTGACATAGCAAACATATTTAATAATTTTTTTATTGATGTAGTTCAAAACTCTACAAGTTCTACATCTGCCAATAATGAAGATAAGTATCCCACGTCAAATTTTAAAAGTAACGACTTCAGTATTTTTATAAAACCCACGGATCCAAATGAAGTTTTTTACACAATAATTTCATTGAAAAATTTAAAGTCGGCGGGGTATGACGAAATTAATTCCGACTTATTGAAACATATTGCTCTATTTATATCGGAACCTTTGGCTCACATTATAAATCTATCTTTCGAGCAAGGATGTTTTCCAGACAAACTTAAGTTGTCAATTATAAAGCCACTACATAAGAAAGGGTCAAAATCTGACAAAAACAATTATAGGCCTATTGCTTTAACTCCGGTCCTATCTAAAATCTTTGAAAAAGTTATGCTCAAAAGAATAATAAGCTTCCTAGATAAATATGACATTTTGGCACCGGAACAATTTGGTTTCAGGAAATATCGGTCAACGCAATTAGCTACCTTCACCCTAATAAACAGCATCGTTAATAATATCAACCATAAAATCCCAACATTAGCTCTACTATTAGACCTCAGCAAAGCATTCGATTTTGTTGATCATTCAATACTCATCTCGAAACTTGAGAAATGTGGAATAAGGGGATCTTCATTGTTATGGTTTCAGTCATATTTAAAAAATAGGAAACAATTCGCTAGGATTACAAAATTTGATACTGAAACAAATAATGTAGTTAAGTTTGACTCGAAACAAAGGATTAATTGTACTGGGGTGCCACAAGGTAGCATCTTAGGGCCCCTTTTATTTCTTATTTACGTCAATAACCTTCCACGTGCACTCACACATGATTGTGTCTTATTTGCAGACGACACGACTATCATTATGGGCTGTAAAAATATAGATACCTATGAGACGGAAATATATAAAACGTTAGAAGATGTTATCCAATGGTTAAACATAAACAAATTGAAAATAAACATTGATAAAACGAAACTAATTAACTTCAAAACTTATAAGAGTAAAACATGGAATTAAATATTAGTTACAACAATTCAGTTATACAACAGATAAACACCGCGAAATTCTTAGGCATTATTCTCGATACACATCTTTCATGGAAAGAACATATTAATAAATTATGCATAAAAATAAATAAGTTTGTTTTTGCACTTCGAAAGGTAAAAGACGTGACAAGCAGACATACCTCTATTATGGTATATCACGCTTACATTTGCTCCATTATACGATATGGCATAGTTGTCTGGGGAAATTCCTGTGACATCACGAGGGTGTTTATAGCACAGAAAAATAGCATTCGGACTCTGTACGGCATGGATTGGTCGGAATCGTGTAAACCGACCTTTAAATCAAATAATCTACTAACTGTTCCCTGCATATACATCTACGAAACAGCTAAATTTGTTAAATACCACAGTCATCTCTTCACCGCTAACGACAATACATTTAAACGAAAAATTAACCACGTGCCCTTAAAAATGCCTGTGCCTAAGCTAGAACTGTTTAAAAAAAACTGTGCTTATATGGCACCTCTAATATATAACTCTTTGCCAAAAGGAATGATTGACCTGCCATATAAAAGGTTCTGTTGTGCCTTGCGAAAATGGTTGATCCAGGAGAGTTTCTATACTATTAAAGATTTTTTGAATAAAAGTACTTGCCGTTTTGGTGCCCACTAAGATATCAGATCTTTCTTTTTATTTCCTGTAACTTAGTCTATTATAATAATTAAATAATTTATGTAATTGTAATCATGTAATTCAAATAATTGAAATTTAAAAGATTGTAATAATTGTAATTCAAATAGTTCTTATAAATTGTTATTCAAATAGTTCTAATAATTGTAATTGTATTCAAATAATTGTTGTAAATTTACTATGATTTTGCATGCCCGTAATGAGGGTGAAATATGTCCTGTGCTATAATTAATTTAACATCTTGTGTAACAACCATATTTCTTGCAAATAAATGATTTATTATTATTATTATTATATAGAAAAACAAAGTATAAATTCGACTGAACCCTGGTTCGAATAGCGTGACATTAGACATTATGATTATAATATTGTTGGTTAGTACGTAAAGTTCAGTGACATTGTAGTATTCATTTGAATAATTAATAACATACGATATCTCAATAAAGAATAAGATGTGCTTTCTTAGGCTGTAATATTATAGGAGTAATACGTACGATTCGGTCATCTTATAGCCATAAATTGGTTAATTGCAGGTAATATTTGATTATATTTAAGATCTATCGTGTAGTGGCGGTGTAAGAACATCCACTACCCCATATCATCCCGTGGTTGTCATACGAAGCAACATAGGGAAATAAAACAGCATCGTCCTTATAATAACGACTAAAAATAATAAAATGCGGTCGCCAGCCAGCTTACCAAGCGTGGAAACTATGGCAAATGTCCCCTCTATGAGGCAATCTATGAGGGAGACTTTACGTTATACAGTTAAATATGCTTGCATATTTAACTGTATAACATATTATATTGTTTTCTTGTTTAAAAAGCCCCGCTGTTGTAAAAAAGTTTTTACCAGAACAGTGTTTTTCCAAAATCAGCAGTAAAAGCCAAAGTAAATATTATTCTCTTCTATTCGAAATTTTTAGCAGTGTTATTCATAAGTTGTCATATCGGCAATTACAAAGTCTCCGTCAAGTATGTCACATTGTAGTATTGTTTCATTAATAATTAACAATATAATGCTATTACAAAGATCCTGACATTTAGTTCACAACCCTCGGACTTTGATAACAACGTTGTAATACATTACTGCAGCCATTTCTATAAAATAAAAATTAATTGAATGAGTTCTGAGTGAATTAAAATATAATATGCATGAGCGCACCGTGGCATATAATTAAATATATTTACATAATGATTTTCTTACGCGAACACATGGATGTTTAATGCAATAAAACTAATTTTACGGATTCTACTGCGTTTAATTTAAACTTTTTTATTTTCCGTCGTTTCGGATCTAATCTACGCAGAACGAGCTTACAGTATCTTACTTTTACAATAATATATATATATATATATAAGCTCGTTCTACGTAAATCGGAACAAAAACTAATCATTATAAGTTAAAACTAGCCTTTTTCTTCTTTTAAATTATGGCTTCTCTTGATAGAATTCTGCCAGTCTAGTCTAAAGATAGCCTTCCTTAACTATGACATCAAGATGTCAAACACCTTAGTCCCCCGCGATCACGTAACAATCATGTAAAGTACTCGAAACGTCGGGAGTTGAAAAAGTTAAAATTAAATGCGATAAATTCCTAGAAATTAATTTAATTCCATAAATAAAATTAAACATGTTATAACATAACATCTTAAAGATATTTATCCTGAAAGAGATTAAAGCTACTTTTAGGAAGTTTCGTCAAAAACATTCGTCATGAACGTTCATCTTAATAGGAAACTTTGTTAAGCTTATAAATAAATCACTTTGGACAAAGCGTTACTTTACGTCAAAATTGTATAAGTATCATTATAATATAGTCAATCATAAATTATTAAGATGATTTTTTTTATAGGATAAGGGTGACAAACGAGCACACAGTCCAGCTGATGGTAAGTGGTTGCTGCGACCCATAAACATCTACATCTATCATCTATTACAAATCAAAATGCAGATGCGTTGTCACCCGTCAGGACTAAGATGAAATGCCTCATTTTCAGTAAAAAGTGTCTCCGGTTCTCTACACTCACCATACGAAACACAGCAGCGTTAAGCTGCTATTTTGCGCTGGTATTCTGTGAGAGCGTGGTCCTTCCCCGGTCGAGCCGACCCATTCGTGCTACAACTATACTACTAATATAGCTGCAGCATGGCTCTACCACGTATCAAATATATAGAATATGTGATATGATTTATTTATTAAATTAGCATGCTCATTACTGAGTTATGCACTATACTATATAATGCATTAAAATAGAGAAATGAGTTTACGCCATCGCAACCCCGCCTCTAAGTCACCTTGACTCAGGTTTGCATTCACAGAAAGTTGCTTTGATTTAATGTAAATAATAAACTTTAAGTAAAAGGTAAAATCCGATTACAAATATTCAACTAAAAACCATAGAATAATTTAAAATTCTGTAGTCGGTGCTAAGTGTTTATAAGAATTTAAGCCCTGACTATATGTTGATTATTTATACTTGATTGTTTTTAGGTTTTTGAAATTGGCTTTTATTATTTAATTAATGTTTATGTTTTGACCCTTTGAGTGGACTTAGGAATATCAAAAGATCAATTTAACTACAAGTGTTCGCGCCAAACACTTTCAAGGATTGACGCGAGAGGGCGCTTGGCGCGGTGCATTCATACTGGTTTGACTTTCGGTCGTGCGAAAAGCGCACAAGGGCAGGCAGTCGTCTTTAGGCAGTGGATTGGCACGCTGTCATTTTTGTTAGGGAACTCGGAATAATTAAGCGTGGACAGTAAAAATACGGTCTAGGATTTGTGGCGCGCATCCCTACTGGAGAGCTTCCCCGGGACACATTGTGTCTGACTCAGAATCTGCATAAGTACATTCGGCAATATTAGCTAGTGCGGCCTCTGATATTCTAGAACTAACTGTTGCACGCGAAACGGTAGCGACCTTTGATCCAGAAACTCCGTGTGCGTTTTGTGCGGTTACCTTATACCCCGCGATAGTTAGTGGCTTCTGTAAGTTAGTTAATCGCACGATATAGTTAATTGACTGTCATCGTGACGAACGAGGAAAGTGAATGTGGACAACGCCTCGGAGGGCCCCCTCAAGTTAGAGCGGTGTCGACGCCCGGGCTGTTGCCGACGGCTAAGGTCTAGGTTCAATCACCATCGGTCACACCCAGATACATATCACATCACCTTCTTTCCCTTGCACTACACAACCACATGCGACCTGACCGACTCCGGAGGGACCAGTCGCCTTGGATATAGGTAAGTAAGCTACGTCCAAATTCCTTCCGGTCGACTGGCCGTAGTATAACGCTCCCCCATATATTTAAGTGTAATTAGAGAGATTCCACGTGGCCACATTGAGTCCCAACCTACGTCTGCTCGGGAAGTCTTCTGCTCATGGGCCCCAGAGGATTGGACCCATTATGGGAGCATTGTAGGCCGTAACAACAAGAATGTAGTCTAAACATTTACATTAAAAATTTAATCTCTAAATTTTCCATCATTAGCGATGGAAATTATCTGTAAATTTAGATGGGACCCCTGAAGTGTAATTTTAATAAGAAAGGCAGTATCTATAACATCGGTTTTTAATTGACAAAGATACCGCGTATCACACGTACAAAATAGAACAAACAGTCAAATTGCGAAGCCGCTTCTTTTTTGAAGTCGCACCTCTTGAAGAGCGCCATGGCAACCGCGCTCATACTATTATCACTGTCTATAAATCCATAATTATCCTTTTAGATGGTATGCCTTCATAAAAATCTTGAGCCGCCCATGGGTGTTGTAATTGATGATGATGAAAAATTTGAAAAATACAAGAGATTTTAAAACCAGTGATAGATTGATATATCCATCTCGTATATTTGTAAGTTAGTGTATTCATGCTACGGCCTAAGCCTATGAAACTATGATAAATGTAAAATAATTTGCTCAGCTAAAGACAGCAACGTTAAGAAAGCGACATCAACAATAGATCTGCGAAATGTGAATGGGAGTGAAGCATCTCAGAAATCAATAAAAGCAAAACATATTAGATATGAGAGGATATTTACAACCTATTTTTTCATGTAACTGGAGGATAATAAAAAAATACCTTCGTATTAGTAATTGGATATACTACGTAATAAAGTCAACTTGCAAAAAGTATTTTATGAAAAGTCAATTAGACTTCGTCAATATTGGGAAAAATTGAATTGTTCCTGAATGAGGTCACATCCTGTTTATTTTGTATTTCACGTACACAAAGGATCAAAAAATATTTATGATTTTATTTCATGCCTATTTCATATATTGTTTTTTATTTATTTCTTACTAGCTATGCTCTGCGGTTTCACACGCGTATATTACACGTCTGAACCTCGCTACATGACACTTCGCTTAAAGTTAAAGTTACAGCCTATAATAGCTTAAAGTTTTCTAGCCTGAACTATAAAATGGAGGATAAATCTTAAACCACTATAATTATTTTTAGGGTTAATCTCCCTTTATTTCAATACACTTTTAAGAGCACTTTGCTAACTTTTCTATACTCTAAAAAAATATTCTAAATTTTTGCCCTCAAAATGTGACATATCTTCTGAAATCACCTTATCATCAGTGTTATTTTTTTTCTTCTTAAGTCGGATTTCAATTTAAAGAATAAATAACATAATAGAGACTTAGTTGGGGCTACATTGTAGATGGTCGAGTTAAGTGAAACCGCATTCCTTAATGGTAGCCTTGGAAACCCCCGATGTGTGGACCGGAGCATTATCATGAAGCTACAACCCTCCTCGCGACAATTTCTCTCGATGTTTTTCTTAAATAGCGTCTCGCAATTGATGTAGCAAGGAAGCACAGTAATTGCCTGTTACTGTTGTATTTTGTTCTTTAAAATCCACCAGTAAAATTCCTTCGGGATCGAAAAAGATTGCAGCCATAATATTTTTCTGAGATGAGTCACCTTTGTTTTTTTAGCCACGTTGAGCTCGGACGACGTCACTACATCGATTTCTTTTTGACAAAATATCATGATAAAAAACCATGGCTTTATCACTCGTAACAATTGAATCGAAATTTCTTTTCTTCAGCCTTCACAAAGGGATAAAAACTGAGTACATAGTAATGGCCTTGAATATTCGTCCTTGACGAGAATCATAATCATTTTTTTGTATCTTTGATTAAGCTAATGTAAATAGGCTAGAAACTTTTTGACTTACTTAATACATATGATGGCACGTGGACACCTGGCTTACGCCTATATATTATGACACCTCGCCCACCAGCGTTCACTGTTGGTTTCCCTCGGTTCTCATCGTTCGCCTAGACTTATGCGTTGTTCACGCGCCGAGCCTAGTTCTGAATTATTTTAATTTTTCATTACATCTTAAACTACGCGTACAAATAACATGCTATAACGAGCATGTTATTTGTATAAGTTTATGTCTATAAAATTATCTTGATGATTTAGATACTTTCGTTTGTAAGTATTTATATAATATCATATCTAATAATAATGCTCATAAATCACTTTTTAATTTGCCATAACTTTTTGTCACAAAATAACTTATTGTGACTTATGTATACGAGGTAGGTACGAGTATATAGTGCTGCAAACTTTTTTGTAGATTTAGTAAAGGTCTATACTTTTGTAGAACATTATATTCACCTATTACTAACCAATACGCTAGTGCACGCGGATAAAGCAGTTTGAGGGTGCATTTTCTTCCGACGTGCTTCACAAAAATCAATATTTAAGGCTAGCTGTGAGGTATAACCAAATGTGATAAAGCCTCTAAATATTTCACATGAATCTGGCTATAATATAAAAGGAACTTTTCAAATCGGACCAGTAGTTCCAGAGACTAGCGTGTTTTATCAAACAAAAAAAATCTCTCCGCTTTATTATATTACTATAGAAAATTATAATTTGTATAATACACATTAATTTTAATTACATAAAAATATGCAGTATGTAATAATATAATTAAAAGAAAACCCAAAACTAAAAACTTTAATTATTATACATTCCTACTTCCGCAGTTTAGTACCAAGAACGCTATGATGTTTGTGCTGTTAGCCTTTTGGATTTTACAGCTTTATCGGACACAGGGCTCGAGGTCTTTAAGGCTAAAAAAACGGGGAATTTATTTTACTCTGCGTCGTTATTTGCGTAGCGACGACTCTTAGGATAGATTAAACTGCACGTAAATGAGTTATCTAACGGCCGTCCGAACAGGAGGTGACGAGTCCCGGCTCTGACAGCTGAGTCGTATCGTTCGATATTCTAGGCAGTGAAAGCCACCCAGGGATGCGAGTGTACGGTGTGTACGCGGTGTGGAGTATGCGGCACGCCCATCTGCGGTCTCGCCTCATCGGCGATCTCGCTGTCATCCCTTGTTGTACTAGCTGTCTTTGTGGCACTAGGTGAGTTTGTAGTGTTTATGTGTGAATGGCCGGCAACATTTCTGTCGTCGGCATCTAACGGGGCGGAGGGTTCGATTAGAACATTACGGGGCCTCCGAAGGCTTTCCGATAACTGATAGCCTAATCCGACTCCGAACTTTCGTTTGGAGTTAGAGTGTATGTGGCTGCGTTAACCACTAGAGGGATGATACATGTCTCGGCTCTCTCAAAACAGCACTGAGACTTTTTCTTGAAATACTCAGTGAAATGTATATGTGCAAAAACTATGCTTGCGTACGACATGATAGGTGTTACGCATGCATTTTACAGATAGAACTGGTGTCTTAAGGACAGTTTGCTCTTTCTGTTGACAGCAAGTGAAGGCGACTATTGACGATTTTGGCTCGAATTCTAACATTGCGAATGTGATTCGCTAATGTTATACCATCGTCGAATGTGACTCCTAGATATTTGGCCGTTGGATGTCAGGGGATCTAGAGGCCGTACAGGCTGATCGAACCAAACAATTTCATGGGGTTTCTAATTTGAAGATTAGAAGTGGATCCTTTGAAAGTGTATTAAAAATAAATAAAAATAAGTATAATTAAACAAGCTGGTTGGCAACTGCAATTTATATTTTTATTTTTGGTCGTTATTAGGAAGACGTTGCCCATCTCCTGATTTGTTTCCTTCTGTTGCCCCTTATGACACCCACGGGGTGATATGGAGTAGTGGATGTTCTTACACCGCTACTACACTATAGATCTTAAATATAATAAAATATTATCTGCAATTAACCAATTTATTACCATAAGATAACCGAATCCTTCGTTTTACTTCTATAATATTACAGCCTAAGAAAGCATATCTTATTTTCTATACAGATATCGTATTTTATTAATTATTCAAATGAATACTACAATGTTACTGAGCTTCACGTACAAATCAGCATTATTATAATCATATTGTCTGAAAACACGGTATTCAAACTAGGGTTCAGTTAAATTTATATTTTGTTTTTCTATGATTATTCTGTACACAAAATATCATTACTCTATCACTTCAAGTCAAAGTATCACAGTCACTTTGATTTAAAGTGATACACAGCACGATACTAACGGCATCGTAACTTTTAAGTATACGCGCAATTTTTGGTAACGTACAGTCAAGCGTGGGTTCTAGAACTATCCACAACAAAAGTAAGTTTTAAGACTTTTATAAAAACATTTCGTTTTGGTTTTGTTTTTAAGGCACTGAATAAGTGACGTAAAATGAAATATTAAAATAACTTTCAACTAAAATCTTCATCTTTTTTAACAGAATAGGAATATAAAACATAACAAAAATTATGAAACAAGAAGAACTAATAACAATAAAAGAATGACTGCACATAATGATTTCTTATATTTACGCGAATACTACACTGCTATTGAATAAAACTACTTTTACGGATTCTATCATATTATTCTAATTTATAATTTAAAAATATGTATAATTAAAAATTACTATTATAGTTTATAAATTAAATTATGAATTATAATAATAATTAAAAATAAGTATAATTAAACTCGATATAATCCGTCAAAGTAGATTTATTCAATGACAGTAGATAATATATGCCTTTAAAATTATGCGTTTCCTTTGGGTTCACAGTACAAAAAATCACTTATTGCCGTAGGATTGCTTAAAAATAAGTTATTGAGAGTTTTACATAATTTCCCCTGGTCTTTCTTATTCTTCCTCTTCTCAATTAGAAGAGTTTTAGCTTTGCTCGATCTCCGAACCAAAAAGATGTTCACTGTGTGTGTGTTCTTTCTATGGCTTCGCTTTCTTAGTCAGTGCTATCTTGTATTAGACGTGAAATGTCATCACCACGGATATAGCGACTTATTGTTATAAACATCCTGAAATAAAAACACGCGTGGGTTCTATAGGTACCCCACTGATGTAAAACAGGTAGTTACCGTTGCGATAGCACGACACTCGTTTACCCGTCGATAGCTACCACGGGGCACACTGAGAATGTCTGAAACAGCGAGTTTGTAGTTTGCCAACACACGCCAACAATATAATGAATAAAAGTCTCGTGGGGTCTACTTAGACACCGCCCGTTTAGTCAAAGGTTAAATTTGATCAGCGTTTGAGTTTTTGGGCGTAAGTGTACTGAAAATAAAGTTTTTGGCATATCAAATTTAAGTAATTTTAAAACCAGCCAGGTACAAATAATAGAACTTCTTTAAAAAAAATATCGATATTTTTATTTATAAAAATATATTTTGTTATATCCGATTTTCCTTGACTCATATCATGTGTACGTAGTGTGCGAGACATCTGGTAATGCGATCGTCAATCTACCTTCCAAGCGTGCTTAAAGCAAACATTTGCTACAACATGAGACACCTGTCTCCAAAGGTGGAATTTTAAGGGGTTATTTTTTTATTAAACTAATTAACAAAAGAACTTACAGTCTACTTGACGGTAATTAGTTACTGCAGTCCATAGACACTTGCAGCTAAATTCAAACATATAAGGCTACAGTTGCGTTGACATCTCAGGCGACTAAAATGGAATGCCCCACAGCATGTTATCATACTGGCTCTCTATACAAAATGATGAAGAGCCACTAATTAACTTTTAATAACTGTGTCTTGATCATTCAAAGGGGAAATTCGAATCTACTCCGTGTTTTAAAAGATAGACATCAAATATTCTCCTTGATTAAAAATTTTAGCGTACATGTGCAGCTTTACCAGCAAGAAGTGCATAAGCATTAGGTAAATTTCAACGAAATAATAGATTCCACAGTGTCTGGGGAATTTACGAGTGACCTAGTTTATCGAGCTATAAATCACGACCATATATGGATCTCCTTTTATATAAAATTGTAATTTTAACTCAAATATTAAAGTTTTTTTTTGTTATTTGTACCGCAAAAACGGGATTGTATAAAGTAAAAAAAAAAAAAAATGAGGCACAATAACAGCAAGCCGTATGAAGTCTTTTGTAATAATCCATAAATTCGTCACTCCAACGTCATATCACTTAACAGCCTATTAGCGTTATATGTACAACAAAAAATAGAAGCAGGCGTCACTTTGTGGGAATACATGGAATTAAACACTTTCTATTCAGGGAATTCAAAAAAACATTCTTTTACATAAAGTTTTTTCAAAATAAATCTCCGTTTTCGGCATAGCCTAGATACCTGCAGACATTTCTATCTATTTTTTCGTGAAGTTTCATTTCATTCGGTTCAGCAATTCCAAAGATTAGCCTGGACTAACGAACAGACTGGACTAACTAGATAATTTTTAATGTTTTTTTTTGTATTTACGCGAACACTAAACATTTAAATAAAACTAGTTTTCACGGATTTTATCGCGAATATTAACTTATTTTATAGTCCCGAAGTTTCGAGCACAGATCCTATAATTAATTAAATTAAATCCCAACCCAAATATACAACTGCAAGACTCCAAAACACTATACATTCATATCGGAACAAAATTAATAATTTTAATCTGGAGGTAGTCGTGGTTAACTATGATATTGTGACGTCAAACACCTCAGTCCCCCCACCCCCCTGACCATGCATGCTGTAAAGTGTTCCAAATGTCGGGAATATAAAATTAGTTAACATACGCGATAAAATCCGTTTAAACTAGTTTTACTTAAAAGCAATTAAAATGGTTATTTAATTTTTGATAGCATGCAAATTATCCCAATCCTTGTAGCCTGTTATGTGGATATTACAGAAAGACACTTCAGTTTTATTTATATATATATTGTAGTATAGAATATATGGATGTTAAAATTTAATTAGATAAAATCCGCATACAAAAATAAAAATTATATAATGATTTCTTTTATTTACGCGAAGACTACACATTAAATGAAAATAATTTTTTTGATTTCATTGCGTTTAATTTAACTTTTTAATTCTCGACGTTTCGGGTGATTTACACATCGAGTCACGGGGGGGGGGGATAAAGAACTTATAAACGATTTTGAGGTCAGTAACAAATATCAATAGGTATTCTCTATGGAATCTTATTTAATACTCTGTACATCAATCTATTACTGATATTGCTTTTATGTGAGAAGACTCACCACACAGACTAACGGACGGTAGTCCATATATTTTTTATTAACTTTTTTTGTTATGTAATCTAAAGTGGATCTATTACAAAATAAACTAATCTTATAACTAAATGTATGTAGTTATTGCAACGTAAATTATAATATGGATTTGATGTGTAGCTAAAAGTATAAGAACGATTTCATGTAGTGAAACTGAGTTATATAGAGAGTAGAGCACTCTCTCACGTTGTGACGCGTGCAATAATTTCATTATATTGGTTAAGGATACGTCACTTTAATATACATTAATTGAATAGGAGTAGAATAAGCTTGTAATACCAGTTACTAGACTCCACAGAATCAGTAATTCATTTATGGGGCAATGTATACTATTTTACAACAAAATCCCAGGACATATTCAAAGTTTGTCAATAAACAAGTTTTATTAAAGAAAAACTGTACAAAAAGAGTTATTATAATATCAAGGAATACATGAATGAACATAACCCCTGGGAATAAGGTGATCGCCACCATGCTGGTTCTATGAAAAACTATTTAAAAATCGTATAAACGAAATTATGTTTGAAAAAAAAAGTCCCGCTGGGTTTCTTGCTGGTTCTTCCCAGGACAGAGGTAATTTCCGAACCAGTGATAGATAAAAAATGACTTTCAATAAGAATTATGTAATAATCGATATTGAATAAAAAATTATTCTATTCTATTCTATTTACAAAATAGAATTGTTTTAAATTATTTATGAAAATTATAAATTATCTTAATATCTTACGAACTTTAAAAATGTATTGATATCTAGCTATGCTTGCAATTGTGTTCGCATAGAATGTTTGTAGTTCATATTACCTTTGAAATATTAATTCTCCACACAATTGATTATATTTTATAAACACACGAATGGTTGGAAATCAAACAGAAATAATGTAGATATTTTAATAATTATAAATATTACTTTCATCAATATATATAAAACGAAACTAAATAAGAGATTAACAATTCCACAAATTTATAAAACATAGAGTATTTTTTTATTTGAAAAGCTTTATTGCATGCCCTCTGACAAAAAAAGCTTACAAAGGGCAGACTTAATGCCTTATGGCATTCTTTACCAGTTCGCCCACAGAATGATGAGACTTTATAATTAATTGTTTAGTTGTAGCACGAATAGTTCGGCTCGACCTGGGAAGGACCACGCTCTCACAAAATACCAGCGTAAAGTATCAGCTTAATGCTGATACTTTACTTAATGCTGTGTTTCGTATGGTGAGTGTACAGAACCGGAGACCCTTTTTACTAGAGAAGAGGCATTCCATATTAGTCATTACCTCACGGCTGACAACGTATCTGCATTTTGATTCTCAAACGAGTATAGATGTAGATTGCTATGGACCACATTAACTAGCCATCAGGT
Source organism: Parnassius mnemosyne (assembly GCA_963668995.1). Taxonomy (NCBI): domain Eukaryota; kingdom Metazoa; phylum Arthropoda; class Insecta; order Lepidoptera; family Papilionidae; genus Parnassius; species Parnassius mnemosyne. The sequence goes on along the minus strand of CAVLGL010000121.1, from coordinate 277,837 downwards.
AGACTGTGTGCTCGTTTGTCATCCTTATCCTATAAATAATAATAATAATTAAGTCAACGTAGGAAAGTGACGACCCCATCGACTGCTGGCGTAATAGTTAAGTGACCAAACTGCTACGTCAGCGCAGTCAGTCAGCACCTTGCCATGAGGTTTTAGCGCCGTGCGCACTTTCGGATTTTCCAAATTATTTAAATAAATTATTATTTTCTTGGTATATTACTAAACCAAAAATGTAAAAATAAAATTAATTGGTTTATCATTCGGTGACATGATATTAAATTAAATATCAATATTATAAAAGTCATGAAAAAAAAACAGATGACAAAATTTGGGATGTGCTAGCTGGATTTAGAATGGGAATGGGGTGTACGGATCAAGTCTTTTCGATGCGCATGATCGCGGAGCAGTTATTGGCACAAAAACCAAAAAGTTCTTTTTTTGTGTACATGGACTTGGAAAAAGCTTTTGATAGAGAGCACTTTTTTATTCTATTGTCTTCATTATGGCAATTACTGAACCCATTTGAGTTTAGCGCTGGGTTGATTACAAGCATTAATGTCTTTTTATAGGGATTTAAGTGCTTGTGTCAGGATCAACAGGGCCTAATCAGACAGGTTTAGCATCCATAAAGATGCCAGAGAGGGCTTCGTGGCTTCTCCGTGGCTGTTCAACCTATTTATAGACAGTTGTTTGGAAATTTTGAAAGTTATGTATGCGGGTTAAGAATGGGGGACTTATCCGTCAAATGCCTTTTGTATGTCGACGATCAAGTCATATTTGTGTCGTCGCCGGCCGAGTTGCTTGATGGTTAAAATAATAAATAAGTCATTAAAAGAAAGCAGATTGAAAGTGAACGCAAGTAAGACGCAAGTTATGGTTTTTGAAAGAGAAGAAAGTAAAATGATATGTGAAATAAGAAAAGAAGGGGAGTTGGTCGAGCTAGTAGATGAGTTTGTGTATTTGGGATGTGTATTTAGCAGGGATGGTAGATATGATGAGGATATAGTACGAAGAGTGAACGCAGGAAATAGAGTTACTGGCGAAGACAGTTTCATTCAATTCCTATTCATTGATACGGTAAACTAGATATTTGTTACATTATGCGATACTAATTGCGTTATGCGCTTCTGAATACTATCCGCTTCCATAATAAATACGGTATTTGAAACGGAAGGAAAGCCTTGCTAACTTTAATTAAAAGTTTTGAATATTCTCGGCTATTTCCTGGAATTGGAAAATTTATTCTAGATTACTGAACAACTTATATTCCATTTATCGTTGAATATTTTTTGTGTAGTAGTAGGGGTGACAAGCGCTTAGTTCATGTGATGGTAAGTCATTGGCCATGCATCCATGCCGACTAAGATGGAGTGCCTCGTTTCTAGTAAAAAGATTATCTACACTAACCATACCAAAAACAGCAGCTACCAATTTACGCCGGAATTCTGTAGAAATTAAGTCTTCCCCAGTCGAGCCGATCCATTCGTGCTACAACCATAATATAGCTGGTTGTATAGTTTTTTTTATACTTTGAATGCTCACAAACTTCCGGTAGCGTAAGCGATGCAGAAATTAATGCTAAAATTACATAAAGGGATCTCCGAGCTAGAGTAACTACAATCATATCATATTAATATTTCAACGAGCGATGTAGGCCTAACAACGGTATCAGTATCATAGCTAAGAAGTAGTTTGGAGTATTAAATGATTTGAATAACAGTTTGAAAGGATTTGTCGTGTATTGGCAAAAGAGAATCCACTATCTCATATCTTCCTGTAGGTATCGTAAGAGGCAACAAATAGAAACTTGCAGCTTTACAAGGCGCAAGTTCAGCCTCACATGGAATACTGTTCTCATCTCTGGGCCGGGGCACCCCAGTACCTACTCCTTCCACTTGTTCGCATCCAGCGCAGATCGGTTGGAATCGTCGGCAACCGAGCCTTTTCTAATTGGCTTGACATAATGGCGCTGCGAAAAGACTGATGCGTATTTTTTCGCATATACCACGTAGGAAAATCAGAGTGATTGTTTGGACTAAATCCAGCCGATCAATTTCACTATCGCACATCGCGACAAAACTCGAGATATCATCCATACTATTTGAATGATTGGCAGTCAATCACTGTGAAATTTACAAGAAGTTTATTACTTCGCACAGCTTTCTCGTAGAATCTACTTCCACCGGTGATTTTTCCGGACCAGTGCTACTTAGACACCTTCAAGAAAAGAGCCTACTATTTTTTGAAAGGCCGAAAATGCATCTGAAGTTCTCCTGATATTGCAGTTGTTCACAGGCGGCGGTTGTCACTTACCATCAGGAATGAGACACGCTCGTTTGCCCTTTCACGTATAAAAAATGGAATAAAGTTTTTTACTGTAACTATGAAAATGAAATCGAGGTGTTGATATTTCCAAATCTACATAGAAGGCACAAAGAGGTAATGTTAAAACCTTTTATTTAATAAAAAGTAAAAATATAGCAAACATAGAATTAATAAGAATTAAAAAAAAAACTATTGGTAAATCCAATTAAGCGTGCCTCAAACGCATTAAATAAATTACATGTAAAATAATTATACGTAAATTTTTAAAGTAGTTTAATAACACACAAGTTTTCACTAAAAACCCTATAATTATTAGTATACTTCCAATTTTCCGATAATTTTATGTCTAATTTAAATTTAAAAAAAAGCTTGGATGATTTAAAATTGCATGACTCATAAGATCGTAAAAAAAATTTAAAAAAATTGTAAATTATAATTCTATTCCTAAAAGAGTTCCAGTAGCAGTCACCGAAGTACACTTGCAGGTCACTCTATTAAGTTCGGAGGTAAGATCTCATCATAACTAACAAAACGAGGCCAAAGTCAGCGCACTTAGTTCTAACACTTTGAGGAGTTCCAGTAGCATTCACTGAAGTACACCTTCAGGTCACTCTATCAAATCCGGAGGTAAGGTCTCATCATAACTAACAAAACCAAGCCAAACTCGGCACACCTAATTCTACTCTTCGAGTAGTTCCAGTGGCATTTACCAAAAAACACCTTCAGGTCACTCCATCAAGTCCGGGGGTAAGTTCTCGTCATTACTAACATAATGAGTACAATCTCGACACACCTAATTCTACTCTTCGAGGAGTTCCAGTAGCAGATACCGAAGTACACCTTCAGAATACTCCATAAAGACACTCCTAGTCAAAATGATGACGTATTGACGGTTGAACTTTCACGGAAATATAACTACTACGAATCGTTATTTTCTAGAAAATTATTCTTTTTTGCAAAATTGTTGTGATACGTTCAAAAATACAATACCGTCGACGAACGAATACGTTTACCCCACTATTCGGAAACGGGCACGAGCAATTAAATTCAAGTACACATCCCATAAACCCATGTAGTAGCGGGTAAGAATACCCCTACCCTATACCTTCTCGTTGGTATCGTAAGAGGTGACAGAGGGAAACTGAAGCAAAAAATGGGCTGCAGCATTTTTCTATTTAATTTCAAATTTCAAATTTCTTAATAATTAATTCAAATTACTATTAAAAACTGCGGTTTTCAACCCGCTCGCCAGGCGTGGCAACTATGGATATATGTATACCCACCATGAGTAACGACACTAATAAAAGGCCCACAGACTACGGCGGCCCCGCTATTCCTGGCTACGGTGACGACCATGGTAACGGCGGAGCAGAGGGTGCAAAGAATCTCCGATGGAGTTTCGGTTGCCACTTATGACGACTTGACCTGGCAACATATAACGCACTCACCCTGAGAACTGAGGAGAGAAGATCCTGGAGCTAGAAGAAGAGATAGAAAATTTACTCGGGAATATTATAGGATTTTTCAAGGTTCGTAGAGAGGGGAAACGGTAATCCTCGAATCCGGCAACTTGTTCCATTACCGGGAGGGCGACAATCTGTCCCAAGGAGTTATCGAATTTATCGTCCACAAATCTCTCGTTAACAACGTTGTAAAGATTGAGAGTCAGTCGACGAGAGTTGCGTACCTAATACTTAGAATCACCAAATGTTATTCGCTGGAGTTAAACAGTTTTACGCACCAACCTCAGGACATCCCGATGATAAAATATTAAAAAAACTCCAAAACCCCCTTTACGGTTAATAGGAGACTTTAAGGCAAAACTAGGTACAATAAAGAACGGTGAGCTAAAAGTAGGGAAATTTGGAATAGGGTAACGGAATCCAAGGGCCCAGCAGCTGGCCGACTTCATGGTGAAAGAGGGACTCTATAATATGATGAACTCTTTCTCCCAGAAGCGGTACCCACAGAAAGTGGACTTGGTCAAGCCCTGACGGTTCGACAAAAAATGAAATTAACTTCACTATGACGACCAGACGACAACTGTATCAGTGATGTTGGAGAGTTGTCGTCTAATGAACTCAACGCTCCGTCCCCCTCGTGCTCTAATCCAAAGTCCCGAAAACTTTCATCTCGAGTTGCAAAATCGTTTTCAGGATAATGATTAATTTCGTAAGCAAGAGTTCGTTATGATTAATTTCGTAAGTTGAACATTGGCTCTCAAACTTTTATTATTTTTAACAATTAAACTTCAGAGTAATTTCTAACACGAGTAATATACTTTTAATTAAATAATTTTGAGAAAAGTTTTTTTTAAGTGGAATAATTTCATACATCAGAATTGGAGTAAAGGCCCTGTTATCGCTCACATATAATCTTCGACTAGTGTTGGTGAATTACTATGACTCGCCTCGCTTTTGTATTTATATTAAATGTCTTAATGAAGTTTGTTGTACTCATACTTGAAGGTCATTGAGTCGTTGCGGTCCCAAAAAAAAAAATAACCAGTAGTAAACGATTCCTCTAAATAGTCGTGCGGGTAAGTAAATTATATTCTAAAAGTATATTATTATTTATTATTCAGAGCTCGTAAAATATAGTTAGTAAATTGAACCAGCGCTGTAGTGATACTATGACCTTACTGGAAACAGAATTACGGAGAGTTGAGAAGGGAATTTATATTTATGTACAAATTAAATTGGTGAAAAATTTCCTATATTTGCATATAATATATACCTTTGTATTATTATTGCATTTGCAGTATTAAGATATATAATAACTTGCGTAAATACGTTTTATCTGTGTTGTAACAGCTACTTAATACCAGAGTCCCATAAAGTAAATGTTAAGTGTAAATATAAACACACGCACGGGAGTAATCGCAAACAATAAAACGTTTGTCTTAATTTGCTTTAAGAGTTTGCTGTTGCTGGTTCATTAGATTATTTGCATAAATATCCTTTATGTCTACTAGTGTAATTGTGAAAATAAGATTCTGAGTGCAATATATCGTATAACTTAAATAAATAACAAAAGGAAAAGGTGAATTATTTCATTTAATTTTTTAAAGAAGAAGATCTTATTGAACAACTTTTTTTTTCTTTCTGTGGCAACACCGGTGACAAGTTGTAAAATAATTGCTCCCAACTATTTTAAAAAATTAAATATTGTAAATTAATAATATCCACCTCAATTTTGAGTTACAGTTGTTAAATACGACTTATTTGTGTTTGTGATATAAGTAAAAGTCAGAAGTACCTATTTTAATTACATACATTGTGTTTACTGTTCCAACCAAAAGTAACAGCTGTAACGAACATCTTTTAAACGTATTGTAAGTGTAATTCTTGTTATCCCTTTAACATTTTAAGATTTACCTATTAAGTGTTGTTGTGGATTTCATTTTGAATTATTTACATGATAATTTAATTTGAGATCTGTAAATAAGCCCATACATCTCGACATTTGCTTACTCTGCTTCTTTGGTTTTCTTTCTTTGTTTTCTTTTGCTATTTACATTTAATAGTAAAATGAATACACGCAACGCCAAAACGCGCCAATTGGAGAACCAACTTCAAATGGCGCTTCAAGAACTTAAGGCGTCAAAGGAGCAGTGTGAGCTGTTAATTAAAGAAAGGGATGACAATGAAAAGGAAATAATAAATATAATTGCTAAATATACTAAACTAAAAAGTGACATGGTTAAGTTGCATAAAGAATATACATTAGTTACAAAAGAAAGGGATCAACTTCAGAGAACAGTCGATGAGTTTGACCAATGCAGCAAGGAATATGAGGAATCCCTCAAATTAATTGCTGCATTGCAGTTACAGTTAAGTGAGGCTAATGAGCAGATTGTGCAATTAAAACATTACATAGATAACATGAAAGCGTCCCAAGCTCAAAGTCTGTTCAACTAGCTCATAGAGTGTGAATCTACTAAATCTAAAGCATTGTAAACCTCCACAACAATCGATTTGACTGGTGATGATTATGTCATGTCAAGAACAGCAGCAAGGACTACCTGCAGTAGAAGAAAATTAAAGAAATATATAAAAATTAATAAATATATTAGAAAACTACAAAAATTAATTAAAACTAAAATTAATGTTAAAAATTATATAAATGAAGCAAGAACTAATTAATAAACTTGAAATATATTCAATTGAGGTGGAAAATATGAATCACTGTTATGAGACTGATATAGAGTGTCTAAATTCAACAATTTTATCACTTAAAATCTCTCTAGAAATTGTATCAAATAAATATGCATCGGCTCAAGATGAGATAAAAGAACACATATTGGCCATGAATGATCTGGTAAAATCATGTAAATATAATGAGGAGCGCTTTGACTCCTTAATAAAAATCAGAGTGAGTATCAGCGCTCCATACCAGGTTCATCGGGGACAATATGTGTAAATAACAATGTTAACAGTAAGACCTCATTATTTTCACCTACACTCTATGACAGTGCCATGACAAAGGATATAAACTTAAAAAGCAATGTAAATATTAAAAAATTAAAGTTAATATGTATTGTGATGACATAGGCAAAAATTTGGGCATGATGTTAAATAACTGTTTAAAAGTACATATGATCACTAATTATTGCATGCCTGGAGCATCCTTTAGTCATATAATGAATAAAGTTTTAGCTAGTAAATTTTGTCCTAATAGCACATTAATTATTCTTGTTGGGAGAAGAGGCAATGTTAACAAAAATCAATTATTAAATATAACATAACATAACATAAACACTCACGCCTGTCACCCAGAGGGGTAGGCAGAGATTATGGACTTCCATTTGGCACGATCCTGACACATCTCTCTCGCTTCCTCCACATCCATATACCTACGCATACACGCTCGTCGGTTAAAGGTACTCTTGATTTGGCCAATTTTTAATATATCGCCAATTTGGTCGATAAACTTTCGCCTAGGGCGACCCTTCCCAACTATGCCGTTCACCTCAGCAACATAAATTTGCTTTGTCACTCTTTCCTCATTCATTCTTTCTACATGGACAAACCACCGAAGCATTCCTTTCTTAATCCTGGTCACAACATCATCTTGCAAACCACACTCTTCTCTTATTAAAAAATTTCTCACTCTGTCATTCAGCTTCATCCCTAACATACTCCTTAATGACCGCATTTCTACAGCATTTATTCTACTCTCATGCTTCTTCTGCCACACCCAACTTTCACTACCATACATTAAAGTAGGTACTAACACAGCATTGTGAATTGCCATACGTGCCTTTTTGGACACATTCTGACTTTTCACAATAGAGTGTAGAGCCCCATTCATTCTATTTCCTGCATTCACTCGTCGTTCTATATCCTTATCATATCTACCATCCCTGCTAAACTTATTAAAATTATATATATTATTAAAATATATTGATAATCTAAATACTTTAAATGTACATAAATTTATCTTGTTTACATTTCCTTACATACAGGGTTGGCCGCAGGAAAATAAAATAAGATATGATTTAAATTTATTAATGAATAACTTTTCATGTAATAATAATTTAAACTTGAAATTTAATTGTTACAATTATAAAGATAGAATTAATTTAATAGATATAAATAATTTAATTAAGAAATTTTAGACAGATAGCAAATGTGCTATCTTATTATTTATATATTAACACAGCCAAGGACTTGCCTACACAGACATCTGCTTCTTTTGAGCAGTGTAATGACTTAATATGCAATTTGGAATCAGTTCCAATTAATTTAAATTAGAAAATGAGACAATAGAGGTAATCTCTAGCAGTTATAATAACTTAAATAATTTAAAATGTGGCTTACAAATCTTTAATTGTATGACTCCACAGAAAGATAATGAAAATTGTTTACACCTGGTGCATCAAAATATACAAGGCATGATAGGCAAAGAGCTAGAAATTGAGTTGTTCTTAAATAGCAACAATATTCATATCTTATGTATTACTGAACATTGGATAAAAGCTTATAATTTAATGTTTAACTTCAGTAATCACCAGGTGGTCAGTTCTTTCAATAGAGATACGGTTTTAAGAGGTGGCTCCTTAATATTAGCTAGTAAATTATTATCATGTAAAGAACGTAAAGACATTGTGAGCCTCTCTGTTGAGCGAACTGTAGAAATGGCATGTGTTGAGTTTGAGCACCTCATTGTAGTGAGCGTCTACAGACCCCCATGTTGTACATATGATACTTTTGAAAACATTATGGAGGAAGTTTTTGCTAAGCTTAATAAACAGAATAAATCTGTTGTAATATGTGGAGATTTTAATATCAATCTCCTAGAAGCTTCCTCCATCAATATTAAATTTAGATCACTGTTTTAATCATATGGTCTTTTTAATTTATTTATAGAGCCAACGCGTATTTCTCAATCTAGTCCAACATGTATAGATAACATTTTTACAAATTTGAAGCCGTTGCATAAATGTATAATTCAAAAATTAAGTTCTGATCACTGTGGACAAGTAGTTTCGTTACCTTATGTTCACAAAAAGCAAGTAGATGAGGAAGTTGTGTCTATTCCAGTAAATGCACGTCGCTTGGAGAAATTTAGAAGTAACATAGTGAAAAAACTTCCATCACTTTCATACCAAAATGATCCTAATTTTTTGTATGGAACATTATTTAAGCTTATTTGCAATGAATTTAATAATACTTTTACTTCTAAAACATTCTCCTTGAACAATCGGAAGTCATTCAATGAATGGGCGACAGTAGGAGTGCATAAGAGCAGGCATAGGTTATATGATCTTTACCATGAAAGGTCATATAATCATAGCGCCGAATTTAGGGAATATGTAAAAAAATATTCAAAAATATTTAAAAGAGTGTGCTCCATAGCCAAGTCTTTGCATTTGAGCAACAAAATTGAGACGGCTTCCAATAAAATTAAAATGACATGGAGTATAATTAATAGCGAAACTGGTAAGATCAACTCTCGCAATTCAAATTACCAGTTAAGTGTTAACAACAAATTAACTGTATCAGATCAGGATGTAGCAATGGTTTTTGAGAAATATTTTACTGATATTCCGATCTTGACCACTAAGTCACTGAATTCTTCTCATTTATTCTTCTCATAATCCTTACTTAAACAAAATGTAAATGTGTGTACAAATAATTTTACATTTCATAAAGTGTCATCAAAAGATATTGTAAAATATTTTAAAACTATTGATGTTAAGAAAACTGCGGAACTGTGCGGGATTTCCGTTAAAGTTATTGCGTCTATAATAGATACAATCGCGCCTCATTTAGCTATTATTTTTAATACTTGTATCGAATCTGGTGTGTTTCCTGATTTAAGGAAGCATAGTAAAGTAATACCTTTATTTAAATCTGGTAGTACATAAGACCCCGCCAATTTTAGACCTATTTCTGTACTACCAACACTTAGTAAGATTTTTGAAAAAATTGTTCTTGATCAAATGTTAAATTTTTTTAATATAAATAATTTACTTCATAAAAATCAATTTGGTTTCACAAGGGGTCGCTCGACAACTGATGCCGGTGTTGAGCTGATTAAATATATCTTTAACGCATAGAAGAATTTACAGGATGCTTTGGGTATATTTTGTGACCTATCCAAGGCCTTCGATTGTGTTCACCATGAAACATTAATCAGGAAACTTCAACACTACGATGTAACAAGTGATGCCCTTAAATAAATTATTTCATATTTTAGTAAGAGAACGCAAAAAGTTGTCATTAATAGTATGAGCTCTTCCGGATCGATGGTACAAATGGGCGTGCCTCAAGGCTCAATTCTCGGCCCCTTTCTGTTTCTTGTATACATTAATGACTTACCTTACATAGTAGGGGATAACCATGATATAGTATTATTTGCAGATGACACTTCTTTAATTTTCAAATTAAGTCGACAGTTACTAAAATATGACGAAGTAAATAATGCTATATCTAAATTAGTAAATTGGTTCGATGTTAATAATTTGCATTTAAATGGCACTAAAACAAAATGTATGAAATTCGTGACTCCAAATGTCAAACAATTAAATACTAATGAAATTTGAAATGGGGAGAAACTGAGTCTTGTAGATACCACCATTTTTCTTGGAATCACACTAGACGCTAAGCTTCAATGGAGCCCCCATATTATATCAAAACTAGCAAGCAGACTTAGTTCTGCAGCATATGCTGTAAAAAAGATTAGAAGTCTAACCAGTGTTGAAACAGCTAGACTAGTTTACTTCAGGTACTTCCATAGCATAAGGTCGTATGGTATTTTGCTATGGGGACACGCAGCTGACACTGAAATTATATTTGTTTTGCAGAAGAGGGCCATAAGAGCAATTTATGATTTAAAGCCTAAAGAGTCGCTGCGACAAAAATTTAAGAAAATTAATATATTAACTTTGGTCTCTCAATACATTTATGAAAATGTAATGTACGTACACAAAAATAAAAGTAGTTTTATAAAAATAAGTGATATTCATTCTGTAAATACTAGGAACAGACACAAGCTAGTAGTACCAGTTACTCGACTCCATCGAGTCAGTAATTCATTCTTGGGGCGATGTATACGCTTTTACAACAAAATTCCAGAAAATATACAAAGTTTAACCTGTTCAAAGTTCAAAAACTTTATTAAACTAAGTTTGTATAAAAAGGATTATTATAATATTAAGGAATTTATGGATGATAATAACCCCTGGATATGAGGTGATCACTGCCAAGCTATTTCTAATTTGTTGTGTTGTTAATTTGTGTAACATACATGATTGTAAGCTGTTATTTAAAAAAAAAGTCCCGCTGGGTTTCTTGCTAGTTTTTCCCACGACAGAGGTTTTTTCCGAACCAGTGGCAATCAAACAAAAGAGTGACTTTCAATAAGTATTATTTATAATCTATATTGAATAAAAAAGTTTCTGTTTCTGTTTCTGAACGTGATACATAGATATATTTGAAATTACTTCGTAAATAGCACATATTTTTAAATTGAAAGTGTTAGATCCACACTACAGTTACATTACGATTGTAGCGCGAATGGGTTTTTTGTCCTCTTCCCTTCGGATCTCTGAGCAGTAAAGACGTGTCTTTAAATTAAATTATTTTTTATAATTTTATTTATATTTTATTTATGTTATTATTATTTTGCACCAACTTCAATGAGCGAAATTTATTACAAAATATTATTGCGAAGTACTAAGGCTGAGATCTATAGATCGTACTTTGACTTTGCACAGACTTAGCTTACGAAAAACTTAGCTGAATATAATATGCTAAGCATAAACTTTCATTCTGAATTTATAGTTGTATCATAAAAACAACAATTTAAAATGAATACGGTGGTTTTGAATAATATTCAGAGTTTTACGTAAGTCGTCGGTATCGTTGAATTAGGCTTTGCTAAGCTTGCTTGCTAAGCTAAGTAATCAGCACGACTTCGAAGTTAGTTCTATAAATACCGACATAGTCTTAGGTCAAAAGTAAAGTCTGAGCAAAGTCAAAGTACGATCTATAGATCTCAGCCTAAGAGTTAATGAACCTGGAAGAATACGTCGGGTGCAGAGAGATCTACGCTCAATAACGGCAATCAAGCGCGTGAGTAACGCACACTAGTTATACTATTATTTCTTTCAGACCCCGCCCCCATAAAACACACCTTTGCGGGCTATTAAGTCATCAATTAACGTTGCAAATATTCATAATACGATATGCGTTGTTAAATACATATGAACGTTGACACTACGTTGTCGTCTGCTGAGGTGTGTGTACTACACCCAACAGGTCTCGGGCCTCGGGGCTGACCCCATTGCCCGGAATCTCCTCGCGGTGCATAACTATGCACCGGTCGTGGGAGCCGTTTTGGCATTGTTAGATGCTATAGTGACACGGGTTTGATTCCCCGGTCACTATTTTCAGTTTCAAGTCTTCTTCCAAAAAAAATTCAGGAGGCGGGTAATATGGCCCGCTCCTGAAAAAGTGGCATAATATGGCCTTTTCTCCTGAAAAGGCGCCTAATTCGGCCTAAGCCTGAAAAAGACGCCTAGTTCGGTATATGGTTATCTGGTAAATTTGTGTGTCAAGTCAATATGGCCGGCGGCTAATGCGGCCGGCCGTCTGGGTTGGCCTGTCTGCGGCATTGCGGGTTATTACTCGACTCTCTAATCTCTATAGAGAGGAGTTCTCTTGGCAGAGGTCGCCCGTCCGGTGGTCGAGCATGTAGGGGAGCAAAATTTTGTAGGTGTTCGTGTGGCCCGTTATCAGCGCGGTCGAACATACCGCGCGCTAATCGGGCCACAAATTCCTTGATCGTTTCCATCCTAAGGTTCGCCGCGATGACGTCATTCCGGACGTAGCGACCTGCACCGACGATGGTCCGTAGACATTGGTTCTGCTGAACCTGCAGCCGCTGCCTCTGCCGTTCGCTCAGGAGTGCGTACCAGGCCGGCGCGGCATAGGTGATCTTTGTGCGTATGTATAACTTATAGATTTTCAACTTTGTTTTCAGCGGTAGTTTGGATGCCAGGACCGGACGGAGCGCCGTCCGCGCACATCTGGCATTGCGGACGACGATGTCGACGTGCGCGGTCATGCGCAACATCCTGTCGATCCGGCACCCAAGGTAAGTCACGGCCTTTTCGTACGCAATCTCCTGGCCTCTAAGCGTCAACGGGGGCGGGAAGTTCCGGTAGCGGCGGGTGAGGAGGGCGGCCGTTTTCCCAACGTTTACAGCCATCCTCCACTCATCCAGCCACGATGGCAGCAGGTCCAGCAGGCGCTGCATCTTGGCGACGGCGAGATGGGGGCTTCTGGACGAGGCGAAGTAGGCGCTGTCGTCCGCATATAACGCCAGCTCCACGTCGTCCTCCCATTCGCGTAGATGTCCAGCCAATGTAGGGATGTCATTTGTATAAGCCGCGTACAGGATCGGTGAAAGACAACTGCCCTGTGGTACGCCAGCTCTTATTGGTTTTACTGCGGATTCGGCATCTTCGACACAGACGTAGAAGCTCCGGTCGGCTAGAAACGACGCCACTAGCCGCAGCATAGCCGGAGGGACACTCGTCTGTTGTTCCATCTTAAAGAGTAAACCAGAGTGCCACACCCTGTCGAACGCCTTCTCGATATCGAGGAAGACTATATATATATATATATAGAGTATTCGGCCGACAATAGGTGCAGCACTCTGGTCAGCTGTGTTGCTGCGGAGTGTCCGCTCCTGAATCCATGTTGCTCCGCCCGTAATTTGATACACGGGCGGATTCTTCTTAAGGTGATACGTTCGAATAATTTGGCTATGTGCGGTAGCAGCGTTATTGGTCTGTAACTAGCTGCTCTACGCCTGTCCTTCCCGGGTTTCGGCAGCACTATCACCTTTCCTTTCTTCCATTCCTCCGGGAAGTGTGAAGTCCGCAGTATGCCATTGTAGAGTCGTCCTAGCTCTACAATGGCTCTATGGGGCAGTTGTCGGAGTGCAGCGTTCGTAATCCGGTCGTGCCCCGGCGCCTTCCTCGGTTGCAGGCGGGAAATCGTCCTCCGCATTTCAGCGGGGGAGATGAACCATTCTCCTGCAAGCGGTGGCGCGGGCGACGACAGGAACTCCCGTACGCGGCTCTCCTTTTGGGCATGAAGCTCCATGTACTCCGCACTTGCTGGGTTCGGCATAAATTGCTCCTCGAAATGCTCGACTAGGATATCCGCTCTACCTTTGGCCTCGTAACAACGCCCGCCCGCGCTGTTGGTCAGCGGGCAGACGGGGGATCTGGTCTTAGTTAGCTGTCGGTTCAATTGATAGAGCGACGCTTCCTGATCTCCAGCCTTCCATATGCGCCGCTCCCAGGCCCTTCCTCTGTAGGCCTGTATTGCAACCGACAGCTCATCCGTCAGTGCATTTAATCTCGTTTTAATCCTTGGGCAGCGCGTACGTGCCCAGAGCTTCCTCAACGCTCGCTTGTGATTGAGCTGCGCACGTAGTTCTTGTGGCAGCTCTTCTCTTCGATTTGTTAGAGGGACGATCGTAGAGGCCGCGTTGAGGGCTTCTTGGATGTTGTTAGTTATTCTGGCAGCGGCGGTCTCTACGTCGTCCGCCGAGGTGATCGATGTAATCACTGGAGGCCTCTCCTGCAGGTGTTGCTGGTAGAGCCTCCAGTTAATCTTGGTAGTAAACGCTCTGGGCAGCGTAGTCACTGCCTTGAGGCCAAGTGTTATCAGAATCGGGAGGTGCTGAGACATCAGGTCATACAGCACCTCTACCACTACCGGGTAGTTGACGTTCCTAGCGAGCACAATGTCCAATACATCCGGACTTTTCCTGTGGTCTGTTGGAACGTGTGTTGGTTCTTCGGGACCTAAAACGTCGTAGTTGTTTCTTTCTGCATCTTCGTAAAGTTCACGACCCGGCGGGTTGATCAATCTTGATCCCCATGCCGGGTGTTTTGCGTTTAGGTCCCCCGCGATGATGGTTGGTGTTGTGCCTTCCATGATCGTCCGGATGTCTGAGGAGTGAAATGGAGTCCCTGGCGGACGGTATGCTGCGAAGATCCTCAGTTCCTCGCCCGCCGCCTCCATTTTTATGCCGATGGAGCGCGTCGTATGGTATGACGGTAATCCGAGCTCTAGGTGGACGATGTCCTTTCTCACTAGAACCGCCGTGCCTCTATAGGCGGTTCCTAGAGCGTTGACCTCGTCCCTCCTGTAGATATGGTAGTTGGGCATCTTCACGTGCGTAGATGGCCTCAACTTTGTCTCCCCCAGCAAAATTACGTGTATGTCTTGTTGTTGAGCTATAGTGCGGAGTTCATGGAGCTTGTACTGGATACCGTCCGGGTTCCAGTATAGCAAGCGCAGGTTCGTATCACTCGCCTCTGTAGTGCCGAGCCAGTAGTGTCGACAGTGCTTTCATCACTGCTGTTATTGGGTCGGTGCCAGCTCTGACGTCTGCCAGTACCTGGCTACCGACCTCTATGGCGATGCCAACCAGCCTCAGGATTGCGTCCGTGGTGGTAGAGTTGGCGGTTGGTTGTCTTGATGTTGAAGGTACTGGTCTCGGCTGGGCATAGGTCTCTTTTCTTAAGGTAGAGCGCGCTCTATGTGTAGAGCGGGCTCTATTTTCTGATAGAGCCCTTTCTGGCGCTCTACCTTCTGTAGTGGTTATCTTCTTGATTGCCTGCGCTTTCGAGGCTATCATTACTGTTGGTGTCGGGGTAGAGGTCGCTGCCTGAGGAGGAGGCTGCACCTTCTTCTTCTTCTTCCCCCGCTTTTTCTTCCTAGAGGGTTGCCTCTCTATGGCGTCATTGGCGGGGGGCTGTAGAGTCGCCCCGGTGGTTGCTCTTGCAGCTTCCACCGTTTCCGGTACTGGTGGTGCAGGTGGTGCAGTAGCGGGTGGGGGGGGGGCGTTTTGCCTCCCTCTCCCCCTGATGGTTGCCCACCCGTCCTCTTGGATTTCAACCCTCGGGCGACTCTGAGGGACCCTCTGCGGTGCTTCCGGCAGTAAACCCGGCAGAGTGATCCCTTGCTTCCTGGCGATCCTCCTCAGGACTGGGCAGCGTCTGTCGTTAGCTGTGTGGCTTTTTGCGCAATTTGCGCACGTCGGTGGTTCTTCTCTACCCCGTGGGCAATTACTTGCAATGTGTTCCCCTGCACAGCGGACACATTTCACGGGTCTATGACAGTTGGCAGATGCGTGGCCAAAAGCCTGGCAACGGTGGCATTGAGCCGGTCCCACTCGTCCTTGCCAGGCTTCTATGACGACTCCTTTCATGAAAAGGAGCTCGTCGACTGCGTACAATTTATTCAGGTTCTCTATGTTCAAATGGTCCAGCTGTGCATAGTAGAGGCACCCAGGTCTGCCTCTACGGGGCGGGATCGCTCTCACATAGTTAATTGGAAATCCTTTTGCCCTGATAGCCTCGGCGACTTGGACGGTATCCGTGCCCACTGGCAGCCCCCGGATGCCCACTTTAGTGGGCTTCTCCTCCGCCGGGGTGTAGCAGTACCACGACAACGCTGGTACTTTCTCGGTGAGCTCAATGAGGTATCTTTGTATTGCCCGGAATTCTTCCGGGCTCTGTGGGGTGAATCTGACACCCTTCCCGAACGGACGAGCGTTAGGTGGATGTCCTAATTTTTTGTTTAATATTTCGAAGTGCTTCGTCCAGTCCGGGAGGCACTCCGCAACGATCGGTGGGTATCGTGCCTTCTCTTCCTCTTGTTGGGGTTGAGGGGCTTCTGTTGTCGGTTTCTGTACTGCTGGCATCGCTGCCAGTTGGGCGTAACTGGTAGACGGCCTTTGGCCGTCATCCTGTGTAATGCCCGATGGATTTGTAGGTGCCGTTGTTTGCCCGGCGGTCGCTATGGTAGCGTAGGATGTAGAGTCCCAACCATAGGACTCCTCTCCTCCCTGCTCGAACTCGGTCGCGTCCATGGTCCTGCGGCCGGGTGAGGTGGGGGGAGTTGGCTTCAGTGGTGAAGGCGATTTGGGCGGCGATCTATGCGTCCTAACTACCTCCTTCCTGGTTGGGGCTCTCTCATCTTCTTCCGACTCCGCCGAGGACGATGATGATGCTGGTGTTGATTGTCCAGATGATAAGGGTGAACCGATGCACTGCCTTTTTTCGTAAAGCGATGCCTCGGTTTCCGGTGGAGTATGTCTTCTTGCCGTTTTACGGGCCCGTTGCGGTAGGGGCGTCGGTTCCTGCCCACTCGTGTACTCAGACACGGTGGGCGTGAGCGCGGCGCTCGTTCCGGGTTCTTGCGGCGAAGAAGGTTTCCTCTTGGGGATCTGGCTGAAGGAGCTGACGATCCTTGATTTCTCCGGGTTCGAAAGGTCCTTTACGCAGAGTGGCCGATCCAATACCCCCGGGCGATCCGGAGGTTTCCTAACACGAGGGGGTGGGGGGGGGGCTCCCCCTTTCCCCTACCTGTCATGTTACTACTGTTTTGTTTTTTGGTTGGTGTACGCGTGTCTTACGTCTATATACTTTACCTAGCAGGTTGACAGCTGAACGATGCGCGCCGCGAGGTAAAGATGGGAGCGAAGATGATGACGACCGCAACACTTTGGCGCACTGCCTACCCCTTTCACAACGAAAGGGTTGGGGGAAGTGCTAGAGGGCACTCAATTACGCGACTCGACACTGCAAGGCACGGAACGCTCTTGAGTGCCAAGAATCTACCTAAGGGCCGGTGACCTCGACGCCTCGCGGAGTATGCGGACTCGACGCTTAGCGGAGTATGTCGTACCGGCGGCTGCTTGGAACCACTGCTAATCCACAAACAGCACACACTTAGGAGATCCTTGGTCGGTATATGAACGTTGATTTTTACAGGCTTACGCACTAGAAACAAGTTTTACTGGACGGAAAGCAGTTTTGCACATACCTCTCTATAGCGGACAGCGAGGAGGCCGGCGCCCCGTCGCCCCTTCACACGCCGGTGCGCCCTGCGCACCCCGCACACCGGCAGCAGATCACGCGATGTCGCCGACCAATCAGCGCGCGGCATCGCCTTACGACGCTACTCACGAACCGAGACAATCTCTTGCGGCATATAAGAAGGGCGTTTCGGTCTGTGAGTCATTCATTTCACTTCGGAAGCGGCAAGAGAAGAAATCAGGAAGAAATCAAGACTCCAGAAGACTCCCCTCTGTACATAGGATAGTTATTAGTGAT
Source organism: Parnassius mnemosyne (assembly GCA_963668995.1). Lineage (NCBI taxonomy): Eukaryota > Metazoa > Arthropoda > Insecta > Lepidoptera > Papilionidae > Parnassius > Parnassius mnemosyne. Next base: position 259,860 of record CAVLGL010000121.1, on the reverse strand, counting down.
ATTTTGTAAATAAGTGAATACAGTATAGTTTTCTTAGTACCATCTTTTCTTTGAGCAGTTTCTTAGCGTAGTCAGTTTAATACAGTCCACTCGTCATAGTAAAATCATACAGTCCACTGCGATCCACAACAATTTCTTGGTCCTTCGAGTCGAATTCAAGCCAGAAGAGACAAGAAAGAACATAATTATAGAAGAAAGAACATAAATATAAAAGAAAGAACATAATTATAGAAGAAAGAACATAATTGCAGAAGAAATAAGATCATTACAGAAGATCTTCAAGGAAGAAAGAAGTACGTCGACGAAGAGAGAAGATCGTCGGTACTAACTCCTTCCTCGTTTCTTGCTTACATCTACGTCATATATATTGTCTGTTTCCAGACAATTCTTGTTTCTTAAACCGCGTTTACGCGGCCGGGTGGTTGCTCCCTAACGGTGCCAAACTGTGACCATCTGGTAACGCCCTTGAGGCGGGAACGGCGTCCAATACGTGCGTCTTTTTGAAGACGATCGGAGTTTGCAACGAGGGACACCATCATGCGGAAGACAAGAAGCCAGAAGACACGGAACGACGACGAAACGCCAGTAGGAATGCGGATATTCGAGGAAGCACCCACTTCCCCGTCCGATTATATCGCGTTGGCACAAGCGCCCTCCGCCGCGCCGCAGCCCCCGCTCGCGCCCGCATATATGCCCGCGCCCGCGCCCGCGCCGCCGCGCCCCGCTATGTCTGTGTCTACAACCGATCGCTTGGGAGAAGTTAGCACATCCGCGCCGCGCACAGAAACGCTTGCCGCGATAATAGAAGATCTTCCGACTACAGAAACTAGTTCGATAGTGCGTACCGTCGCGCCTGTAGCAGACGTTGTACATAGGCCCGCGTCCCGTGCCCCGTCGGTCCGTTCAGTCCGTTCAGCCCAGTCGACAGCTAACGCAGTAGCAAGGTTAAAACAAATCGAATATAATGCCGCGGAGGAACTAGCTGCAATTAGGAGGAAGCAATTGCAAATCGAGGAAGATCTCATCAAGAAGAAGTATGCTAGGGATATCTCTCAACTGCAAGAAGAAACAGATAGGGAAAGTCTAAACGACGACGAATTAGTCGAAAATAGGCTTGATAGGTGGTTAGAAAACGTAGAGACTGTGCGGGGGGAGCCGCCCTACCGCCCGTCTCAGCCCGCGCTCTGCATCGAGATAGAGCAGGCCCCGCCGAGTAGGGGAACCGGTTACGACCACGCTGAAGATGCCCAGGGGAGGTTGGTTGCGAATGACGTTCAACCGCGCCGCGTAAATACGATACAGAGGGACAATGGAGTCGCCGTAGAAATGAACCAGGTGGATCGTCGTGTACGGGTTACGTCGCCGTCGCGCGTCCAATGCCGTACTCTATCGCCTACACATAGATCGCCACATCGCCACGCGGATCGTAGATTACCGTCGCCGTGTAAGGATGTAGGTGCACGTAGATCGCCATCGCCACATCACAACGCGGATCGTAGATCACCGTCGCCGTGTAATGATGTAGGCAGAGATAAATCGCCACATCGCCTTGCGGATCGTAGGTTAACGTCGCCGTGTCATAGGGATGTAGGTGTACATAGGTCGCCAGCGCCACAGCGTAGGCTAGAAAGAAATAGGGATAGAGATAGGTCGCTCACCCCGCGAGGGAAAGATAAGTGTATAGAACGGCTAGCGGAAGCTTTAGAAAGCATGATTAGGGTTGGACCAGCCGCCGCGAAGCAGACGTAGGACTTGCCTATTTTTAACGGCTCGGCCGCGGAATGGTTAGCGTTTAAAGCCGCGATGAATGAATCCACGCGTTTATATGGATTCACAAATACGGAAAATATGGCAAGGTTAAGGAACTGTTTACGCGGTGAGGCTAGAGAGGTATTATCGGCTCTGCTGTTTACCGCGAAGGATCCGGCAGACATTATGCGGACACTGGAGCAGTGTTTCGGCCGCCCGGAAGTAATTATAGATCGTGCGTTAGAAGAATTAAAACGCCTTCCGCGCCCGGGTCAAACCGCCCAGGAATTAAACTCGTTCGCGATTAAATTACAAAATACAGTGTGCATTATGCAGAACGTCGACGGCAAAGGATATTTACGTAATCCGATGCTGACTAAAGAGGTTACTAGCAAACTTAGCCCTCACTTACGGTCGCGTTGGTGCGATTATGCGGAGCACTACGGAAGTGCGGACGAACCGGACATCGTTACGTTATCCCGGTTCATGATGAGAGAGGCTGACCGTGCGTTAAGTCATGCCTATACGTCCGTAACGTCGACTAAGGAATCGCCCGTAAGACGAGAGGCGCCGCCGTCGAAAAGAATAGTGTTGACACGCCGCGTAGAAGATAGGGCCCGCGATGTAAAGACGTTCACCGCCCAGGAGGACACCGGTAGTGCCTCATGTATGTGTTGTGGGGGTGAACACCCTATCGTCAAATGTAAGAATCTAGAGCAAATGGGCTCGGACGACCGGTGGAAGTGGGTTAGGGAAGATGGGGTGTGTTTCAAGTGCTTGAGCAGCAAACACCGACGCATACGCTGCAAAGCTAGGAAATGCGGCGTCGAAGGCTGCAACGCCCCCCATTACGCTCTCCTTCACACCCGCAAGGCCCGTACACCTGCAGCGTCGGTTAAACCGGACGAAACCGTGCTCGTCGCGTCGAGTGTTAGCAGTAGTGCGTCCGTACTATTGAAAGTGTGCCCGATAACCGTGCGCGGACCGCGCGGCAAGGAAGTTGATACGTATGCGCTACTTGACGAAGGCTCTACCATATCGTTGATCGACGACGACTTAGCTCGCGAGTTAGGAGCGGAAGGACCGGTAAAGCCGCTCAATATTAAAGGCGTAGGTAACAGTCAACGCGAGGCTAATAGTAGATTAGTCAATATAGGGATACGTGGCAAGACGCGCAGCGAGATGTTTAACATAAACGCGCGAACAATAAACGACTTAAAGATAGGCTCGCAGTCTGTGAGTAGGGAGTGCTTACGGTTAAAGCACTTACGTGGCTTACCGAGTTCGGTGTGTTACGACGACGCGAAGCCGAGATTGTTATTAGGCGCCGACAATTGTCATTTATAATTAACCGTAGTTTGAGGATAGGACGTCGAAGGCAGCCCATAGCTGCACGTACGTTATTAGGATGGGTAATGCAAGGAACCGTGCCGCGGTTAACGTGTAGGGAAGACGGCAAGACCGTATTACACGTAGAGAGCACTAGCGGACGGTTATATAGGGACATCCGAACGTTTACCAGTCAGGACGAGGAGCTAACGGAACTCCTCAAATGGCAGTACGAGATAGACTCTATAGGTATCTCGCTAAAGAGTAGGCTGCGACGGGATGAGGAGCGCACTGTCGACATATTCCAGCGCACCGTCAAGAAGGTCGGTGAGCAATACCAAGTTGGACTGTCATGGAAGGATGACAACGTGCGGATGCCACCCAGCTACGAGATGGCAGCTCGAAGACTACGGACGATTGAAACGAAGATGGACCAGTCGCCGGAGTTTCGTGACGCCTACACAGCCCAGATAGACAACCTCCTGGCGAAAGGATACGCAAGGGAAGCCGAGGGGACGGAACGAGAGGATCCCAAGAGCTGGTACCTGCCACACTTCGCAGTACGGAATCGGAACAAGCCGGGGAAAACGAGAGTAGTGTTCGACGCGGCAGCGCGCGCATCCGGCAGATGCCTTAATGATTATTTACTCGACGGCCCCGACTTATTACGGAACTTACCGGGTATACTGTTTCGATTTAGGGAGAACGAGATAGCGGTGTCCGCGGATATTAGGGAAATGTTCATGCGTGTGAAAATCGATCGGCGCGATCAGCCCGCGCAGTTGTTTCTTTGGCGAGGAAACGAGTGACACAGCCCACCGCGGGAGTACGTTATGACGTCTATGATTTTCGGCGCGAGGAGCTCACCGTTTCTCGCACATAGTGTTAGGGATCATAACGCGCGCGCACACGTAGAAACACACCCGTTGGCACTTAACGCTATCGTACGTAGCCATTATATGGATGACTATTTAGACAGTTATGCCACGGTAGAGGAAGCGGTAAATACGGCGAAGCAGGTTTCGGAAGTGCACCAGCAGGCCGGTTTCACCTTGGCAGACTGGAACTCTAATCACGCAGCCCTGTTAGAAGACAAGCCGGAGGACTTACTGGCGCGCAAGCCTAAGGAAGTAGGCTTAAGGCAAGACAGCCCAGGCAGAACCTTAGGGTTATTATGGATGGCCGATGAAGACGCCCTGTCATTCAACACGTCGATGAATAGGGTGCCGCAAGAAGCAAAGGAGCTGCAGCGACCGCCGACCAAGAGGGAAGCATTAAGCGCTGTCATGTCCGTTTTTGACCCACTTGGACTGCTAAGTTACCTCACCATCACCACCAAGATCCTGCTACAAGACCTATGGCGTATGAAGAAGGTCGGATGGGATGACGAACTACCCGAGGAGGCAGCAGAGGAATTTCAGAGATGGCTGCGAGTCGTCGAGGAAGTATCACGACTACGACTGCCAAGGTGTTTTGCTCCTACGGGGGGAGTGGTAGAGCGTCAACTTCACGTGTTCAATGATGCAAGCGAACGTGCGTACGTATCCGCGGCATATTGGCGTATACGATATCGCGACGGAACGATTAGGGTACGATTAGTGGTGGCTAAGGCGAAAGTCGCTCCAATTAAAGCGCAAAGTATACCGCTATTAGAATTGCAGGCGAACTTAATAGGCGCGCGACTCGCGGAAATCGTACAGGGCGAATACAGAGTGGTAGCAGATAGGGTCGTATATTGAACGGACTCTACTACGGCGCTCCACTGCATACAGAATGATACGGCGCGTTACACTCCATACGTGGCTGATCGCTGTCCTCCCGAGAGAAAGCTTAGGCTCGCAGGCTATGCCGGGGGAGGATGTAGCGGACAGCGAGGAGGCCGCCGCCCCGTCGCCCCTTCACACCCCGGTGCGCCCCGCGCACCCCGCACACCGGCAGCAGATCACGCGATGTCGCCGACCAATCAGCGCGCGGCATCGCCTTACGACGCTACTCACGAACCGAGACGCTCTCTTGCGGCATATAAGAAGGGCGTTTCGATCTGTGAGTCGTTCTTTTCACTTCGGAAGCGGCAAGAGAAGAAATCAGGAAGAAATCAAGACTCCAGAAGACTCCCCTCTGTACATAGGATAGTTATTAGTGATATTTTGTAAATAAGTGAATACAGTATAGTTTTCTTAGTACCATCTTTTCTTTGAGCAGTTCCCTAGCGTAGTCAGTTTATAACAGGCCACTCGCCATAGTAAAATCATACAGTCCACTGCGATCCACAACACTCTCGATCATATCGAATTAAGGTTGGCCCTTGTTTAAGCGCATTTACCACTGCAATGAGTATTTTAAGCCTACTGGTTCGTTGATTGCCTGAAACAGATAACTAAACTACACTACAGATTTAAATTGCATACAATCAACCTAATCTCTCTGCTTATCTATCGATAAGTAAGTAAGTTACGTAAATTACGACTGCTAGCTACGCCCTTGCGCTCGCGCTTGTACATAGTACATACGCCTACTAGATCCAGATGTCTGAACCACGAACTCCTCCCGGATTAATATCCCAAATAAAGACTCCTACTATTGCAGTTAATTAAAATTCGGATCCAGCACTTAGTAAGACTAATAACACAGAGCCGGTCGACAATTACTTTAACATAACAAAGCGAACAAAACTGACTTTGGGTGAACTCAATAAACAACCCGGAAACTCCTCCGAAATTAAGTATATATTTAAATTGCTCACTGCTCAACAAGAAACCAAATTTGAATCGGTAAGTAACTACTGCTACCATAATATCTCAAAATCAATCAATTCAAAATTCAGTCGACTCCGTAACTGCAGAACACGACGACGTTATAAAGAAAATCGATTATATGGAACAATAACGAGTATAAAAAGCGAGTAGCAAACCTGGAAAACCGACGGGATCATCTAGCAAAGAGTCTGCGTTGTTCCACAATTGAGATTCGTATCCTACCTAAGCTGGAAATCGAAAATAGTAAAATATTAATTGATACAATCCAACTAATTAATTCGACATTGGGCCTCGGAACTCCACTTTACCATTAAAGTTCACAAAAAATTACTTTGCGTACATTGTACACACTCTACGGTGGCTAACCGTTAAGATCTTAGCAGTTAGCCACCGTAGAGTCTATATCACTTGAGGATGCATCGTGTAGAGGCGAAACACGTATCGTATTGTCGTCAGTGGTGTGTCTTTCCTAGTGTAGTGGTGTTGGGAGTAGTGGTGCTGGTAACGGGGATAGTGCACGCAATTGAGAGAGGGCGGGAGGTGCTCTTCAAACTAGGTAAGACACATCATTTTATTTTATCGAGCGGATGTACGCAAAGTAATTTTTTGCCAACTTTAGTTTCATCATTATTATTTTTGTTGTTCATATACGTTCCTTCCTTCCGCAAAGTAACGCCTGATTATATATATATATATATATATATATATATATATATATATATATATATAATAAACGTCAAAAAGTCATACAATAAAAGTAGAAAAGCTAATAAAGAACCGCAGTTTAACACAGAGAACATTAAGCTACCGGGTGTGCTGTGTACAGTATATATTTCAGAGTATCTAAAACTAGACGATTTTTTTATGTAGCGCGGGAAAACGTCAAAATAAGAAGCAGCGTGGACATCATATGGAAAAGTCTATATAAATAAACTTGAAGGTTTGACACCAGGTCATCATAAAGAGTCCCACTTTCTCCATGATTTGTAGAACAGGACAGTATTTCGTGCCGGTAAACCGCTTGCAGCCTTAAAATGTGCAACTTCTGCCACACATGGAATACTGTTCTCATCTCTGGGCCGGAGCACCCAGTGCCAGCTTCTTCCACTTTATTGCATCCAGCGCAGAGCAGTTCGTATCTTTGGTAACCGAGCCCTTTCTGATCGGCTTGACTCACTGGCGTTGCAAAGAGATATTGCATCCCGTTGCGTATTTTTTCGCATCTGCCACGGGGAGTGCTCAGAGAAACTATTCGGATTTATTCCAGCTGCTCAATATCAACATCGCACATCGCGATAAAACTCAAGATATCGTTCATACTATGTGGATGATTGGCTGTCCACCACTGTGCGATTTAAAAGTTTTCTTCCTTGAACAACTTCTTTATGAAATCGTCTATTACCCACTTTAAACTTCCAATTTCATACAAAGATGGCTACAGATGCGTTGTCTTATCAACTCTGAGGACTAAGGTGGAATGCTTCACAGCCTGTTTTTTACTGGCTCTCACCCTTCAGTCACCGGAACACAGTAAAGTTTTATGAGAACTATGTTTTCTTGCTTCATCGGAAAAAGGTAATAACATTTTTATCTTGCAATACCGAGTAATAAAAATGCATCATCATAATTAGACATTGTGACATTTTGTGTAGGCTTTGATGTACTAAATGATAAAAAATAACGTTAAAAAGTTCAAACCACCTTCTAAAACTAAAAATAATGAAATAATTTCCACATAATAGCTTCTGAAGTCGATGCTCAGAGATTAATTATCAAAGTATTAAAGCCATGGCTTCAGATGCGGACTTTTTACATTTGTGTGAACTAAGAATTATCACAAGTTCAAGGTCATCTAGAAAGTCGTTAAAAATATCGTCATTAAAATATGGGCACTTATGAATTGTTTTATCATGATGATCATTCATTTTAATTAAATAATAGCTAAAATAGCAGTAGGTATGTATGAAATTGCAACAACCACAATATCTCGTCACACCACGGGTCCAACAGTGGTAGAGCCACGCGGCAGCTTTTGCTGTCGCACGCATGGGCTGGCTCGAACCGGGGTGGTACCACGACCTCACAGAATACCAGCGTGAAGTAGAGGTTTACCTCTGCGTTTCGCTTGGTGAGTGCAGGTGACCGGAGGCCCTTTTTACTGGAAATGAGGCATTCCATCTTAGTCCTCACGGGTGACAACGCATCTACATTTTGATTCGTAATAGAGGATAGATGTAGATGTCTATGGGCCGCAGCAACCACTTACCATCAGATGGACTGTGTGCTCGCTTGTCACCCTTATCCTATAAAAAAAAAACACCACGGGTTGAATAGGAAAGAACGCTAAAAGGCATTAAGTCCGACAACGTTAATCTATCTTGTTCATAAAGGTGAAAACAATAACAGTAACGATAAAGCAAGCGGCTGATTTTTATTTAATATCACAAAACGTACAGCACGTTACATTAATGGAATGAAATTAAAATGAGACGCCACAGAATAACCACAATGGTGCGTAATTCACGCTCGACAGTTGCGACACGAGCAATATTCACATGTTTCATAATGAAAGGATTTTAATAAATAGATGCAATGCGGTGTTTATATGAAATTATAGACGTGATGTTTAGTGTCAAGTTAAGAAAAGCAACATTTATATAAAATAAAATTATTACTGAATGATTTATTACATTTACGCCAACACTAAACATTGAATAAAACTACTTTTACGGATTTTATCGCATTGATCTAACTTATTTTTATAAATTCTCGACGTTTTGGTTGCTTTACAGCACCAATGGTGAGTCCCCCGTTATTATGGGTGCTGTGAAGCACCCGAAACATCGGGAATTAATAAAAATAAGTTATTTAAACGCGATAGAATCCGTAAAAGTAGTTATATTCAATGATTACCGATTGCTAATAAATTGAAACTGATTTATTTCTCTATAAGAAACATGTAATCTGGATTTGAGATTAGATCCTTCACTGCTAGCCGTATGAGGTAAGTAAGTCCCTCTTTGTGACAGGCGTGAGTGTTTACGATATATAGGTACGGTAGAACCAGCGTAGCCAACATAGCCCAACGGATCAGTAAGCTAAAGTGACAATGGATAGGGGTTTGCTCGGAGTTTCTCATAGACTTCATAATGAGGATTACCGCATAAGACTAAAGTTACTCATAAAACCCAACGGATCAGTAAGCTAAACGGACAATAAATCGGGCTATGCTTGGAGTTTCTCTGCGTGACGGACTTGGTGATGAAGATCACCGCATAAGACTAAAATTACTGATAAAGCCCAAGGGAACAGTAATCTAAAGATACAATGGATAGAGCTATGATCGGAGTTTCCCTGCGTGACTTAGTGATGAGGATCACCGCATAGCTCTAATGTTACTGATAAAGCCCAACGGATTAGTAAGCTGAAGTGGCAACGGACCTCGATAGAGTGACGACCTGGTGAAAGATGTTGAAATGTGATGGATGCACGTGGCTAAGGACCGTGCTTTGTGGCGTTTCTTGGGGGAATGATGAAACAATTAATAAGTGCACTCGGCAAGGAACAATGTATTTCGTATAAAAATTAAGTGACAACATTTTAGTCCATGTGATGGTAAGTGGCCACTGCACTCGATGGACACCTGCAGCTAACTTCTAACAAATACGGTGAAATATGCGTCGTAACATCTGAGAACCAATATGCATTTATTTTTATTGCACACTGTTAAGAAACATAGTGTGCAATGATACTGACCCTCTAAACCTTTCAGAATACAGCAGAGCAGGCGCTGCTGATTAACGGCGGAATTTAGGTAATACAAGACAGAAAAGGAGTCCTACCAAGTAACGTACGAGTATCAACTAAGTGTGTTTTTTCGCCCTTATAGCCAGATTTTTTTATAGAATAAGGGTGACAAACGAGCACACAGTCCACCTGATGGTAAGTGGTTGCTGTGGCCCATAGACATCTACATCTATCTTCGTTTGCTTATTAAAATGCAGATGCGTTGTAAGCCGAGAGGACTAAGATAGAATGCCTCTTTTTCAGTAAAATGGGTCTGCGGTTCTCTACACTCACCATACGAATACGAAACACAGCAGCATTAAGCTACTACTTTACACTGGTATTCTGTGAGAGCGTGGTCCTTCTCCGGTCGAGCCGACCTATTCGTGCTGCAACAATACTATTAATATAGCTGCAGCATGGATCTACCACATAAAATTTTGTTTTCTTATTGGATGGTTCTTAGCATACGGAAAAACATAGTGTTATAAGTAGAGAACATATTCTTCGATTCTTCCTGTTATTTGAGCACGAATTTCGACAAATACAAAACAAAAATGCATTACAAAAGGCATACAAATTTGTTGTAAACGTAAGCGTCCCCTTTTGTGGCAATATAGAAGACATCCTAATCAAAACAATCAAAATATGCTAAGGACTTATTCAAATCGATTAAAAAAATAATTAAATTAACACAAAAAGCTCAAAACAATCACAGCATCAATTTATCACTTCATAAGACAAAAACAACTTGGAAAATTGTTAATAGTTAGAGAAAAATTATAATAAAGAGTTTAGTAGAAAGTTTATAACACGTATTAAAATAAATAATAAAATTATAAATGATCCAAAAGACATTTCATTGATAAAGTATATGCAATAAATGACAAAAATAATATGACATATCCTAATAATTTAACATATAATAAATACAATTCATTTTTCTTTAATTTTGTAACACCTTATGACATTCTACTAACCAAAAAATTATTAAAAAATAGAAATAGCACTGGTTTTGATGACTTTTCGACGAAAGTAATAAAACACGTAGGAAACACAGTTGCCCCCGTAATGAGTCATATTATAAACCTATGTGTTGAAGATGGTGTATCTTCTAAAGTTCTTTAAACGTCCATTATTAAACCATTATTCAAAAAAGATGATAGGGAGGACTTATCCTGTTACCGTCCGATTGCTATGACTTCTATATTTTCAAAAAATATAGAAAAAGTAATTTATAAGAATCTATATTTCTAAAAATTAATTGATAGGATCTATATCTAGATTCTATCAATTAATATTTTCGAGTTTTGTCTCTGGAAAAAAACAAAAACTGCTCTCAAACATAATATTACAGATCCGGATGCAAGTTCATAAGTGCAAAGTAGTTTTATCAGTAGTTAAATTCCAACTGAAACATAAATTCTCGCTGCGCTGGCGTAGTTTATAGAGCTGTGGAACGCGAACATATGTGGTAACCTCTTTATTGGATTTCTTACTCGTTGCTCGTTTCAACTAATCTTTATAAACATTTTAATGTTTGTTTTGTTATAGGTATTTATTGCACGTCTCAAACTCATACCATTTTATTTTATTTTATTTGTACTTGACTATCGATTTTTCAAAATCATGCTACGCGCTCTCATCAAATTTGGTATTTAAGCTACAATATTTAAATGAAAGCACATTGATATTAAGAGGAAACAATATAACGAATAAAACTGAAGCTTTTAAGTTTTGCGATACGTATTGTACGTTACACCTAAGATGCTGCTGCTGATAATATAAATAAAATATGCTGCTTGAGGTAAAATAGAAAATATATTTAAAAACTGCTAATAGCTAATGATGAGTACACGAACGCGCTGTGTGGCGATGCTATGTGTACTGATTCGATGAACAATAAAATTAGTATACGAGGCAAAAATGCTGATCGGGCGATTTGTGCGGTTGCAGCGTACACGTATTATTATAAAAAAGTTCAATTTTCTGCCTAAAGAATTACACAGCTGGACATGGGCCTCCACCATAGTAAAGAGTTAACTATAGTAGAAGGTTCAAGCGTCAGTAGCCTAATGGCAGGGCGAGGACCGCGAACTCGAAGGTCGTGGGTTCGAATCCGCCATTCGACTACTGCCGTGAATCACTTCTAACACAAGCATTTTAAGCTTACCAGAAGTGGTTAAAGAATATCTGTAATGTTTAATAGCATTACTAGTATTTTTTATAAGAAAAAAAGGTATTAATGCCTACATAGCATTATAAAAACGGTGATTCATTTTATAACGTAAATATTATATTACCACAGTATCAACAGAGATATTACTATCTACATATATTTAGGAACAAACAGACGTGCCACACCTCGTAATGTCTGATTTCCATAAAATATTGTAATGCGATACTGTATAGAAACTTAGGGATAGTTATTCTTTGACATATTTCATTCATTCATTCAATTATTACAGCCTTACAAAAGTCTACTGCTGAATATAAGCCTGTGAGACAGTCAATGGGGGAACATTGACTGGTCTCACAGGTTGGACATTTACAATAGTCTTCACGCTTGACGGGCTGATTGGCAATCGCAGTTTTTTTCATTTTTCGTATTGTTTAAAGAATGAGGGTGACAAACGAGCACACAGTCTACCCGCGGGTAAGTGGATGCTGTGCTCCATAAACATCTACATCTACAATTGATAAAGAATACAAATGTAGATACTTTGCTGCCCTGAGGACAAAGATGGAGTGCTTCGTTTAAGAAGTGGAGACCCCTTTTTTGAGACCCTGGTTCTCTAAAGTCACCATACGAAACACATTGCAGTAGCATTATATCATTAGCTGCTACTTTACGCTGGTACTCTGTGAGAGCGTGGTTCCTCCCCGGTCGAGCAAACCCATTTATGCTACAATCATAATGCGGCTGTAGTATGGCTCTAATGGGACGCTGCTGTCCAACTTGTTTGTTCCTAACTGTCACCTCTTTAGACACCCACTGGACGATATTGGATATTGGGATATTCTTACACGGTCGATTCATTTATTTATTACAATCAATCGAAAGTTCAACGCTGAACATTTCCGTAGTTTCTGCCGCAGTTTTTTTTATTATTATTCGTTGTTGTCATTGTGATCCTGTTTAAGTTTCCCTATGTTGCCTCTTACGACGCCCACGCTATTATATAGGGTAGTAGATTCTCCCGATTATGAATAAAATAATTCCGGAATGATTTTTTTTACACGAATTGTATACATTGAATGAAACTAATTATTTGGTACTTAATTAATTTTAACGTTTTATATTTAATGATTTCGAATGTTTTGGGAGTTTTACAGTACCCATGATCACGGGAAGGCCGATGATGCCACGATGCTGTAAAGCAGCTAAATTTTTTACGTGGTAGAGCCATGCTGCAGTTATATTAGTAGTATAGTTGTAGCACGAATAGGAAATCTCTCACAGAATACCAGCGTAAAATGGTAGCTCAACGTTGCTGTATATCATATGGTGAGTGTAGAGAATTAAAGACCTTTTTTTATTGGAAACGAGGCACTCCATCTTAGTCCTCACGAGTGACAACGCATGTGCATTTTATGATGATGAGATATAGATGTCTATGAGCCACAGCATCCACTTATCACTAGGTGGACTGTGTGCTCGTTTGTCACCCGTATGCAATAAAAAAATAAAAATTTAATAACCCGTTTACGAGGCAATCTATTGGATAGGAAAATGTTCAACAGTAAACTTGGATAGGTGGTTACAATGATATGTGTGAGAATTATGATATAATAATTAAGTAAATGTGTTGTGTAACTTTCGTAAGTATTATATACTCGCACTAACATAAATATTTTGTCCATATTAAGGTCGGCAGTATCTATGTAGAGCGCAAGAGGCAGTTTTTTATCTCCAAAGAGAACTCAATTTTCTGCTGAGACGTTGTCTGAATGCAAATGACACCACTTATACTTTTGTAAGCAAAACTTTATAAATTAAGTACAAGTGCTAGAGTGGCCAGAATTACTTTGCGTCAACTTAAAGCAGGGTTTCCTAACCTTTTTTTATCAGGGATCACTTTTATTTTTCTAAGTCGCAGAGACCACAAGGAGAAAGAAAAAGCTGTGTTAATCTAACAATAAACTATAATCACAACTTACTACTTACTATTATAAACTTACTATTATAAACAAAATTATATAATAAACTTAAAAACAGCATTCATTAAAAATTGTTTGTGTTTTTATTGTAAAAGCTAGTAGGTGCTTATTAACTTGACCCGCGGTGTTGCACTACCGGACTACTGGTGGTCCGCGGACCACTGTTTGGGAATTGCTGACTTAAAAGAATAGTTGTTACTTATTTTCAAGGCGATATTTAGTTCATCGGCCTAATAACTTCTAGTATTTTCGCTAATAATACACAGTGAATAAAAGTTACCGTTGGTTTTTGTGGCGCTTATTTCAAAAATATCCTAAAAATGAAATTATTATTTAAACGCCTTAAATCTGTGAAATTAACAAATTGCATTCTATTTATTGTATTTTCTTGATAAGAAATAAATACGTTACGGAACATTAACGACTAAAATTCTCAAAAAAATTCGTTGGTTTGGTGATTATCATGACCGAATACGCAAGATATAACACCTTTCAATTATATTGACGGTTTGCACGGGCTTAGAATAAAAAATATAAGAAAAAAAACTTAAATTTCTAATTTACCTTCTCTGCACCATAATTTCATTTCTAGTTTTTCAAAATCTGTACATATAAATGTTTGTTTTTCTGTTTGTCTGTGTATTCAGGCTTACTTTCGGAATGACTGTATCGACTGTAAGTTAACTTCACAAACATATAGAGAGCAAAGTACCAGGTGTAAACTGGATTAAATATTTTATCCCAAAAACATTCTTTTTTGTTTAAGTGATCTAAAATAGATAAAATAAATAGTCTTTGACAAATACTTTAAATATAAATAATATCACATTAATAGATCCGTATAGTAGCAGTGTAAGAATATCCACTACGCCATATCATACCGAGGGTGTCGTAAGAGGTGACAGAGAGAAACAAATCAGGAGATGAGCAGCAGCGTCTGCCTAGTAACGACTAAAATTAAAAAAAATGCGGTTGCCAACCCGCTTGCCAGGCATAGCAACTATGTAAAATATCACCCTTATGAGACAATCTATTAGGGAAGCCTATGTTCAGTAGTGGAATTTAATTGGCTGTACCGGTAGCAGCAAGAGATCCAACCCCGGTTGCTATTATCAAATAAAAATAAAAATTCAAGAACGATCCGATCTTTACATAAGTGAAATTGAATGCGATAAAATCCAAAAAATTAGTTTTATTCAATGAGTAGTCTAATGACATAAGCACAGACTGGGAAATTTTAAGGTCGCGGTACGAATCTATAATTGAACTACCGTAGTAAAACTTTTCTCAGCACAGACTTTAAAAAGAATTTAGTTGGAATTCTTAACGGTAATATTTATAATGTTAATACATACCACGCGCTTATTCGACATTCTACATCTACAACTCCACTTATTTTTTATTTTATTTTTATTTTTTTTTATTTATTTATTTATACTATTATAAAGAGGAAAGTTTTGTTTGTTTGTTTGTTTGAATTGAATAGGCTCCGAAACTACTGGACCGATTTGAAAAATTCTTTCACCATTAAAATCCTACATTATCCCTGATGAACATAAGCTATACAATATTTTCAAAAAAGTTAGGGATCCGTATGAAAACTTCGTTAATGTAACCCAAGGTGTGAAAAAAATACCAAAAAGAAACCTTATATCGCGTACGCTGCGGAAACTATTGATAATAGAGCAAGTAATGTACTTCAGTTTTATAGAGGATATCAATATCTACAAAAAAGTCTGCGATACCATATGTTTAACTATTACAGTTATGTCGCAATAACTACTTTTTCATGTTAAAATGTAAAATAGTAACGCCAGTACAAAATAGGCAACATTATTCGTATCAGTACCTGTATCATGCATAACCACAAATTACGTTAACCATATAATTATAGTAACATATTTCACTTTTTAAACCTTTGTTAACTCAGCAACCGTCCGTCGTGATGTCTCTCTCGAAGTTCGCATGTCGCAAGGGGCAGACGCATGATATACGCGGGTGAAACCGCAGGGCACAGCTAGTTTCTTATATTTTGAGAAAAAGAGATAAACAATGCACAAGGGTAACTATGCAAATAAATTAACAAATATAGTAAACGTTTACATAATATTACAAAATCTACTTTTCTGCTTAGGAGTACGTCGGGGTAGGTAACACGCTCTTAACTATTTCTGCTACGAAATAGCAGTGTTTCTACTACTCTGTCCGGTGTAAAAGGGTATAGCTATCCAATATGACTACAGACTGTGATGCATTCCATCTATATTCCTTAAAGATGACAACGCATCTTTGTTTGAAATATATTCAGAAGTTCATGGAATGCAATTGCCACTTAAGTGCTATGTATTACGTTTACTCTTTGATTAGCGGGGATGAAATGATTCAATACATTATATATAAAACCTTGGTTCATGTGGATTATTCGTGTGTTACCTAGAACTGAAGAAAATCAAATTTCTAATAAAAACTAAAAACCAACTTCAAAGAACTAAAAAAATCCACATAACAACTTTTGAAATTGGTACTAATACATAGGGTTGTGAAGACTTAAAGAATTTAAGAAATGAAACAGGAGGTGGGCTGCAGCATCTTTCCGATATTAGAAATCAGAATAATTAAAACCAACGGTTTAAAAACCCACCTACAAATATCAAACATTGCAAATTAAACCTATGCGGCAATCTATGAGGGATTTCAGCTGTGGATATTTAAAAGGAGCTTATGATGATAGTGATTTATATTTAGCCTGTACATGAATCTATTTAACTGTAAAATTATTTCCTGATTGCAATATTTATTGAAAAAATAAATTACGTTTCGTGTAGGTACGAGTAATTGCGATATAAATTATATGAGTGAATAAAAGGCTCCTTAAACTGTTTATTCATGCCATTAGCATAGTAAGATATTGTGTAATTTGTTTAATAGCTTATTGTAGGAAAATTCATTATAGTTTAGTTGTTCTTTCACTACCTTAATACAAACCTGAAAAATAATCTTCTTTAATATATTAAATTCCGATTTGGAAATTTTGTAATAGGATTGTGGTGACGTTGTCATCGAGCCACAAGCGAAACACATCAACGCCTAAATCGCGCTATCAAAGTTCCGAAGTAAAAGCAGTATACATAGAATAGCTCCGAAATAATAAATGGAGCGTTGGGCGTTCCCCGAGAATACCTTGCCTGGCAAGAGATCTCCCCTTTTCCTTCCACGGCCACAGTGGTAATATGTTAACCAGACGACGTGATATAAACACGCAACCAAAAGTCTTCGAAAAATAAAACTTCAATCCATCGTCATTACACTTAAGGAACCCCTACCATTTACTCCCAATAATCGTCGTTTGCAGTCTTCAGTTCCTAAAAGCTAGTCCAACTTGTCTTCATCTCGACTCACCGCAGATTTATAAGGCAGACTTCTGGCACTTGCTCCAGCACATCGTTCTCACCGGCATCACTTGCAAGAGCGTACTATGGCATGCATAACATACCGGCATACCGTTCCCACCAGCGTCACTTGCCCATACCACCACAGCATGCATTCCCCATAGGCATTACAGATGCACCGGCAATCAGACTACACTATCAACCTCTCCATATGGGTCTGAGCAGGGGGGTGATGTGGCGGCGCTTTCGTCGCATATATCGTGCTATCCAAGTTTCGAAGTAAAAGCATTATATATAGAATACTATAGTTCCGAACGACTACTGGGAGCATTGGCCGCTCGCCGGGCTGAAGACCTCGCCTGGCGGTAGTTCTTCCCTTTTCCTTTCTACGGCTAAAGTCCAAATTTTAACATCGATATTTAGGAACTACAACACGTGGAGGACGTTTTGTAGTTCCTAATATTTTTTTAAATAATCCACGTGTGTAATAAAGGTATGAAAATAGTTTCTATCTTAGATATCATGCAAAATGAATAGTGATGCAAGAGGAAAGATATTACTTCCTTTGAAAAGATTTATGAAAAAAAAAATAACATTATCAATAAATTTTTATTCTTAATTATTATTATAATTTAATAAATATATTTTATTAACTGATACAAAAATTAATATCAAACATATTAGCATTACGTAAATTGATTTATTGTCTTACTTTCAAGTAAATATTTATAAATAGCACCAAGAATGAGACCACACACGCCTTCTCTTTAATTGCATTCTAGCACAGATGCCTCCACACGTGAATCCGTTAAGCAATTTGAGAGGCCTTTAAGGATCTTTCTTCACTGGCGGATCTGTATTGTAATTATGTAACTCTGGTAAGATTTGTGTTTTGATTTTGACCATTGGTTTTTTTTTGTTTCTTTCTTTGTTTCGATGTTTTTATAAATTAATATCATTTCTTAGCTTACAGTTTTATCATTACGAAAAATATAACTCAGTTATGAAGTGATTTCCACCAGCAAACAATTCCCACCAGAGTTATGTAATTACACTGCGTGTCTATCGTTCCTCCAAACACGTTCCGGCTCTTTGTTCAGTATTTGTGATCAATCCTGGATTACTAACTAAACAATTACATGAAAAAATGTGTACCGAAAATTTTGTTACTTTAATTATAGCTATATATATACTATAGTATACGATAACCAACAGTAATATGTTGTAATTTTAATCGGAATAGTATATAATATCATTATATATGGTAATAAAATTAAAAACCTTTTATATCTGATACATTTGCAGGCGCGCGCACAACAATTCATTGACTGGATCTTGTGCGCACGCCTGTGAATTTATCTGAGAAATAAGTATGTTTAGGGCATATTTAGTTATTAAATACTATACATTTTATAATATATGAACATTTAAAATATAAAAATCAAAAAAAAAATAATTTAACTTTCATCTAAAAAGCCCCATATCTTCCCGTGGGTGTCGTAAAAGGCGACAAAGTTAGACTGAGACAGAAAATGGGCAGCAGCATTTTTCTAATAACAGAAAATTACAATAAAAAAAACTGTAGTTGCCTACCCGCTCGCCAAGCATGGCAACTATGGCAACATACCCCACATGACAAAAGTTACAAATAGACGGCCCGCAGTCCCTGGCGGCCTCACTATTTCTGGCTACGGTGGCGACCACGGTAAATGGCTACGGCAGGGTCTCGACCTAGCAACATACAACGCACGCACTCTGAGGAATTACACGATGAACTACCCCAGGAGGGTACCAGTACCCCTGAAGAATCCCTCGCTGAGAATCAACGACCATGTTATTCCGATCCTGAGCGTGGGTGCTCAGGCTGCCCCGCGTATTCTGGGGGGGGGGGCAAAATTCCGCTCAAAAGCATAACTGCTAGGGGCAAACTGAGCAAGAACACCAAGGCGACCCCTGCCACGCTATCCGTAAATTTCTGCAACATCAGGGGACTTCACTACCTAAACGCCGTCCACTACCATCTCGAGACGGCAAAGCCGGCCTTGCTCTTTCTGACCGAGACGCAGGTTTCCTCTCCGGCTTATATTTCGTATCTCTCCTACCCGGGGTACAAATTGGAGCATTCCTTTGTGCCTCGGGCTGGAGTTTGCGTGTATGTCAGAGAGGACATCTGTTCTCGACGCCTCGGCAGTCTTGAAGGTTCGGACCTGTCCATCCTCTGGCTACGCATAGACAGCGACGACCATCCGCGCGTCTACGGGTGCCTCTATAGGTCCCATAGCGGTAATGCCAAAACAGACCAACTCATCGACCACGTCCAAATGGCTACACATTCCTTGCTACAACAGGTCCCATCCGCAGAAATCGTGATCCTTGGCGATTTTAACGCCCACCATTCCGAATGGCTCGGTTCACGTCTAACCGATCATGCGGGGAGATCTGTTTATGACTTTGCCTTGGCATATGGTCTGACACAACTGGTTACATCGCCTACGCGGATTCCAGATGTGGAGGATCATACACCTTCCCTGTTGGAACCTTCTGCTGACCTCTCATCAGGACGGATATCAGGTTTCCGTCGATGCCCCTCTTGGTTCTTCGGAACATTGTCTGATCCGGAGTGTGGTGCCACTCACACTCCCCTCGCGGTTGCGTTCTGCAGGTTGCCGCCGTGTTTGGCATTACAGGTCGGCGGATTGGGACGGAATGCGGTCTTTCTTTGCTTCCTTCCCATGGGGGCGGATTTGCTTCTCGCCGGATGATCCCAGCGCTGTTGCTGACTCTGTCACTGATGTGGTGCTACAGGGTATGGAACTATTTATTCCATCATCTGTGGTACCCATCGGAGGCAGATCTCAGCCTTGGTTTGGTCACTCCTGTAAGACTGCATTACGCAGTAAGCAGGAGTGTTATCAAGCCTGGGCTGCGGCTTCGGCGACTCGGGATGTAAACACCAGCACACTTAAAAAGAAGTATAACTTCGCCTCCAGGTCCTTCAAAAGAGTTATTGCCAAGGCAAAGTCAGAGTACATAGGCAGAATTGGCGAGAAACTAGTTCGCCTTCCTTCGGGAACCCGTGCATTCTGGTCTCTCGCCAAGGCTGTCCAAGGGAATTTCTGTAAGCCATCACTACCATCTCTGCACAGGGAGGATGACTCACTAGCCCATGACGCAAAAGACAAAGCCGACCTTTTAGGCTCCCTTTTTGCGTCCAACTCGACTCTTGATGACGGGGGGAAAACACCGCCGACCATCCCGCGGTGTGAGTGCTCCATGCCGGATGTGCTGTTCTCACAGCGCTCGGTTCGCAAAGCACTGCTCTCCCTGGACATCCAGAGGTCGAGTGGGCCCGACGGAATCCCCCCAATTGTGCTGAGGACGTGTGCTCCGGAGTTGGCATCGGTCCTAACGCGTCTTTTCCGGTACTCCTACTCCCAAGGCGTAGTCCCGAATTCATGGAAGACAGCTTTTGTCCACCCGATCCCTAAAAAAGGCGACCGCTCAGACCCGTCCATCTATAGGCCTATCGCGATCACCTCCTTGTTCTCCAAAATAATGGAATTCATTATTAACTGCCAGCTCATCCGGTACCTTGAGGATCACCAGCTGATTAGTGACCGCCAATACGGTTATCGTCGAAGTCGATCAGCTGGTGATCTTCTGGTCTACCTGACCCATAGATGGGCGGAGGCAGTAGAGTCCAAGGGGGAGGCGTTGGCCGTTACTCTGGACATTGCGAAGGCCTTCGATCGGGTTTGGCACAAAGCGCTTCTTTCGAAGCTCCCTTCCTATGGGCTTCCCGAGAAATTGTACAATTGGATCACCAGCTTCCTTGCAGATCGGAGCATCAAGGTCGTTGTAGACGGTGCATGCTCTGACTACAAGCCTATTAACGCTGGTGTTCCACAAGGCTGTGTGCTATCACCAACGCTGTTTCTTCTGCATATCAATGATATGTTGCTAACTGGTAACATTCATTGCTATGCGGATGACAGCACTGGTGATGCTCTATACACCGGCCGTGCCAATATTTCTCGGGAAAACGTCGCTGAATACCGGAACAAACTTGTGTCTGAAGTCGAGTCTTTGCTGAGCAAAGTCTCGGATTGGGGGCGACTAAATCTAGTCCAGTTTAATCCTCAGAAGACACAAGTTTGCGCGTTTACCGCTAAAAAGAACCCCTTTGTCGTATCTCCTCAGTTTCAAGGCACTCCCCTTCTTGCCTCAGCCAGTATCGGTATCCTCGGAGTCGACATATCGAGTGACGTGCAGTTTCGTGGTCACTTGGAAGGGAAGGCCAAATTGGCCTCTGAAAAGCTTGGCGTGCTCATCAGAGCGGGACAGTATTTCGTGCCGGCACACCGCCTGCAACTTTACAAGGCGCAAGTTCGGCCTCACATGGAATACTGTTCCCATCTCTCCCCAGTGCCAGCTCCTTCCACTTGACCGCATCCAACGCAGAGCTGCTCGAATCGTCGACGACCGAGCCCTTTCCGATCGGCTCGATTCATTGACACTGCGAAGAGATGTTGCATCCCTTTACATTTTCTTTCGCACCTACCAAGGGGACTGCTCTAAGGAATTGTTTGGATTAATCCCAGCCGCCAAATTTTACGAACGTACATCGCGGCAGAACTCCCGATACCATCCACACCATCTCGATGATTGGCGGTCCACCACTGTGCGTTTTAGAAGATGTTTTCTTCCTCGCACGACCTCCTTGTGGAATCGATTACCATCAGCGATGTTTCCGGACCGATACGACTTAGGGACCTTCAAGAAAAGAGCGTACTCCTTTTTAAAAGGCCAGCAACGCATCTGCGATTCCCCTGGTGTTGCAGTTGTTCATGGGCGGCGGTAGTCACTTACCATCAGGTGAGCCGCATGCTCGTTTGCCCCCTCTCCTATAAAAAAAATCATCGTTGGAGCCACACGCAAGTGTGAGTAAGAGTCAAAGAGCAAGTTTTATCCGAACATGTTCCGATGATGTTCCGGACGTCAGTCTGAGCGAGATTAGAACGGCTCCCTAGCTGTTTAAATACGGCAAGGGCCCAGATGTGGAAGGAATTACAGCGGAGATTCCAAAAGTTGGTGGAAAACCGGTACTGGAAATAGCACAAAGAAGTTGGCTTGGAAGTATGACTGGTCAAATTAATGAACAGGTGCACATAATTGCTCACTAAATGCTCAATTCAAATCTGCAATTGCTCACATTATTAATTTATTATTTAAATAGTTATTAATAATTTAAAATGCAGAATTGTTTTTGTCTATTATACTTAAAACCAATTAACTTTTTTTAAATGAATAACTGCCCATAATTGCTCACAAAATACTTGATTTAAATCCGCAAATGCTCACACTATTAATTAATTATTTAATTATTAATTAATAATTTAAAATACAAAATTGTTTTTTCCTACACCGATCAGATTAATGAATATGCGTTCATAATTGCTCACTAAATGCTCAATTCAAATCTGCAATTGCTCACGTTATTACTATATTATTTAATTAGTAATTGATAATTTAATATACAGAATAGTTTTTGTCTATTATACTTAAAACCAATAAACCATTGTTAAAATGAATAAGTGCCCATAATTGCTCACAAAATGCTTAATTGAAATCCGCAATTGTTCACACTATTAATTAATTATTTAATTACTTATTAATAATTTAAAATACAAAATTGTTTTTTCCTAAACAACTCAGATTAATGAATAAGTGCTCACAATTGCTCACTAAATGCTCAATTCAAATCTGCAATTGCTCACATTGTTAATTTATTATTTAAATAGTTATTAATAATTTAAAATACAGAATTGTTTTTGTCTATTATACTTAAAACCAATTAACTTTTTTCTAAATGAATAACTGCCCGTAATTGATCACAAAATGCTTGATTTAAATCCGCAAATGCTCACACTATTAATTAATTATTTAATTATTTATTTATAATTTAAAATACAAAATTGTTTTTTCCTACACCGATCAGATTAATGAATATGCGCTCATAATTGCTCACTAAATGCTCAATTCAAATCTGCAATTGCTCACGTTTTTACTTTATTATTTAATTTAAAATACTGAATAGTTTTTGTCTATTATACTTAAAACCAATAAACCAATTTTAAAATGAATAAGTGCTTATAATTGCTCACAAAATGCTTAATTTAAATCCGCAAATGCTTACACTATTAATTAATTATTTAATTATTAATTAATAATTTAAAATACAAAATTGTTTTTTCCTACACCGATCAGATTAATGTATATGCGCTCATAATTGCTCACTAATTGCTCAATTCAAATCTGCAATTGCTCACATTATTAATTTATTATTTAAATAGTTATTAATAATTTAAAATACAAAATTGTTTTTCCTAAACCACTCAGATTAATGAGTAAGTGCTCACAATTGCTCACTAAATGCTCAATTCAAATCTGCAATTGCTCACATTATTAATTTATTATTTAATTAGTTATTAATGATTTAAAATACAGAATTGTTTTTGTCTATTATACTTAAAACCAATAAACCAATTTTAAAATAAATAAGTGCTCATAATTGCTCACAAAATGCTTAATTGAAATCAGCAATTGTTCACACTATTAATAATTATTTAATTATTTATTAATAATTTAAAATACAAAATAATTTTAAATTATTAATAACTAATTAAATAATAACTTTATAATGTGAGCAATTGCAGATTTGAATTGAGCATTTAGTGAGAAATTATGACCACTTATTCATTAATCTGAGTGGTTTAGAAAAAAACAATATTGTATTTTAAATTATTAATAAATAATTAAATAATTAATTAATAGTGTGAGCATTTGCGGATTTAATTTAAACATTTTGTGAGCAACTATGGGCCGTTATTCATTTAAAAAAAAGTTTATTGGTTTTAAGTATAATAGACAAAAACAATTGTGTATTTTAAATTATTAGTAACTAATTAAATAATAAATTAATAATGTAAGCAATTGCGGATTTGAAATGAGCTTTTACTGAGCAATTATGAGCACTTGTTCATTAATCTGAGTGGTTTAGGAAAAAACAATTTTGTATTTTAAATTATTAGTAAGTAGTTAAATAATTAATTAATAGTGTAAACAATTACGGATTTCAATTAAGCATTTTGTGAGCAATTATGAGCATTTATTTATTTTAAAATTGGTTTATTGGTTTTAAGTATAATCGACAAAAACTATTCTGTATTTTAAATTATTAATTATTAATTAAATAATAAAGTAATAACGTGAGCAATTGCAGATTTGAATTGAGCATTTAGTGAGCAATTATGAGCGCATATTTATTAATCTGATCGGTGTAGGAAAAAACAATTTTGTATTTTAAATTATTAATAAATAATTAAATAATTTATTAATAGTGTGTGCATTTGCGGATTTAAATTAAGCAGTTTGTGAGAAATTATGGGCAGTTATTCATTTAAAAAAAAGTTTATTGGTTTTAAGTAGAAGAGACAAAAACTATTCTGTATTTTAAATTATTAATAACTATTTACATAATAAATTAATAATGTGAGCAATTGCAGATTTGAATTGAGCATTTAGTGAGCAATTATGTGCACCTATTCATTAATTTGACCAGTCATACTTCCAAGGCAACTTCTTTGTGCTACTGGAAATCCCTTACATGCTCTTTAATTTCGTCTTCCATAGTAGCTCTAGTCCGGAGGCATGGAGGAGAAATGCGGTGGTATTGTTCTACTATAAAAGTAATAATGCTTTCTTGAAGAAATTCAGGCCGTTTCCCCTTCTGAGCCGCATCTACGTGCTGTTTTCGAAAGTTATTACGATTCGTCTTGCAAGCAGAATCGACCACTTTCAGCCTCCCGAACAAGCTGGTTACCAAAAAGGCTTTAGCACCATAGATCACATACAAACTCTTCGGTAAATTGTACGAGTACATAAGACCAAGGAGTACAATTTGCCACTATGCCTTTCGTATTAATTTGGGCGGGTGCAGTAGTTCCTTCAGCGGTGTCAAGTTGACTGTTGGCTACAATAGCTAACCAGGGAACGAAACCTATCTAACTGTAGAGAGGTCAAAGTTAGGGTGAGGTTATATCCCCGAAACTCTTCACCGCTACATTGGAAGACATTTTCAAGCTACTGGGCTGGAAATGATACGGTATTATCTTCAATGTTGAGTACATTTCTCAGCTGCGGTCTACCGACGATATAGTCCTTATGGCAGAGTCGGTGGAGGACCTAAGCACAATGCTGAATGACCTTAATACTGCCTTCCAACAGATAGACCTTAAGATGTACATGGACAAAACGAAGGTTATGGTTAATGTCCATGTCACACCTATGCCGGTAGTTATTGGGAGCATTATGTTCGAAATTGTTGCCAAGTATGTGGACCTTGGACAAATAGTCTGACTAGGTAAGTCCAACTTCGACGGACAGGTATATCGACGGATGCAACTCGGCTCGGATACATCTTCTCGTCAGATATGCCTGAAAACTTGAAAACGAAACTGTACAAACAGTGCGTGTTGCCAGTGATGACTTATGGAACTAAAACGTGGAACTTCACTGCTGGCCATATGAGGAAGATCAAAGTATCTCAGCGAGCTGTGGAGAGGGCCATGCTCGGGATTTCTTTGCGTAATCAACCTATGAAGATATCCGCAGTAGAACCAGAGTGAATGGGTAAGTAGGCTGAAGTGGCAATGGGCCGACCATATAGTTTGAAGAACCTACAACCTGTGGGAAAAAAACTTTCTCTAGTGGCAGCCTCGTACTGGTAGGCAAAGTGTAGGGAGACCCTCCACTAGATGGAGTGACGACCTGGTAAGACATGCAGGAAATCGATGGATGCAGGTGACTCAGGATCGTGCTTTGTGGCATTTCTTGAAGGAGGCCTATGTTCAGCAGTGGACTTGTGAAGGGCTGTAATAATGATGATGATGATGATCCAGAGTATGAATATTGTTGACTTCTCAAAAGGCAAAGCTTGATTTATGTAGCGTTTTGGTAATACATTCGATTTTAATTCAGTAAGCCATTTTATAATACTCGAATATTTATACACGTACAAGTTTTAATTTCTAACTCCTTTTTTCTGACCTCGGCCTTTTTGACTGCCAGGGGCATTAAAGATTATAGGACATTTTTTCTGTTTAGGGTTTCGTCTGGGTAGGTAAGTAGCACTGCTGTGTCACAGTCTGAAGGTAAAAGAGCGCTAGTATAGGCCTGTAAGGCCTCTTTTTTTTGAAAATGGATGCAGCTGTTCATGGAAAGTAGTATTTATTATTGGAACAATAAAATTATTAGGTGAACAATAATTTTATTTTTTACATAAGTTTGTAAAAGGTAGTTGAAAAGGAATTGGCGTTCAGCTTGATCCCTATTTAGATCACCTATCTGAAAAGATCCAATCAAAAACTGGGATTAGTTTGTCATAGACGTTCTACCCAGAAACTCTTTGTCACACCACGTTGGGTGACAAAGAGTTTCTGGGTAGGGTCAGACGACGAAGATTACGATTTCTCTTGAAGTGGCCCCAGTCCGGTCGTCTTCATATATATATATATATATCTCTTCTTCTTCTACCTAGCGTTTATCCCGGTTGCTCATCCCGCCCAGCGCGGGAGAACCCAGGGTCCGCTTTCCTACACTTCCTCCTCTTTCGTTCTCCTCCAGCGTTTCTTGGGCCGTCCTCTACTCCTGGTGCCAGGTAAGGTCATGTCCAGGCATTTGTTTCCCATGTAGCTGCCGGTCGTCGTAAGACGTGGCCGTACCAAAGGAGGCGACTTTCCTGCAGCTTGTCAGCAATGTCACGGACATGGAGGCTGCCGCGGATGTATGTATTCCGTACACGGTCTTTCCGCGTGACGCCACACATCCACCGCAGCATTTTCATCTCCGTGACATGCAACAACTGCCACTGTCGCTCTAGCACCGGCCACGCCTCACTGCCGCACGTAAGGACAGGCCTTATGATGGTCTTATAGACCTGTCCCTACAGCTTGACCGGCATTTTGGGGTCACAAATGACACCCGTCACCTCGCGCCATTTCGCCCAAGCCGCTGATATACGGGCCTTGATGTCGCGATCGATGTCACCGGACGCATCAAGCACAGATCCGAGGTACCCGAAGTTGTCCGTGCGTTCGACGGTGTCGTCGCCTATACGGAGAGACGTCAGATGTGTGCTGTTGCAGGCCATGTACTCCGTCTTCGCCACGTTAAGCTTCAGCTCGCCGTTCTCAAGAGCCTCCCTCCATGCGTGCACGCGTCTGGTGAGCCGTCCTTTGTCCCCATCTACCAATGCGATATCATCAGCGTACATAAGCAGCCAAGGCTGCGGTAGTTTCTGTACGCTGGCTGACAATTCGTCTAATATCACACTGAAGAGATAGGGGCTTAAGACGGAGCCCTGATGAATATAGAATAGAATAGAATAGAATATATTTTTATTCAATATACATTACATGTGTAATTCTTATTGAAAGTCATTTTTTACTTTACCACTGGTTCGAAAAAAACCTCTGTCCTGGGAAGAACCAGCAAGAAACCCAGCGGGACTTTTTTTTTTAAATAAATTTTACAATATAAATGATTAGGAACTATTTACAAAATTTATTTTAGAAACTGCTTGGAAGCGATCACCTCATTCCCAGGGGTTATTATCAACCATGTATTCATTTATACTATAATAACCCTTTTTATACAGTTTCAGCTTAATAAAACATTTAAACTTGGTAATAGAGAGAACCTGTACACTTTCCGGGACCTTGTTGTAATAGCGTATACATTGCCCCAAGAATGAATTACTGACTCTGTGGAGACGAGAAACTGGTATCACTAGCTTGTGTTTGTTCCTAGTGTTTACAGAATGTATATCACTTCTTTTACTAAAACTATCTTTGTTTTTGTGAACATACATTAAATTTTCGTAAATATACTGAGAGGCCAAAGTTAATATATTAATTTCTTTAAATTTATCTCTAAGAGACTCTCTCGGTTTTAGATTGTAAATAGCTCTAATGGCCCTCTTCTGTAAAACAAAAATAGTTTCTGAATCAGCCGCATTTCCCCATAGCAAAATCCCATAAGACATTATGCTATGAAAATAACTAAAATAAACTAATCTAGCTGTCTCGACACTAGTGAGACCTCTAATCTTTTTTACAGCATAGGCTGCAGAACTTAGTCTGCATGCTAATTTGGATATATGGGGGCCCCACTGGAGCTTTGCGTCAAGAGTGATGCCAAGAAAAACAGTGGATACAACAGGGCTCAATTCCTCCCCATTTAAAAACACATTGGTATTCAGATTTTGAACATTCGTTGTTGTAAATTTAACACAATTAGTTTTATTTCCGTTCAAATGCAGATTATTAACGTTAAACCAATGCACTAATTTTGATATAGCATTATTCACTTCGTCACATTTAAATGATTGACGTTTAAGTTTAAAAATCAAGGAAGTATCATCAGCAAATAATACTATATCATGACTATCCCCTACAAGGTGAGGTAAGTCATTAATATACACCAGAAACAGGAATGGGCCGAGAATCGAGCCCTGAGGTACACCCATTAGTACAGGTGACCCGGAAGAACTTTTACCATTGATAATAACCTTCTGTTTTCTATTACTTAAATATGAAATAATAAGTTTAAGCGCTGTGTTCTTGACACCATAGTACTGTAGCTTCCTGATTAATGTCTCATGGTGAACACAGTCGAAGGCCTTGGAAAGGTCACAAAATATACCCAAAGCATCCTCTGAATTCTCCCATGCACAAAAAATATGTTTAATAAGCTCAACTCCAGCGTCAGTTGTCGAGCGACCCCTTGTAAAACCGAATTGATTATTATGTAGCAATTTATTAATATTAAAGAAACTTAACATCTGATCTAAAATAATTTTTTCAAAAATTTTACTTAATGTTGGTAGTACAGAAATTGGTCTAAAATTGGCGGGGTCTAATGTACTACCAGATTTAAATATAGGTATGACTTTACTATGTTTCATTAAATCAGGAAACACACCAGATTCGACGCTTATATTAAATATAGTGGCTAGATAAGGTGCTAATGTATCTATTATAGATAAAATAACTTTAACGGAAATCCCCCATAAGTCTGCCGTTTTCTTAACATCAATAGTTTTAAAATATTTAACGATATCTTTTGGCAGTACCCTATAGAATTTAAAAGTATTTGAACAAGCCTTTACATTTTGTTTGAGCAATGATTCGGCGACAGTAGGAGAAGAATATAATGATTTTGTTGTCAAAAAAGGAACATCAGTAAGATGCACGCCTATGGTTATGGGGAAGGGGGTGGTATCACCAATAGCGGACCTGACTATTGAATCGGAGTTACGGTACATGTCACGTACGATTTCCACGTAGGTCTCTGGGACCAACTTCGACCGCAACGCCCACCAGATCATCTCCCTAGGAACACAGTCAAAAACCTTCTGCAGGTCTAGGAATAAAAAATGCAGAGAAAACAAAAAAAATCTTTTCCCTGTGCTTCTCCATGAGGATCCTTAGGGCGAATATAGGGTCCATGACACCGCGTCCTGGTTGGAAACCGTACTGGAAGTCCGACACTGTACACTCCTGTCGGATCCTGATGTCAATAATGCGCTCGAAGAGCTTCATGGTGTGTGACATCACCTTTATACCGCGGTAATTACCGCAATCCTGAACGGACCCTTTACCCTTGTGCACGGGCGTTATTATACTAAGCCGTCAGTGATCAGGCATTATTCGGTCGCTCAGGATTCTATTATAAAGGTTAGTAAGAATGCACAGACCACGAGCCCCCAGCGCTTTCCACACTTCAATTGGCACCTCGCCCGGTCCGACAGCTTTCCGATTCTCCATGTGACGAAGAGATGCGAGGACCTCGTCAGGTGTAATCGGTGGCACGAGTCCATGGTTCGGGAGTTGTTCGGGAGGGTGCACTTCCCGGTGCTGAGTGTTCAACAAAACGTGGAAATAAGAGCGCCATCTCTCCTTCACCGTACAATCATCGTACAGGAGCTCGCCATTAGGGCCGTTGACGCTGCAGCAGCGAGTAATATCTTGCGCTGCTTTGGCCCTAGAGCGCGCCAGTTTATATACGAGCCCCTCAGGAGTGTCCAACTTAGCATATAATGGTTGCAAGTGGTCACGCCTGGCTCTGGCTACAGCTTTCTTGGCAGCTCTTTTCGCTGTCTTGTAAGATGCGCGATATTCAGGAGATTTGGTCACTTGCCACGTCTTGAAGAGCGCTTTCTTCTCCCTTAATGAACCCTGGACCGTGGCGTCCAGGATTCATTACCCCCACACATTCATTAGTCCCACCACCAGGTCTCCTTGTCGATTTTGCGGCCCCCTTTCGCCATGCCGAGAACTTGCTTTGCCGTCTTTGTGATTGCTGTCTGAATGGTTTTCCAGCACTCTTTGACGGACTTGCCTGCTGTGTCGAGACTAATATTCCCAGCGGCAGAGTCAAACTCTGAGTATCTGGTTTGATCCAGCAACCACCACTTGATTTGACGGCGGTAACGTTTGGCGTGTCTGCGACGGGGTTTTACGCAGAGGTCCATGACAAGAAGTCGGTGTTGGGCAGTGACTCACCGGGTATGACCTTACAGTTGGCCACGCGACTGATATGACTTCTCCTGGTCAGTAGATAGTCGATTTGAGTGGCGTTCCGACCGCTCCTGTAGGTAATCAGGTGCTCGGTTTTCTTTTTGAAGAACGTGTTCACCACGTCCAGGTCAGCTGCGGTTCTGAGAATGGTTGCCCCCTCTGCGTTTCTTCGGCCGTAACCATAACCGCCGTGGACACGTTCATACTCCCCCTGCACCTCGCCCACATGACCGTTCAGGTCGCCACCCAAAACGACATCGTGGTACAACGGTATGCCGCGTAGTACATCTCCGAGCCGATCCCAAAACAGCGTTTTATCCGCGTCGCTGCAGCCGACCTGTGGAGCGTAGGCACTTATTAAGTGGGTCACGACCCCCTCAATAAGCAACCTTACTAACATAAGTCGATCGCATATGCGTATAACTTCCAAGACGCTATCGTGGAAATGCTCGGCGAGCACCACTGCCACACCGTTCTCTCCACCAGAGGAGCCTGTATAGATCAGCTTGTAGCCGTGCCCATTATTTCGGCTCCTGTTGGCCTTCCACCGTGTCTCCTGCAGGAATGCCACTGCCACTTTACGCCTGGCAAGTATGGCCGCAAGTTCTGCGGAGCGTCCCGTAAGCGTGCCAATGTTCCAGTTTGCAAAGCGAATCATCGTAGTTGGTGCTAACGTCTTTAGCCGGGCTCGCACGGCGCCCGGTAGCCCTCGCATACTTGTCGCAGGGTTAAGGCGATCCCCATGCGCGTCGTTATGCGGCAACGCCCTATTCCTAAACGTATTTATCTTTCTTTTACTTTCCATTTTTGAGTGGCTTAGTGCCAATTAACGGGGCGACTGCCGTCTTACCCCCGAACCCCTAGGACGAATCCCAGAGGAGTGGCATCGCCAGAGCCCTTTCCGTTGTCCAGCAGGTGCGCCACGTGCAGGCGGGGTTGGATTGGGCTCCAAGATCTTAGCGGAGCCTCTTACACCCTATATATATATATATATATATATATATATATATATATATATATATATATATATATAGAGTGCAATTGATTACTTCTACTGGTAGCTGGTCCCGAAAGAATTACATGAAAACCAGTTTAATAAGGTACTTCAAAGCTGTACTTGAAAGAGAGCCGCGGCCCGTGCGCGATTTCACAATACAATTACATAAATAGTAACCATTGCACTCTTACAGTTTTCTCAATATTGAATAAAACTACTTTTACGGATTTAATCGCGTTTAATTAACTTATTTTTCTTATTTTTATTAATTCCCGACGTTTCAGGTGCTTTCCAGCACCCAGGTCACGAGGGACTGAGGTGATTGACGTCCCGATGTCACTCAGAATCACCCAGTCCACCATAGAACCCATCGTATTATTAATTGCAATCGATGTTACTCAATTGATTTAGTGATTTTGAGACCTTTTAACTTCTTTCAATTTCTGAATTATTAATTGTCAAATTTTTTGAATTTTTAAACATTCTGTAGATCCTTATGTAAAAGTATAAAAAAAATGTTGTTCTTTCTCCTTTTGTAAGAATGGTCTTTATTGAACATAACCGTTAAAACTACGTAGATAATAAAATAGTATTAATGAATTGGTTATGTCTTTATCAGAAGACAGAAGTGAGAAAAGTTTTCACAACTTTGTCTTGATTGCTTCTCATTTTCATACAGAGCGTTCCAATAGATTCCAATCTCATTAGCATAGAAGGCTCTGAAAGTTTCTTAATTATTTAGTTTTACGAATAGGAAAAGTGTAAATGCACGGACTGTTGTAAAAGTTTGGAAGCAATTGGTGCACCTCTTTTTATGTCAAGTATTTATAACTACATTTCGAATG
Source organism: Parnassius mnemosyne (assembly GCA_963668995.1). Classification (NCBI taxonomy): domain Eukaryota; kingdom Metazoa; phylum Arthropoda; class Insecta; order Lepidoptera; family Papilionidae; genus Parnassius; species Parnassius mnemosyne. The sequence goes on along the minus strand of CAVLGL010000121.1, from coordinate 227,208 downwards.
AATGGATTCACGGAATATTGAATAAATAAATGACGGAATGAATGATTTAATCATCACAAACAACACAACGTGCAACTTATGCAACAAACAAAGCAAAAAAAAAATCAATACACACAAATATTTGGGCTGCATCAACGCAGTCTTAACATTATGTTGTAGGCAGTGTGCAGTTCAGTGTAACTGATGGGACATTAGTCATATTGACACGCTTGGCGAGCGGGTTAGCAACCGCAGGCTTAATTTTATTTGGTTGATATTAGGAAGACACTTCCGTCCATTACATAGCTACCACTTTCTGCCTATTCCTAACTATAAGGTCCATTGCTGGACATAACCCCTTAAAGATTACCTTATAGGACGATTTTTTTAAAACTGCCGTGCTTGGCAGACGAGTTGGCATCCGTAGATCTACACTACTATTATAAAGAAGAAAGGTTTGTTTGTTTGTTTTTTTGTTTGAATTGAATAGGCTTCGAAACTACTGGACCGATTTGAAAACCATTAGAATCCTACATTATCCCTGATGAACATAGGCTATGTAATATTTTCAAAAAAGTTAGTGTGGCCTATACATTATTTGTATCAGCACCTGTATCATGCATAACCACCAATTACGTTAACCATGTAATTTTAGTAACATATTTCACTTTTTAAATCTTTGTTAATTCAGCAACCGTCCGTCGTGATGTCTCTCTCGAAGTTCGCATGTCGCAAGGCGCAGATGCGTGATATACGCGGGTGAAACCGCGGGGCACAGCTAGTTTTTTATAATTTTGACTTGTTATCTCGAAGATGCTGCTTCGTACCTCCTGTTTCAGTTACCTTTTGTCACTTCTTACGAAAACAATTTTAATAACAAATAAAAAAGTTATTTACAATAAATAATATTAATACATGGTTTATACTAAACTCCTAGGAATTAGGTGTTCGCTTCCAAGCTGTTTCTTAAATAAGTTTTGAAGCCAACCGTTCCACAAAAAGTTCCACAGGATTTCTTGATGGTTCTACCCAGGCTATTTTTTTGAATCAGTGGTAAAAGTAAAAAATTACTCTCATTGAGATAAACTTAAAATCTATATAAATAAAATTGCTTTATTCTGTTCACAAACGGCTGCTCCTTCTGAATTCAATTGTTTCCTTTATTAACCACGAGAATTTTATAATTTTCCAGGTACCAGGTTTTGAGTAAGTATACTTTTAAAGTATTTATTGCTTACTATAGAACACAGCCCACCTGATGGTAAGTGGTTCCTGTGGCCCATAGAAATCTACATCTATCTTCGATTACGAATCAAAAAGCAGATGCGTTTTCAACCGTGAGGACTAAGATGGAATGCCTCGTTTCCAGTAAAAAGGGTCTCCGATTCTCTGCACTCACCATACGAAACACAGCAGCGTTAAGCTGCTATTTTACGCTGGTATTCTGTGAGAGCGTAGTTCTTCCCCGGTCGACTCATTCGTGCTACAACCATAATATAGCTGCAGCATGGCTCTACCACGTATAAGCCTATTATATATTATATTACCTTATTACGTTTAAGAATTTAAAGTAGTATATATAGAATAGCTCCGGACTACCACTCGGAGCGTTGGCCGCTCCTCGAGTTTAACACCTTGCCTGGCGGGAGATCTCCCCTTTTCCTCCTATCTACCACAAGTTTTTCGAGTACCCATGCGTTGATATCGAATGATATTACGCTTGGGCGTACGTCATTAATTTTATCGTCACACCATATTAACGTCACATACCTACATTTGGGTAAATGTTAAATTATGTAGTCCAGTTTTGTAAAACGTATTTGCTTTTAATATTATTATCATCTCTGAATAGCTATAACCACTTTTAATATTTTATAACATATGATAATTAAAATTCATTAATTTTTTTATAGGATATGGTGACAAACGAGCACACAGTCCACCTGTAGGTAAGTCGTTGCTGTGACCCATAGACATCTACATTTATCTTCAATAAAGAATCAAAATACAGATGCGTCGTAACCAGTGAGGACTAAGATTTCATTCATTCATTACAGTCCTTCACAAGTCCACTGCTGAACATAGGCCTCCCCCAAAGAATACCACAAAGCACGGTCCTGATCCACCTGCATCCATCGACTTCCTGCATGTCTTACCAGGTCGTCACTCCATCTCGTGGGGGGACGCCCTACACTTCGCCTACCGGTACGAGGCTGCCACTCGAGAACCTTTCTTCCCCATCGGTTGTTGTTCTTCGAGCTATATGGCCGGCCCACTGCCACTACAGCTTACTAATCCGTTGGGCTATGTCGGTTACTCTGGTTCTACTGCGGATATCCTCATTCCTAAGTTTATCACGCAGAGAAACTCCGAGCATAGCCCTCTCCATAGCTCGCTGGGCGACCTTGAGCTTCCTCATACGGCCAGCAGTGAAGGACCACGTCTCAGTTCCGTAAGTCATCACTGGCAACACGCACTGGTTGTACAATTTCGTTTTAAGGTTTTGAGGTATGTCTGACGAGAAGATGTGTCTTAGCTTCCCGAACGCTGCCCAGCCGAGTTGAATCCGTCGATTGACCTCTCGGTCGAAGTTGGACTTACCTAGTCGGAGTATTTGTCCCAGGTAAACATACTCGTCAACAACTTCGAGCTTAGTGCTCCCAACAACTACCGGCATAGGTGTGACATGGACATTAAACATGATCTTTCTTTTGTCCATGTTCATCTTAAGACCTATCAGTTGGGAAACACTATTGAGGTCATTGAGCATAGTGCTTAGGTCCTCCAGCGATTCTGCCATAAGGACTATATCGTCGGCAAATCGAAGGTGAGTGATGTACTCGCCATTGATGTTGATACCGTATCCTTTCCAGTCCAGAAGCTTGAAAACGTCTTCCAATGCAGCGGTGAAGAGTTTCGGGGATATGACGTCACCCTGTCTTACACCACTCTGCAATTGGATAGGTTTCGTACTCTGGTTCTGTACTCGGATAGCCATCGTAGCCCTACTGTACAAGCACGTCAACACTTTGATATACCGACAGTCAACTTATCATCGCTGAAGGGACTGCAGCACCACCCAAATTTCGACGGAATCAAAGGCTTTCTCATAGTCCACATACGCCAGACATAGTGGCAAATTGTACTCTTCGGACTTCTGTACAATTTGCCGAAGAGTATGTATGTAGTCCATGGTGCTAAAGCCCTTTCGGAAACCGGCTTGTTCGCGAGGCTGGAAATCGTCAAGTCTGCGCGCGAGACGATTCGTAATGACTCTCGAAAACAGCACGTAGACGCGGCTCAGAAGGGAAATCGGTCTGTAGTTCTTCAAGAGAGCATTGTCACCTTTCTTTAAGAACAAGACCACCGCACTTCTGCTCCACGCCTCCGGTGTAATGCCACCATGGAGGACGGAATTAAAGAGCTTCTGAAGGATTTCAAGTACCGGTCATCCTCCCGCTTTCAGAAGCTCCGCTGTAATTCCATCTTCGCCTGGGGCCTTACCGTTTTTAAGGTGCTGGAGAGGCATTCTAATCTCGCTCAGACTGATGTCCGGGATATCTTCGGAATAGTGTCGTATGAGACTCGCTCTTGGATCGTTACTCACACTTGCGTGTGGCTCCAACGATGATGTGTACAGCTGCCCATAGAACCTCTCAATCTCACTCAAAATCTCAGGTGTCCCGGAAACGATGTTGCCACATTCTGTCTTCAGCTTTGACAGTTGGCTCTTTCTGGCAGACAGATCTCTGGCAAAGACTTTGGAGCCTTGATTCCGCTCGATCGCTTTTTGAATACGAGCTGTATTGAAGTTGCGTAAGTCCCGCCGCACGCATTTGGAGATCTGTCTGTTCAGATGCCTGCATGTTGTCAAGTCTGTTGAAGAATGTAGCTTCATCTCCCGTCTAACAGCCATGAGATTAAGAGTGTGATCGGAGAGTTTTTGTGTTCTTCTGCGGCGGGTCTTGCAGAACTTAGCTCCGACCGCATGGACAGTTTCCACGAGCTTGTCATTCATATCGTCCACTTCATCGCATTCTTCTAGGCACTGAAAACGGTTTTGTAACTCAAGCTGAAAGGTTTCGGGACTTTGGAACAGAGCACGAGGGGGACGGAGCGTTGACTTCATTAGACGATACCTCTCCAACTTAAAGTTTAGGTTCAGTGTGCCTCTAACCATTCGGTGATCGCTACCAGTTTTCACCCTCGCAATCACGGAGACATCACTGAACAGTTGTCGTCTGGTCGTCATAATGAAGTCAATCTCATTTTTTGTCGAACCGTCGGGGCTCGACCAGGTCCACTTCCTATAGGGCTGCTTCTGGAAGAAAGAGTTCATCATATAGAGTCCCTCTTTCTCCATGAAGTCGGCCAGCTGCTGGCCCCTTGCGTTCCGTTGCCCTATTTCAAATTTCCCTACTTTCAGCTCGCCGTTCTATCTTGTGCCTAGTTTTGCATTGAAGTCTTCCATTAACACCGTATATTGGGTTTTGGAGGAATGCATGGCTCTAGAGATATACTCATACATTTCCTCCACCTCCTCATCGGGGTGTGCCGAGGTTGGTGCGTAAACCTGTATGACCTTCAGCGAATACCGTTTGGTGATTCTGAGTATAAGGTACGCAACCCTCGTCGACACACTCCCGATCTTTACAACGTTGCTAACGAGAGACTTGTGGACGATAAATCCTACACCTCCTTGGGACAGATGGTCGCCCTCCCGGTGATAGAGCAAGTTGCCGGATTCGAGGATTACCGTGTCCTCCCCCTCTCTTCGGACTTCGGATAATCCTATAATATGCCAGCGCAACTTGTCTATCTCTTCTTGTCTAGCTCCACGATCTTCTCGTCAGTCCTCAGGGTGCGTGCGTTGTACCTTGCCAGGTCGAGTCGTCTAAGGTGGCAACCGAACCTCCACCGGAGATTCTTAGCATGTTCGCCACCGTGGCCAGGAATAGCGGGGCCGCCGGGGACTGGGGGCCGTCTGTTTGTTGCTTTATTCATTGGGGGGTATTTGCCATAGTTGCCACGCTTGGCGAGCGGGTTGGTAACCGCAGTTTTTTTATTGTAATTTTGGCTATTATCAGGAAGATGCTGCTGCCCATCTCCTGCCTGTTTCCCTTTGTCGCCTTTTACGACACTCACGGGAGAATATGGGGTAGTGGATATTCTTGACCGCCACTACACGGCAAAGGACTAAGATGGAATGCCCCTTTTCCAGTAAAATGGGTCTCCGGTTCTCTACACTCACCATACGAAACACAGCAGTGTCAAGCTGACCTACTCGTGATCTTCAAATATTTGGCAACCCCTAACTTGGCAGGCGTAACTCTACCACACTGAGCATCAGACAAGTGCTGGAATTAGACGTTCAATTAATCAGATATAAATTCGACTTGAGTAACTTCATATTATTGATAAGAAACACCGAGACTATCAGCAGCGGTGCTTATAACTACCGGGTGAGGTGCCTTCTTAATTTCAATCAAAACGGCCAATCACCAGTCTCAACGGAGACTATACTAGACTAAACAAGACACATCAAATTATCACACTGAATAACTACACTTTAATTTAGGATTATCTGAGAACTTCTGTTTATATTTATAACGTGCTGTTGAACAATAAAGAAAAAATCATAAGATAAATGTTACAAATAGAATGTCGTCTTAATAGTAATATTAAAACTTTATCCTCTCTTTTCCAACCTTAGAATGAACCGCTTTCAATAAATTTATATAAGACTAATTCTAAATTTATATGGGACTACATATAATTGCTTTAATTCTAAACCTTTATTTCCTCTTCACCGGGCAATGAGAACATGTGTATAGATGTGACGTTGAAATTATCCATCAAAGACTTCAGTGTTGCTATATAACTCTTTGTGACTTGACTAGCTGTATTGGTGCCGATGATTTTTAACTAAAATAATTAATGTGAGTGTAGGGACACAGTAGTTACATACATTTTGCTGAATTAACATTTTGCACTTGTGTCCGGAGTGCGCTTGGCGGCGAACGCCAGTCGTTCTCCGTCACTGCAGGAAGGAATTATTATTCTTTCGCCGACAACATTTATCTTAACCTGTTAAATTAATTTCTGAATATAACATTAGTGACTTTGAGATTTTAATTACAGAGCCCGATAGACGCCTTCGTAACCTTCTGTGAGTCATACTGCGAAATTATCAGGCATAAGTAACTAGTAGATACATTATTATCCAATAATACAAGCACAACATCCCACATTCCCGCACATGAGTGAAAATGATAAACTTTTATTGTATAAACTACGCAAAATTATATTAACAGCTTTATATTTCAACGTTGTGTAAAAATTTAGCTCGCGGAAACACTATATTATACATATAATTGTAATAATTTGATGGGATTCATATGTAATGGGCACTAACCTGCAGACACCTTGACTATGGACTACGCTGATCGATTAGCGGCGTCAGCTACAATGTGCAATGGTGTATAATATTTTATAATACATTGTTTAATCGTTAGTCGTGACTTATTCTTCTTTTTTATTTTCTACATATTTTCAGCTACTTATTACATTTTGTTCTCTGCCAATATATTTATATAAGAAAAAGTTCAAATATGACTTCGCACTTGTAAGCGGTATAACATATTATAAGATATTTAAAAAAAACATACTATCCGTCAATTATAGTCACTCTCGTTTATTGAACTCAGTTAAAAACCACATCTATCCTCACACCGTTAATCCATATTCAGCTAAAAGCTATTCGAAATTATTCCTAATTGAAATATTATTGTGAACGAAGCAATATGCCCAGCTTGAGTTCTCCTACCAGTACGGTTTTATTAGTGGCCACAAAATAGTGCTATTGCAAGCCGATCTCACGGGATTAAGTTTAAAACTTTTAATGTTATAACCTTCATGAAATTTATATTGTTATATCCAGGGATCACACTCGTTTATATGTCATTTTAGAAAAGTAAACAACGTATTCACTGGTTTATTGCAAACTGTTTTACAAATATAAAGAGGAAAGTAATCTGACTTTACGCGTATAATAACAATATAAATATAATAAATGTAGTTTTAAATTAATAAAGCACATTTTTTGTCCATATCGTCCAGTGGTTGTCGTAAGAGGCGACAGAGAGAAACAAACCATTAGATGGGCAGCAGCGTCTTCCTAATAATAAACACTGCGGCAGCTTAACCCGCCTGCCAAGCGTCGCAACTATGGCAAATTCCCCTCAATGAGCAGTGACACACTACCAATTGGTCCAAATAAAATAGATAATGAAAGTATTATTCTTCCTATGAGGCACTCTATGGGGTAATTTGCCATTGTTGCCACGTTTGCCACAGATCTCTTAGTAAAAAAAACACTGGATATTTTTCTATAGGTTTGTTTTTCAATTCATTATATTTATTATTGTCTCGTTTATCCAACGTTTCGATGCAAACATTATAATTAAATGTCGTTAAAACTGCCTTTAATTCAGTGGATGATGTGTATGTATTTGTTTATGTCATGCTGAGGGGACATACAAGAGCACACACAAAGGATTCCTACCATTTTATCAGCTGAGTACAAAAGGAAGATACATGCTTATAATTACTATAAATGTATCTGATGCAATCATTCAGGAGATGAATTTATTTTTATAACATATATTAATGTTATGTGTATCTTAAATCTTTTTGAAAATATTATTACTATATGAGCAAATAGGCAAAGATCATAAATGTACATACAAGGTAACCTAAGAATATTTAGTTTTTTGAAATATGGTCTACAGCTAGTAATGTTGTCGATCTGTGCTAATATTCTAACGCAATTATTCTGGGTAGTAAATAGCTCCTTGCACATCGATGCTACTTCCCCACAACATAACTCCCTACTTAATACACGAATGAGCATAGACATGGAAACCACTCTGATCCATCCAATTACAGTCCTAACGCTATCACCTCCTTGTTCCCAAAAATAATGGAGTCCATTATTAACTGCCAGCTCATGCGATACCTTGAGGATCACCAGCTGATTAGTGACTGTCATAACGGTTTCTGTCGTTCAGCTTGTGATCTTCTTGTTTACCTAATACAAACATGGGCGCAGGCGATCGAGTCCAAGGGGGAGGAATTGGCCGTTAGTTTAGACATAGCGAAGGCCTTCGATCGGGTCTGGCACAAAGCGCTTCTTTCGAAGCTTCCTTCCTATGGGCTTCCCGAGAAATTTTGCAATTGGATCAATAGTTTGCTGGCTGATCGGAGCATCAAGATCGACTTCGCCGAGTACCGTAAAAAACTTGTGCCTGAAGTCGAAAATTTGTTGAACAAAGTCTCGGATTGGGGGCGACTAAATCTTGTTCAGTTCAATCTCTAGAAGACATAACTTTGCGCGTTTACATGTCGTATTTTCTCAGAAAATTTATGAATATACGAAGCGCAGATGAATTAATTAAAAATGAGAAAACTTGTTCAATAAACAAAATTCACATAATTGAAGAATTAGTAAAACGTTACTACAGTTAATAATAATATAATAATAATAATAATAATTTTTATTGACAAATAAAGCCTTAAACTTAATACAATGTAATTGTAGATAAATTGTAACAAGATGGCTAGCCTAAGTGACATAGAAATAAGTTGATCCCCTGACTTTCATGCTAGGGTAACCTGTGTTATGAAAGTCGGTGGTTCGGCTCTTTATAAGATATTTTAAAACAGCATAGCGAGTTGATTTAATTGGTGATTACATTATGGTAATAAGTTTAAGAACAGGCAGCTAAAGAAAAATAATAGTTCAGTGATGAATATGTATGGGATAATATGTGTGTGTTTGTGTGCGTGTGTGTGTGTGTGTGTGTGTTTGTGTGTGTGTGTGTGTGTGAGTGTGTGTGTGTGTGTGAGTGTGTGTGTGTTTGTGTGTTTTTGTGTGTTTGTGTGTATGTGTGAAAGTGATTGCGTGTCTTGTGTGCGTGATAGTGGGTACAGTTTATAGGTTTAGGATATTAAAGCTTCAGTGGCATTATAATTTAATTCATTTAGGTACGAAATTACCTTTTTTTTAACTTCATAGGCATTGAACTTATTTATCTGTAACTTTTCGTCGAGTTTATTGTATAACCGCGAGCTTGAGAAGGAAAATTGCTTTTTAGCAAAAGAAGTCCTACATATTTTGACAGGACATGCGGATTTTTGACGCCTCCTTGGCGTGGAAGAATTATTTAGAGGTACAGTTGAATGTAGACGCAGAATGGTGCGAAGGATGTAAAGTTGCCTAACTGTAGGTACATTACAATCCATATAAAGTTGTGTGGTCGGGTATCTCCAAGGCCGCCTATGCATAACCTTTAGCACTGCTCTCTGTGCGCGCTCAATTTTAATGAAGGTAGTCTTGGAGGCACAACCCCATATCGGGATGCAATATGTTATGATTGATTCACAAAGGGCGGTGTACACAGATGACAGGATGTCGGCATCCGCAGAGCTACGTAAAGTTTTAAAGATATAGATTAGGTTGCGTAACCGACCTGCAACGGATTCTACTTGACTATACCAGTTCAAACAATTATCCGATTGAATACCCAAGTATTTAATGGTATGGGTTCTTTGCAATTTTGGGCAATTACAGCGAGAAGTCCCACTGGAGCAATTGTGAGCACGCATATCGAAAAACTCGCTTGATGGTTGTGCAGAGGGTTTTATAGAGAAGGTTATTAATTTATTCTTATCTATATTTAAGGTTAGAAGATTACGACTTAGCCATGTCATAATAATTCTAAAATTATTCTCTGCTATGTTAATTGTATCGGACCAGTTGTTTCCAGAAACAATAAGGGCCGTGTCATCAGCATAAGTAACAATGCGGCAATGAGATAGAGGTAAGTCACAAAGCTCGTTTATGTAGCACAGGAATAACGTGGGCCCTAAAATGCTACCTTGAGGGACACCTAATACAAGAGATTCTTGTTTGCTGACGAAAGAACCTATTTTTGTGCACTGCGTCCGACCTGATAAGTAATCAGAAAATATTTCTAGGATACGACCCCTAACACCCAGCGTTTCCAACTTATTTAACAGTAGTGGGACAGAGACAGTGTCGAATGTTTTAATTTTTTTTTAACAGTTTTAACCAAGTTATGTTTTGGGCTGAAATTCAATGATCTGCCGCGATTTATCCTTTATTTTTGATTTTGACTCAACCTTACGTTGTAAACAGACGTTTTAAATATTAATTAAAATAATTAAATTAGTATGTGCTTAGCTGTGACCTCGTTATAACAATACTGGTACTAACTGTGACATACTTTAGTTATAAATGTGTTAGAGATTTTGTGGTTATGTTTAGCTTTGTCTATTAAAAGTACCAGAATAAGTACTAAAATAGAGAACAGCTCAGCTTCAAGCGAAATGCTAAGACCAGTCGCACCCCGCCTCCATCAACCCCACCCGTGCAGACATCCCCTTCAAGCGAACCAATCAAAACAATTCAATTCCTGAGTTACAGCATTGGATGACAAGCATTGAAAAGTACCTTAACGAGGTGTGCTCCATCGCTACAGAGGGAAAAATTAACTCCGACCAAAAAACGTGCATCAGCTCGCTTTGTCGAAAAGTGAGCCACGTATATCACAGTTGGTAGTTCAGTACATGTCCCTCAAAATAGATGCCACTAAAGCCCAGACCTCCATCTTATCTCTGCAGGACCAACGCGACCTGTCCTAAAAGCTACAAGACCTCAAGATTAGTATCGAAGAGTCATCAAAACTGGACTCTGTTACCCCTTTTGCGGACACGGTCAAAAAATGCCAAATACGTGGTGGAGCCATGCTGCAGCTATATTAGTAGTATAGATGTAGCACGAATGGGTTGGCTCAACCGGGGAAGAACCACGCTCTCACAGAATATCAGCGTAAAATGGCAGCACTGACACTACTGTCTTTAGTATAGTGAGTGTAGAGAACCGAAGACCCATCTTACTGGAAAAGAGGCATTCTATATCCGAGGGAAAAGTCCATAACCAGTGACATGACACGAAGTGCCTCTTACAAAAGATAATTTACCCAGAAGAAATTAAACTACATGTCCAGGGCATGAGGAAGGTAAAAAATGGGGGAGTTATAATTAGCGCTGAGAGAAAAGGAGATATCGATAAATTAAAGAACACGTAGAAGCATGTATCTTATGGCATTACCATGGAAGAGCTGACTAAACGACGTCCAAGGATTACAATTGTTGGTGTTCCTGTAGTCCTCACTGATAAAGAAGTGTTCGAGTGCATCTTCGAGCAAAATATTGCTGATAAATTTCACAATGCCATGCGTGATTCCTTCCTGGAAAAAGTCAAACTGAGCCATAAATCAGGTAAGAAAAACCTTCCTAATTGCAAATGCATTGTTGAAGTTCACCTGAGCCGCCTGTAGAAAATTATAATTTAAGTTTATTAAAAACACAATTATTACAAAGGGAACTGACATATTAAGGAATAACCTTTAAATGTCATTTCTTTTTTACAGGTAGGAGTTTTAGTTATATATATTATTTTAATATTGTAATTTGGCAATAGAACTTAGAATTAATGAAATATAAGACTTTGTTTATAGAGCAACACAACATACTTTATTTTAGTCAATCCTAAAAACAAGATATCTAACATCTTATAAAACGACATTTTTTATTATAAAATCCAAACAAAGAAAATGGAGAAACTTTGTTTTGAATTTACACTATTACCTGGAAGCGATGGAAAGTCAAACATTTTTTCTATAGCCTCAATAACCACGAGTGAAAATAAAATGTATGCAATTCCTAAAGAGCTCCAACCAGCTAGTCATCATAGAGAAATAATGAAAACGGCTGCTTATAATAACGTGAGAAATAGTTTAGGAAAAAGATACCACATTAGAAGAGTCTGGATAACTATGACGGAAGAACTTAAAAGAACGTATATAGATGAGGATGGTAATTTTCAATTTGAGGATCAATTTATAGAGAAATTGAACCAAGAAAAACTTGTTGACAAAACATGTCAAAAAGAAACATGTACATTGGAAATTTTATTTAAGAAATTAGTAGAAAACACAAATGAAAATAGACAGCAGAGCTTAATTCAAACCATTGGATTGATATTTTTTAAAAAGAATGCATACGCTTTGATGTGATTACAGATGAAAAGAATATTGAAATGCTTAGATTGTTTATGGACGGTTCTTGCGGAGATTGGTACAGTTCAATGATTATAAAACTAACAATGAACTCTGAATGGTTGACATGGAAGAACAAATTCTGTGAAACATTTGAAAACAAAGGATGGAACCCAGTCACTTATGCACTATTATTTAAATATAAAGATGGTTCATTGTTGGATTATGCTATGAAAAAAGGAAAACATTTATTGGGTATAGGGAGATCAACTGACACAGGTACATTGGTGGATCTTATTGCAACTGGCTTAACAGAATTCATATTTATGAACACATGGTAAATAAAAAAATTCCAGGTAAAAAGGAACATGCAAATCTAAGAACTAATTATAAAAATGAAGATCAAAATCCGTGTAAGATTTGTGAAAAATTAAATAAAGGTACTTGTTATCACTATGAAGCTACATGTTGGTTTAAATCCAAACAAGATGATAAGGTTAAGAAAGATATATTTAAACACGTAAACAATTCGGTAATAGAAGCAGAGTTAAATGAAACTGATCCAAAAACTAATAGAAACACCATTAATAAATGTCAAACTACTATTGAATAATAAATTAAATATATATGGACCTTATGATTCAGGTTCGAATGTTTCTCTGATAAATTCTAAGTTATTAAAACTAAAAGGAAAGGGAAGCAGTTTGAATGAAGCAGATTTAATAGCAATTAACGGTGTTAGAAAAAAGTGGTTTGACAACCTTAAAAATAAAAATATTTGAATTAGATTATAGTGTTGATGTATACATTATTGATTATTGATCAAGGAAATTTCAAATATGATTTTTTAATTGGATAAGACTTGATAAAAAAGTTCAAATTGATCCAAAATGGAGATTTAAAAATAACTCAGAAAAAGAGTCTGAATAATGAAAATGAAAATAAAGTAGAAGAAATTTCTACAAATAAACAAACAAATACTGAATAAAAAAGTACAAAAAATAACACAACAAAAGAATACAAAATAAATTTTAACGAACATGTAAGAGAATAATACTTTGAAATAAAAATAAATCATTTAAATCAGTATTTGCAAAAAACAAATACGATGTGGGCACTGTTTAAGGATATGAAGTGAGAATAGACTTATTAGTAGATAAAAATTGTAGTAAGAGACTAATAATTATTAGTAAAGAACCTGATAGAGGAATCATGGAGTTCATTTGCTGCACCTGTTACTTTAGCATTTAAATAAGAAGAAAACGAAAAATCCCGACTGTTTATAGACTTCAGAGATTTAAATAAAATAGTGATACCTCAAGCTCAACCATTTCCATTAATTGAAAATCTTATGGCAAATTTTTTTCAACTCTAGATATTAACTTTGATCTATTCCTCTACGAATCGAAGAAAGAAAAAAGACAGGATTCGTAACACTGGAAGGATATTTCCAATGGACAGACCTTTTGTACTTAAGACCTCACTGGCAATTTTTCAGAGGATATTAAGTAATATATTGAAGAAGTATAAACTTACTGATTTTACGGCTAATTACATAGATCCTTATGTTTTCGAAATCTTTTACTGAGCACATTAATCATCGTTCACGGTCGCTGCAAGCAATAAAAACTAAAGGTTTCAAATGAAAATTTCAAAAATGCACATTTGCATCAGACTCAGTAAAATAACTTGGCCACATAATACAAAATAATTCTATCAGACCAGTAAAGGACAATTTCATTTCAATAAAAAAAATCCTGTTCCAAAAACGCAGAAAAATATAAGACAATTTCCAGGAAAAATAAATTTTACCATGAATATATACCGAGAAGTGCAATAATACTAGACCTATTGCATCTTTTACTCAGAAAAATCAAAAATTCAACTGGTCTGATTAATGTCAAAAAGCATTTGAGATGATAAAAAGCCTGCTCCCAACCAGTTCTGGAATTTTTTTATCAAGATTTACTTTTTATTATATTATCTCTCACAGTATGAATTCAAAATAAAATATAATCCAGGAAAAGAAAATTTGGAAGCAGACTGTCTAAGCAGAAATCCAGTATTAGAATCGAATGAGAACACTGATGAACGATTAAAAATTGTGAACTTAATTAAACTGGAAGATATTTTTACAGATCAAAATAAAAATAAAGAAATATAAAATAACAAAAACAAATTGATTGAAAAACAGAGCATATTCTACAAAAGGATAAGGAAAAAAGAAAAAAGAATTCTATCAGAAGAGTAAATTATAAAACTCTTAAAAAACATACATGAAAACCTTTGCTAGATTGGAATCGGACAAATGCAGAAGACTGTTAGTCCGCTATACACAGCCAAAAATTTGATAAAAAAAATCAAAAAAAATTGTACAAGCTGTGAAATTTGTATTAAATATAAATCAAGAGGACATGACCGATTTGCCTTGATGTCTCATCTAGGTCCAGCTACAATGCCTTTCGAAATGGTCTCTATAGATACAATTGGAGGTTTTGGAGGATGGTCGACAAAAAAGTATCTACATCTATTAGTAGACCATTTTACAAGATATGCATTTATTTTAACCTCAAAAACTCAGAGTGCAATGACTTTATAAAGCTAATTACAAACATAACAGAAACGGAGGACATTGGTATAATTCTCACCGAACAATACCCGCAAATCAATTCAAAAGAATTTAAGAAATTCTTAAATAACAAGCGGATACCTTTGGTCTTTACAGCAGTAAATGTACCATTCACAAATGGCCTCAATGAGAGATCGAATCAAACATTAGTGAACAAAATCAGATGTAAAATAAATGGAGAAATAAAAACAGAGCCCGGACAACAATAGCTCTAGAATGTGTAAATAAATATAATGATACTATTCACTCAGTTACTGGCTTTACACCAAGTTATCTTTTGTACGGTAAGCATGTAACAATTTTACCAAATGAATTAAATATGGAAAAATTAAAACAAGTAACATCAAATAAGAACTAGATCAGACACAGAAAATCTGCACTTGAAAATACTATGAAATCACATAACTACAACAAAACATTATCCGAAAAGATCTAAAATACTATCAATTTAATGTAGAAGACATGGTGTATGTGAAAAATGGAAACAAACTAAACAGAAAAAGTTAGATGCACTGAGAATTGGACCTTAAGAGATAGTGGAAAATTTTTCAAACTTAAACAGAATTGAAACTGGTCACAAAAAAACTGAATAAACTCTTTTCCACATCACAAAAATTATTCCAGTCCGTTCATTTGACGAAGAATAAACAGAAGACGAAAAGGTTGCGTGAACATTTTATTGTAAATCTTCTTTACCGAGGGGGGGAGATGTAAATAAAATGTATTTTTTTAATAATTTGTCTGTGTGTTTTACCTGTGGTTTTATCTGTATTTGTGTAGTGTAGATATAATCTGTGAAAGAACATATTGACTGTTGAACAATGATAAGCCGCCTGTGGAAAATAATAATTTAAGTTTATTAAAAACACAGTTATTACAAAGGGAATTCACATATTAAGGAATAAATTTTAAATGTCGTTTCTTTGTTTACAAGTAGGAGTTTTAGTTATTAATGTAATAGTGTAGTTTGGTAATAGAACTTAGAATTAATGAAATATAAAACCTTGTTTACAGAGCAACACAACATAGTTTATTTTAGTCAATCCTAAAAACAAGGTATCTAACATTATATATATATATATATATATATATATATATATATATGTAAGTGTGTGTGTGTGTGTGTGTGTGTGTGTGTGTGTGTGTGTGTGTGTGTGTGTGTGTGTGTATAACAACCGTATAGCCGAAGACATGTATGAACCCATCCAGAGTACATACAAAATAGATCACTATTTTGTTGTACTCTGGATGGGTTCATAGCGAGAGCTCTCTTTGAAATAATTTATGGTCCTTCTATGACATAGACATGGTGTTTGTAATAGAAATATGTACATATGTCTGACAAATAAGAAAAAAAATATTTCGAAGACATGTGAAGTTCGTTAACACGCATTGGGGCAGCGCGGCGGACATTTCCTTGCCCTAAAACCCTCTCAGAAATGAGAGGAGGCCTGTGCCCAGCAGTGGGAATTATATAGGCGGTAGCTTTATACACTTAGATTTATACAGTTAACTTTATACAGTTAGAGACTTTACGCAAGTAACAAGATGTTTCAACTGCCAGCAGTTTGGTCATACAGCCAAATTTTGTCGGGAAAGTAGCCCTACGTGTAACTACTGTGGAGAGCTCGGGCATTCCTTTAAGGAATGTTTTTTTTTTATAGGATAATGGTGAAAAACGAACACAAATTCCAACTTATGGTAAGTGGTTTCTGCAACACATAGACATCCACATCTATTCTCGATTACAAATCAAAATGCAGATGCGTTGTCACCCGTGAGGACTAAGATGGAATGCCTCATTTCCAGTAAAAAGGGTCTCCGCTGCTCTACAATCACCATTCGAAACACAGCAGCGTTAAGCTGCTATTTTACGCTGGTATTCTGTGAGAGCGTGATCCGTCCCCGGTCGAGCCGACCTATTCGTGCTACAACTATACTACTAATATCCATGCTGCAGCTGGATTTACCACGTAATAACAAATTGCATTTCACCATTTGCGCGACATGCAAAGGTTTTAAAAGAAAATGCTACCATTAAACTTGTGATGAAAGCAGTCCGGCGCGTAAATTCGCAGAGGACAAATATAATAATTCCATAGACTATGAGGGAAATTTAAAAAAAGATCCTAATTTCAATTCAAATGGACTGGGGTCTACCACCTACTTGGGATCGTAATTAATTCTTAATAATAAATTATCCGTGTAGTGGCAGTCAAGAATATCCACTACCCCATATCCTCCCGTGGGTGTCGTAAAAGGCGACAAAGGGAAACAGGCAGGAGATGGGCAGCAGCATATTCTTGATAACAACAAACTAATAATAAAAAAAAACTGCGGTTGCCAACCCGCTCGCCAAGCGTGGCAACTATGGCAAATACCCCCCTATGAATGACAGTAACAAAGAAACGGCTCCCAGTCCCCGGCGGCCCCGCTATTCCTGGCTACGGTGGCGACCATGGTAACGGCGGGGCAGGGGGTGCTAAGAATCTCCGGTGGAGGTTCGGTTGCCACCTTAGACGACTCGACCTGGCAACGTACAACGCACGCACCCTGAGGACAGACGAGATGATCGTGGAGCTGGAAGAAGAGATAGACAAGTTGCGCTGGCATATTATAGGATTATCCGAAGTCCGAAGAGAGGGGGAGGACACGGTAATCCTCGAATCCGGCAACTTGCTCTATCACCGGGAGGGCGACCATCTGTCCCAAGGAGGTGTCGGATTTATCGTCCACAAGTCTCTCGTTAACAACGTTGTAAAGATCGGGAGTGTGTCGATGAGGGTTGCGTACCTTATACTCAGAATCACCAAACGGTATTCGCTGAAGGTCATACAGGTTTACGCACCAACGTCGGCACACCCCGATGAGGAGGTGGAGGAAATGTATGAGGATATCTCTAGAGCCATGCATTCCTCCAAACCCCAATATACGGTGTTAATGGGGGATTTTAATGCAAAACTAGGCACAAGAGAGAACGGTGAGCTGAAAGTAGGGAAATTTGGAATAGGGCAACGGAACCCAAGGGGCCAGCAGCTAGCCGACTTCATGGAGAAAGAGGGACTCTTTATGATGAACTCTTTTTTCCAGAAGCGGCCCCACAGGAAGTGGACCTGGTCAAGCCCCGACGGTTCGACAAAAAAAGAGATTGACTTCATTATGACGACCAGACAACAACTGTTCAGTGATGTCTCCGTGATCGCGAGGGTGAAAACTGGTAGCGATCACCGAATGGTTAGAGGCACACTGAACCTAAACGTTAAGTTGGAGAGATCTCGTCTAATGAAGTCCAATGAATGAAGTCTCGTCTAATGAAGCTCTAATCCAAAGTCCCGAAACCTTTCAGCTCGAGTTACAAAACCGTTTTCAGTGCCTAGAAGACTGCAATGAAGTGGACGATATGAATGACAAGCTCGTGGAAACTGTCCATGCGGTCGGAGCAAGTTCTGCAAGACCCGCCGCAGAAGAACACAAAAACTCTCCGATCACACTCTTTATCTCATGGCTGTTAGACGGGAGATGAAGCTACATTCTTCAACAGACTTGACAGCATACAGGCATCTGAACAGACAGATCTCCAAATGCATGCGGCGGGACTTACGCAACTTCAATACAGCTCGTATTGAAGAAGCGATCGAGCGGAACCAAGGCTCCAAAGTCTTTGCCAGAGATCTGTCTGCCAGAAAGAGCCAACTGTCAAAGCTGAAGACAGAATGTGGCAGCATCGTTTCCGGGACACCTGAGATTTTGAGTGAGATTGAGAGGTTCTATGGGCAGCTGTACACGTCATCGTTGGAGCCACACGCAAGTGTGAGTAACGATCCAAGAGCGAGTCTCATCCGACACTATTCCGAAGATATCCCGGACGTCAGTCTGAGCGAGATTAGAATGGCTCTCCAGCACCTTAAAAACGGTAAGGCCCCAGGCGAGGATGGAATTACAGCGGAGCTTCTGAAAGCGGGTAGAAAACCGGTACTTGAAGTCCTTCAGAAGCTCTTTAATTCAGTCCTCCATGGTGGCATTACACTAGAGGCGTGGAGCAGAAGTGCGGTGGTCTTGTTCTTCAAGAAAGGTGACAACGCTCTCTTGAAGAACTACAGACCGATTTCCCTTCTGAGCCGCGTCTACGTGCTGTTTTCGAGAGTCATTACGAATCGTCTCGCGCGCAGACTTGACGAATTCCAGCCTCCCGAACAAGCGGGTTTCCGAAAGGGCTTTAGCACCATAGACCACATACATACCCTTCGGCAAATTGTACAGAAGTCCGAAGAGTACAATTTGCCACTATGTCTGGCGTATGTGGACTATGAGAAAGCCTTTGATTCCGTCGAAATTTGGGCGGTGCTGCAGTCCCTTCAGCGGTGCCAAGTTGACTGTCGGTATATCGAAGTGTTGAAGTGCTTGTACAGTGGGGCTACGATGGCTATCCGAGTACAGAACCAGAGTACGAAACCTATCCAATTGCAGAGAGGTGTAAGACAGGGTGACGTCATATCCCCGAAACTCTTCACCGCTGCATTGGAAGACGTTTTCAAGCTTCTGGACTGGAAAGGATACGGTATCAACATCAATGGCGAGTACATCACTCACCTTCGATTTGCCGACGATATAGTCCTTATGGCAGAATCGCTGGAGAACCTAAGCACTATGCTCAATGACCTCAATAGTGTTTCCCAACGGATAGGTCTTAAGATGAACATGGACAAAACTAAGATCATGTTTAATGTCCATGTCACACCTATGCCGGTAGTTGTTGGGAACACTAAGCTCGAAGTTGTTGACGAGTATGTTTACCTGGGACAAAAAGTCGACTAGGTAAGTCCAACTTCGACCGAGAGGTCAATCGACGGATTCAATTCGGTTGGGCAGCGTTCGGGAAATTACGGCACATCTTCTCGTCAGGTATACCTCAAACCTTGAAAACGAGACTGTACACCCAGTGCGTGTTGCCAGTGATGACATACGGAACTGAGACGTGGTCCTTCACTGCTGGCCGGATGAGAAAGCTCAAGGTCGCTCAGCGAGCTATGGAGAGGGCTATGCTCGGAGTTCCTCTGCGTGATAAACTTAGGAATGAGGATATCCGCAGTAGAACCAGAGTAACCGACATAGCCCAACGGATTAGTAAGCTGAAGTGGCAATGGGCCGGCCATATAGCTCGAAGAACCGACAACCGATGGGGAAGAAAGGTTCTCGAGTGGCAGCCTCGTACCGGTAGGCGAAATGTAGGGCGTCTCCCCACGAGATGGAGTGACGACCTGGTAAGACATGCAGGAAGTCGTTGGATGCAGGTGGCTCAGGACCGTGCTTTGTGGCATTCTTTGGGGGAGGCCTATGTTCAGCAGTGGACTTGTGAAGGGCTGTAATGATGATGATGATGATGAATAAAATAGCCATCTAGGATATGGTCACAAACTGCAGACTTCCCGGAACGTTGGTGCTTCACGTCAGCTATGTGTTGTTTTACGCTGGTTTTTATTGATCGTTTTGTTTGCACTATATAGGTATGTTATAATGGATGCATTGGATTTTCCATTGTTACATATATAGAGCGACCAATAAAAACCCGCGTAAAAGAATAACTTATTAAAAAACATCCTAATTTCAATAGAGAGGAAGGCTGGGTACTACCACCTGCTTGGGATCCTTTAATTAATATAATTAAAACTAAACCCAAGCATACTACTGCAACACTTCAAGACTCAGTAAGTCCATTCTGCGTAGATCGGAGCAAATTTAATGATAAAAAAGCAAAAGGTATATGTATGTTATAATGGATGCATTGGATTTTCCATTGTAACATATATAGAGCAAACAAAACGACCAATAAAAACCCGCGTAAAAGAATAACTTATTAAAAAACATCCTAATTTTAATAGAGAGGAAGGCTGGCTACTACCACCTGCTTGGGATCCTTTAATTAATATAATTAAAACTAAACCCAAGCATACTACTGCAACACTTCAAGACACAGTAAGTCCATTCTGCGTAGATTGGAGCAAATTTAATGATAAAAAAGCTAAAGGTACTCTGGGTTAACCCTAACATAGGGAAGTCAATTACCTCAGTCCCTCCGTGATCATGGGTGCTGTAAAGTACCCGAAACGTCAGGAAAAAAAACAAGTTAATTAAACGTGATAGAATCCGTAAAAGTAGTTTTATTCAATAGCACAGACAATTTTAAAACTAAGCAACACTCGAAATCCAGATGTGGAGGTTTATAGACATTCCCTGTTCGACTTCTGCTGACCTCTCATCTAGATGGATATCAGGTTTCCATCGACGCTCCTTTAGGTTCCTCGGACCATTTTTTGTCCGGAGTGTAGTGCCACTCACACTATCGTTGCGGGTGCAATCTGCAGGCTGTTTGTTTTTCGTGTTTGGCACCTTAGGTCAGCCGATTGGGATAAGTTGCGGTCTTTTTTTACGCCCTTCCCTTGGGGGCGGGTTTTCTGCTCGCCGGAAGATCCCAGCCACGTTGTTGTTGGTTCTGTAGCTGATGTGGTACTTCAGAGTATGGAAAATTTTATTTTGATGTGATGTCCATCGGAGGCAGATACCAGTCATGATTTTGTCGCTCGCGTAAAATAGCATCACTCTATAAGCAGGAGTGCTACTAGGTCTGAGATAACGCATCAACGTCTCGCAATTTAAACACCAGCACTCTCAAAAAGAAGTATAATATCCGCCTCCAGGTCCTTTAAAAGAGTTATTGCCAAGGCAAGGTCTGAGCACATCAGCAGAATTGGCAAGAAGCTAGTTCACCTTCCTTCAGGAACCCGTGCATTCTGGTCTCTCGCCAAGGCTGTCCAAAGGAACTACTGTCAGCCATCTCTTCCATCTCTGTGCAGAGAGGTTCGACTCACGGGCTCATGTTGCAAAAGAGAAAGCCGATCTGTTAGGCTCTTTCTTTGCGTCCAACTTGACTCTCGATGACGGGGGGAACACACCGCCGACAATCCCTCGGTGTGAGTACCCTATGCCAGATGTACGGTTTACACAGCACTCGGTTCATAAAGCACTGCTCTTCTTGGACGTCAGCAAGTTGAGTGACCCTGAATCCCTGTTATTGTGCTGAAGACGTGTACTCCGAAGTTAGCACAGGTTTAAACACGTCTTTTTCGGTACTCCCAAGGCGTAGTCCTTAATTCATGGAAGGCATCTTTGCTCCACCTGTCCCTAAATAAGGCGACTGCTCAGACCCGTCCAACTACAGGCCTATCACCATCACCTCCTTTTTCTCCAAATAAATGGACTACTGCGGGGAGGCTTTACTACATATCGCTTACTGGTACGAAGTTACTGCTTTGATAAATTTTTTTCTACATCAGTTTTTTTGGTTCTTTGAGATATATGACTGTCTCATTGCTATATCAGCTTACAAATGCTTATAGTGACCACTAAGCCAAGAGTTTATAACGGTATTGCTAGATTTTGATATTAAAGCCCGGGTGATAATCGTTTTTTTTTATAGGATAGGGTAACACACAGTCCACCCGATGGTAAGTGGCCACTGTGACCCATAGACATCTACATCTATCCTCAATAAAGACTCAAGATGCAGATGCGTTGTCACTCGTGAGGACCAAGATGGAATGTCTCTTTGCCAGTAAAAAGGGTCCCCGGTTCTCTACACTCACCATACGAAACACATCAGCATTAAGCTGCTATTTTACGCTGGTTTTCTGTGAGAGCGTGGTCCTTCCCCTGTAGAGCCGACCCATTCGTGCTACAACTATACTACTAATATAGCTGCAACATGGCTCTACCACGTAAAAATCGTTCGTGTATTTAGATAAATGTAAATATACAATTTATTTCATTTTAAATTTTTTAATATAAAAAGGTAGATGGCTCGCATACAATAAAATTATTACTGTAAACATTTTCCTTTCTTTTTATCTAAACGTTACTTACGCTTTATAATATTTACAATAATACTAGTATTTTCTGCTGTATCTTGGAGGCAGCTACTCATATAAACGGGAAAAGGACAAACGTCGAGACCCGGAACAATTACTTGTAGGCCATACAAATACTTGTTCTGTGTGAGATTCAAACAGACGGCCGAACATACATTAATTGTTAGTGTTACCATTAAGAAAGGTTCCCAGTTTTCTATTCTACACTCACCATACTGAACATCATTATTCGGCTGTTTTACGTTTATATTCTGCGAGAGAGTGGTCCTACCTTGGTTGAGGCAACCCATTCGTACTGCAACCGTAATATAGTTGCAGCAAGGCTCCACCACGTAAACGTGTATTCATATATTTTTTGTTCCATCGTAAACCGTATAGTAGTAACCGTATAGTATATATGTTCGTACGTTTTTATGACTTCCTTATGAATAACTGTGTTTGCCATTGTGGCTTTTTGCATGGCATGCTGGTTCAGCATGATCCACTCCAGCCTCTTTTCTTGTAAAAGAGACAATTCAAAACCAACGTGGAAATGTTTTATTCTTACAATTTCGTTTAATACTAGCGATCCGCCCCGGCTTGGCACGGGTGATTTCCGGATCTTGAAAACAGCGCCACCTACCGGGTACAATTGTGAATCTTAAACATACGAGGACTCACTCAAACACACAAAAAATTGCAACAAAACCAAACAAAACACACACATATGGCTCAATAATCTTCTCTAATAAAAATATTCTATTTACATCTTTACACAAGTACACACGTATAAAGTGAAATTTCTTTACGACATATCATTCTTCTTTTATTTTATCACTCGTGCAGCCCCGGCGGTGACCTTACAAGAAAGCGTGACGTTTTTTTTTAATACCATACTTAATTTCTCCACTAAGTTAACAGTGGTAGAGCCACGCGGCAGCTTTTGCTGTCGCACGGATGGGCCGGCTCGAGCCGGGGTGGTACCACGACCTCACAGGTAACCAGCGTGAAGTAGAGGTTTAGTTCTGCGTTTCGCTTGGTGAGTGCAGGTTGCCGGAGGCCCTTTTTACTGGAAATGAGGCATTCCATCTTAGTCCTCACGGGTGACAACGCATCTACATTTTGATTTGGATAGATGTAGATGTCTATGGGCCGCAGCAACCACTTACCATCAGGTGGACTGTGTGCTCGTTTGTCACCCTTATCATATAAAAAAAAAAGTCGATAAATAAGTTTTACTTTAAAATGAAACCGACTAATTTATGAACATTTTCTCACAAGTA
This sequence comes from Parnassius mnemosyne, assembly GCA_963668995.1. Lineage (NCBI taxonomy): Eukaryota > Metazoa > Arthropoda > Insecta > Lepidoptera > Papilionidae > Parnassius > Parnassius mnemosyne. The sequence continues at coordinate 203,273 of CAVLGL010000121.1, read as the reverse complement.
TTCATCTAATTGGGAACTCACTGTAATGGAAACCTTCGATAAGGTTATAAATGAGTCAGTTTAGTGAAAGGAAATTATTTTTCAGTAATAATATTATTGCAAATTGTAATAAGTAAAATATATTTATATATTTAAAAAAGCAAAGTTACAGACTATATACGTTACACTGCTGGGCACAGATCTATTTTATTTACTGAAAAGTTAGTGAGTAATAGAATTGAATAAAATAGAATAGAATAAAATAATTTTTCATTTAATATAGATACGAAAACACACAAGAGAGAAAACAATATAGATAAGAAAAAATACTTATTAGAAGTCGGTCATACTTTTACCACTAGTTTAAAAAAAACTGTTTCATGGGAAGAAACAGCAACAAACCCAGCGGGGCTGCTTTTTCAAGCAATAATTCACAAAGTAATATGTTGTGCACTTAAATATAAAAAATTTAAAAACAGCATGGTAGCGACCACCTTATTCTTAGGGGTTATTATCAACCATGTACTTTTTAGAATCAAAATTAAAATTTTTGGTAGAAAATTCCTGCATATTTTCTTGTTGTCAAAGTGTATACACATTGCCCCATAAAGAAATTACTGACGTTTTGGAGTCGAGTAACTGGTATAACTAGCTGGCACTTGTTCCTAATATTAACAGAATGTACGGTTTAATAAAACTGTTTTGTCAATATACTGAGAGGTCAAATTTAATATATTTATTCCTTAAAAATTTTCTCTTTGAGACTCCTTCGATCTTAGGCTAAAAATTATTCCGCAATCAGACCGCTGCGCTGATCCAGTGCGTCTCGATTGACTTTACATGTAATCCCCATATTTTATTCCTGAGACATGAAATTTTCAATTTGATTCACACTGACACGGCGCGGATCGAACTTAGATGGCTCGGATAAAAAATCACTGTAAATATTTTCCTTTCTTTTTATTTAAACGTTACTTACACTAATATTTACAATAATATTAATATAATACTAGTATTTTCTCCTGTATCGTTGAGGCAGTTTACACACATGAACAGAAAAAGGACAAACTGCGAAACCCGGAACAATTACTTGTAGACCATACAAATATTTGTTCCGTGCGGGATTCGAACAGACGGCCGTCAGCGTCGTAACTCATTGCTAAGCCACTGTGCCACCACAGAGCCGTCAAAAATATTTTAATTATGTTAATAATCATTTTTATTTTAACTAGTATTGCTTAATACTTTTAGATTCCAAAATTAGCAAATTAAACATTTAAAGAACTCATTTATTTTAAAAGAATTGAACATTTATAAAATCACCTTTTCGCTGTAGTATCTGTCTGTCTCAGATGTGTTTTTTAGAGAATGTTTTAAGTATTCGCTTGACAAATACCCCAATGTCGACATATGGTTAATTACGATCCCAAATAAAAGTAAGTAAAATCAAAAGTAAAAATTATTTTATAATAATAATTATTGAATTATATATATATATATATATATATATATATATATATATATAATTCAATAATTATTATTATAAAATAATTTTATATATATATATATATATAATTCAATAATTATTATTATAAAATAATTTTTACTTTTGATTTTACTTACTTTTATTTGGGATCGTAATTAACCATATGTCGACATTGGGGTATTTGTCAAGCGAATACTTAAAACATTCTCTAAAAAACACATCTGAGACAATGAGTTCTTTAAATGTTTAATTTGCTAATTTTGGAATCTAAAAGTATTAAGCAATACTAGTTAAAATAAAAATGATTATTAACATAATTAAAATATTTTTGACGGCTCTGTGGTGGCACAGTGGCTTAGCAATGAGTTACGACGCTGACGGCCGTCTGTTCGAATCCCGCACGGAACAAATATTTGTATGGTCTACAAGTAATTGTTCCGGGTTTCGCAGTTTGTCCTTTTTCTGTTCATGTGTGTAAACTGCCTCAACGATACAGGAGAAAATACTAGTATTATATTAATATTATTGTAAATATTAGTGTAAGTAACGTTTAAATAAAAAGAAAGGAAAATATTTACAGTGATTTTTTATCCGAGCCATCTAAGTTCGATCCGCGCCGTGTCAGTGTGAATCAAATTGAAAATTTCATGTCTCAGGAATAAAATATGGGGATTACATGTAAAGTCAATCGAGACGCACTGGATCAGCGCAGCGGTCTGATTGCGGAATAATTTTTAGCCTAAGATCGAAGGAGTCTCAAAGAGAAAATTTTTAAGGAATAAATATATTAAATTTGACCTCTCAGTATATTGACAAAACAGTTTTATTAAACCGTACATTCTGTTAATATTAGGAACAAGTGCCAGCTAGTTATACCAGTTACTCGACTCCAAAACGTCAGTAATTTCTTTATGGGGCAATGTGTATACACTTTGACAACAAGAAAATATGCAGGAATTTTCTACCAAAAATTTTAATTTTGATTCTAAAAAGTACATGGTTGATAATAACCCCTAAGAATAAGGTGGTCGCTACCATGCTGTTTTTAAATTTTTTATATTTAAGTGCACAACATATTACTTTGTGAATTATTGCTTGAAAAAGCAGCCCCGCTGGGTTTGTTGCTGTTTCTTCCCATGAAACAGTTTTTTTTAAACTAGTGGTAAAAGTATGACCGACTTCTAATAAGTATTTTTTCTTATCTATATTGTTTTCTCTCTTGTGTGTTTTCGTATCTATATTAAATGAAAAATTATTTTATTCTATTCTATTTTATTCAATTCTATTACTCACTAACTTTTCAGTAAATAAAATAGATCTGTGCCCAGCAGTGTAACGTATATAGTCTGTAACTTTGCTTTTTTAAATATATAAATATATTTTACTTATTACAATTTGCAATAATATTATTACTGAAAAATAATTTCCTTTCACTAAACTGACTCATTTATAACCTTATCGAAGGTTTCCATTACAGTGAGTTCCCAATTAGATGAATACTTGTGAGAAAATGTTCATAAATTAGTCGGTTTCATTTTAAAGTAAAACTTATTTATCGACTTTTTTTTTTATATGATAAGGGTGACAAACGAGCACACAGTCCACCTGATGGTAAGTGGTTGCTGCGGCCCATAGACATCTACATCTATCCAAATCAAAATGTAGATGCGTTGTCACCCGTGAGGACTAAGATGGAATGCCTCATTTCCAGTAAAAAGGGCCTCCGGCAACCTGCACTCACCAAGCGAAACGCAGAACTAAACCTCTACTTCACGCTGGTTACCTGTGAGGTCGTGGTACCACCCCGGCTCGAGCCGGCCCATCCGTGCGACAGCAAAAGCTGCCGCGTGGCTCTACCACTGTTAACTTAGTGGAGAAATTAAGTATGGTATTAAAAAAAAAACGTCACGCTTTCTTGTAAGGTCACCGCCGGGGCTGCACGAGTGATAAAATAAAAGAAGAATGATATGTCGTAAAGAAATTTCACTTTATACGTGTGTACTTGTGTAAAGATGTAAATAGAATATTTTTATTAGAGAAGATTATTGAGCCATATGTGTGTGTTTTGTTTGGTTTTGTTGCAATTTTTTGTGTGTTTGAGTGAGTCCTCGTATGTTTAAGATTCACAATTGTACCCGGTAGGTGGCGCTGTTTTCAAGATCCGGAAATCACCCGTGCCAAGCCGGGGCGGATCGCTAGTATTAAACGAAATTGTAAGAATAAAACATTTCCACGTTGGTTTTGAATTGTCTCTTTTACAAGAAAAGAGGCTGGAGTGGATCATGCTGAACCAGCATGCCATGCAAAAAGCCACAATGGCAAACACAGTTATTCATAAGGAAGTCATAAAAACGTACGAACATATATACTATACGGTTACTACTATACGGTTTACGATGGAACAAAAAATATATGAATACACGTTTACGTGGTGGAGCCTTGCTGCAACTATATTACGGTTGCAGTACGAATGGGTTGCCTCAACCAAGGTAGGACCACTCTCTCGCAGAATATAAACGTAAAACAGCCGAATAATGATGTTCAGTATGGTGAGTGTAGAATAGAAAACTGGGAACCTTTCTTAATGGTAACACTAACAATTAATGTATGTTCGGCCGTCTGTTTGAATCTCACACAGAACAAGTATTTGTATGGCCTACAAGTAATTGTTCCGGGTCTCGACGTTTGTCCTTTTCCCGTTTATATGAGTAGCTGCCTCCAAGATACAGCAGAAAATACTAGTATTATTGTAAATATTATAAAGCGTAAGTAACGTTTAGATAAAAAGAAAGGAAAATGTTTACAGTAATAATTTTATTGTATGCGAGCCATCTACCTTTTTATATTAAAAAATTTAAAATGAAATAAATTGTATATTTACATTTATCTAAATACACGAACGATTTTTACGTGGTAGAGCCATGTTGCAGCTATATTAGTAGTATAGTTGTAGCACGAATGGGTCGGCTCTACAGGGGAAGGACCACGCTCTCACAGAAAACCAGCGTAAAATAGCAGCTTAATGCTGATGTGTTTCGTATGGTGAGTGTAGAGAACCGGGGACCCTTTTTACTGGCAAAGAGACATTCCATCTTGGTCCTCACGAGTGACAACGCATCTGCATCTTGAGTCTTTATTGAGGATAGATGTAGATGTCTATGGGTCACAGTGGCCACTTACCATCGGGTGGACTGTGTGTTACCCTATCCTATAAAAAAAAACGATTATCACCCGGGCTTTAATATCAAAATCTAGCAATACCGTTATAAACTCTTGGCTTAGTGGTCACTATAAGCATTTGTAAGCTGATATAGCAATGAGACAGTCATATATCTCAAAGAACCAAAAAAACTGATGTAGAAAAAAATTTATCAAAGCAGTAACTTCGTACCAGTAAGCGATATGTAGTAAAGCCTCCCCGCAGTAGTCCATTTATTTGGAGAAAAAGGAGGTGATGGTGATAGGCCTGTAGTTGGACGGGTCTGAGCAGTCGCCTTATTTAGGGACAGGTGGAGCAAAGATGCCTTCCATGAATTAAGGACTACGCCTTGGGAGTACCGAAAAAGACGTGTTTAAACCTGTGCTAACTTCGGAGTACACGTCTTCAGCACAATAACAGGGATTCAGGGTCACTCAACTTGCTGACGTCCAAGAAGAGCAGTGCTTTATGAACCGAGTGCTGTGTAAACCGTACATCTGGCATAGGGTACTCACACCGAGGGATTGTCGGCGGTGTGTTCCCCCCGTCATCGAGAGTCAAGTTGGACGCAAAGAAAGAGCCTAACAGATCGGCTTTCTCTTTTGCAACATGAGCCCGTGAGTCGAACCTCTCTGCACAGAGATGGAAGAGATGGCTGACAGTAGTTCCTTTGGACAGCCTTGGCGAGAGACCAGAATGCACGGGTTCCTGAAGGAAGGTGAACTAGCTTCTTGCCAATTCTGCTGATGTGCTCAGACAAACTGCGAAACCCGAAACAATTACTTGTAGACCATACAAATATTTGTTCCGTGCGGGATTCGAACAGACGGCCGTCAGCGTCGTAACTCATTGCTAAGCCACTGTGCCACCACAGAGCCGTCAAAAATATTTTAATTATGTTAATAATCATTTTTATTTTAACTAGTATTGCTTAATACTTTTAGATTCCAAAATTAGCAAATTAAACATTTAAAGAACTCATTTATTTTAAAAGAATTGAACATTTATAAAATCACCTTTTCGCTGTAGTATCTGTCTGTCTCAGATGTGTTTTTTAGAGAATGTTTTAAGTATTCGCTTGACAAATACCCCAATGTCGACATATGGTTAATTACGATCCCAAATAAAAGTAAGTAAAATCAAAAGTAAAAATTATTTTATAATAATAATTATTGAATTATATATATATATATATATATATATATATATATATATATATTAATATAAAATATATAATAATTATTGATTTGGCATTGTGGCATTCCTTGGGGGAGGCCTATGTCCAGCAGTGGACTTGTGATTGGCTGTAATGATGATGATGATGATCCAGAAGCAGAAGCTCTTACAAACAATATTTAAAAACTATTAAAATTCCATTTTCTTATTTATGTAACATTTTCCGGATAAATACTTCAAATTTTCCGTCTGATAGAATATCACCGTTTCTTCTCCGGCCAGAGGAAACTTATTTTAAAAAGAAAACAAGAAATTGTTACATCAAAGAACAACAAGATTTCATTTTATTAAACTTCTATCTATAACGACCATTTATATGTATGTTGTGAAGAAATATCGACATGAACAATAAAGCCGATTAGTTCATGTGAGCTTCTCAACTTCATTCCTATTACACGATGCAGTTGTTCGAGCAGACTCAAACGATTCTAAGGTACTTTGAAATCATAGACGGTCTCTAGCACTTTTATCTTAATATGAGTATGTTACAAGCAAGTTGCTTAATGGCCGGTCTCATTAACCTATCTATCCCTTACTGGAAGTTAAAATGTCTACCATTGGTATCTATAGTAACATTTTTCTGTTTCAATAATCAAAGATACATAGAAATATTTAACCATCACATCGATCTACCATTTGGAGGGCTTACCGACTACTTGAGTTAAGTGGGTTCATATAAATGAAACAGCTGACTGTTTCAACAAAGTTTTGGCAGTTAACTGGTGATAGTTCAAATTACCAGATATCAGAGTTTTGTCTAACGCCAATTTTGAGAGTTAGCAAATATTTGTCGTATTTTTAAATAAATAAAACATATTTTATTTCAAAACAAAATGGATTTTATCAGTAACGAAAGTGATTATGAAATTTATGGAATCGGTGTTTAGGACACCGGAGGTATTGTTTATACTAAAAATCGCCGAGTTTATACTCAAATAAATTAAGGAAGTGATTTTTCTGCTGATGATAGATGCTGAATTTACATGTATACTAGATTTAAATTAAATAAAATGAGAGATGAGTTATTATTTAAAATAACAACAGTCTTAAAACTGATTTCTTAGAGATGAGTAAAGAAACTAGTGAACAAATTTTTTTAACATATGTATGGTCGAAATATATCACCCAACATTATGTATTTTGGACAATAAACATGAATGTGAATTATTGTAATATTTTAGGAATATAGGATTATCAAAATTTTATTAAGTTATTTCAACTAAGCTCCTAGATTTTTGATTGGGGTGTTGTGTACACCTGTCAAGTAAAGTAAGTGTCAACATCAATGCTGAACGCTAACCGCTGCGTTTCGTTTTTTAAGATAAAATTTTGTCATTATTTGATGCAAGCCTTAATTGAGTCGATGATTTTAAAGCCCCACATGTAACAGTGCACACATTTTACAGGCATCCAGAAAAACTTAATATTTTCAGAAGGAAAAAAGATAATTTCTTGCTTCAATATGTAGTTTTATGAGTTTTTAGAAGTAAACAAGCATATTCTGAAAAATAAAATAATCCAACTGAATAATATTGCATGATAAAAATCAATCACATGTGGGGTTTTTAAAAATAATTCACAAATTTAAGTACAAAAATAAAGAATTTTATTTTAAATAAGTGAAATAAAACTGAAAATATTATTTGAATCACATTTTTAATTATAGCTCACAATAGTTAATACTTAATTTATTTATTTTAATTTTCAATTTCTGGCATTTCCTCATCAATTGTTGGTCAAGCCATTATCACTGAGTAATTTTTTTATAAATTTTTTGGAATATATCGAAAAAACTGTCCTTGATCTTTTTTGAATTAATAGGAACATAACCATTTTAAATGCCTTATCAACTTAAATGATTCCAAACTTAAATCTATTTCTTTGTTATGAGTTGTCAATAAAACTGAATGCTGTTATTGTGCCCTTTTCTTCTTTTCGATAAACTAGTTGCCTGTAAGTGCATTTAGCAAAGCGTTCTTTTTGGTCCTTTCCCACATTTCTACCAGTGTCTCTACAGAAAGTATTTTTATACAATTGAACGCACCGGTCTTTGAAGGTTAAAATCTCATCACTTTGTACTGTAAGAACAGTAAAATTCTGTTTCGCAGAGGAGGATTTAATAATTTCCATTATTTCTTCTATTAAATATAAGCGGTCTAGTAGACGCAGTTTTCTTTTTGCGACTAAAACAAAATGGCTGAAATGCGTTCACCACCCCTTGTTTTTCCTTTTGGTTAATGCGTCTCTCCTAAACAAGAAGGACGCATTAACGAAAGTTATCATGAGCTATCTGTCTTTTATCTCGGCTAAGCTTCGTACATTGCGATATTGCGACGACAGTAACAGATACTAGATTAAACTTAACAGTTTACCTTGGTTATCTATTTACTTATAACTGATTGTAGGGAATTGAGACCAGCCGTAAGTGGTTCTAAAGAAGATAAAAATAATCGATTAAGACACTGTTTTTATTTGAGAAAAGAATCACGTTACTGACTTTTTTTATTTTCTATAAGGAAGTGAATTTTATTAAAAATAACGTATTTCTTATATTTACGCGAACACTACACATTTTTAAATAAAACTAATTTTACGGATTTTATCGCGTATATTAACTTATTTTTATATTCCCGACGTTTCGGGTGCTTTCCAGCACCCGTGGTCACGGGGGACTGAGTTGTTTGACGTCCTGCTGTCATAGTTAGCCCGGCTAAATTAAAAAACTGAAGGTAGCCGGGCTAACTATGACAGCAGGACGTCAAACAACTCAGTCCCTCGTGACCACGGGTGCTGGAAAGCACCCGAAACGTCGGGAATATAAAAATAAGTTCATATACGCGATAAAATCCGTAAAATTAGTTTTATTTAAAAATAACGTATTGTTAATATAAATAATATAATTAAATTTTTTTTTATAAAAAGTACGAACTGAACAACATAATGGTTTCCACATAATAACTTTAAGGACATAAAATAGCTAAAACCCGTCCCAATTCTGAAGCTAGTATAAGGGCTTTTTTGACTTTGTTTTTGAGATTGAATTTGAGTGAAATATCCCAAGTTAAACAACTAGAATGTCATCTAAGTGATTATAAGAAAATATTCTCTTCTTTCCACCCTTAAGGATTTTTAATAAATTATATTGGATTTCAACATTATATGGAAACAACCCTGAAGTATGATCCATTTTATAAAAATAATCTAAATTTTCAAATGTTTTAGAAAAATCGATGGATTTCGAAAACAACATGTATGCCGAATGCGTTGCGTACCACATATGATGTTAATAATGATGAAGAAAGTCTACAGCTAAGAGCTTATACCTTTCTAAAAGGCCGGCAACGCATCTGTAATTCCCCTGGTGTTACGGTTGTTCATGGGCGGCGGTAGTCATTTACTATCAGGTAAAATAAAAAATTATTGCATTTTTTATTTATATATATATATATTTATTTATATATTTATTATCTTAAAATTTCATTTATATATAACTTTTTTATTAGTGTATATAATAGTTAATTTAATTAACACATTAATCATCTTTCATTATTACATCTTTTCAAAAGTCTTGTGCTGACTATAGAGATCCCCTAGGAAACGCTACAAAACACGGTCATGAGCCATCCGTCCATTGACTTCCTGCATGTCTCACTAGATTATCACTCCTAGTGCCCCGCACTAGGAGTGATAATAAATAACGCTCTACTTCATATCGCTTACTGGTACGAAGTTACTGCTTGATAAACTTTTTTTCTACATCAGTTTTTGGTTCTTTGAGATATATGGCTGTCTCATTGCCATATCAGCTTACAAATTTTTATAGTGACCACTAAACCAAGCGTTTATAACGGTATTGCTAGATTTTTGATATTAAATGGTAGAGCTAGCAATAGGATTTAAGTGATAGTTAATTATGTATATATATATATTATTATTATGTTGGCATAAATTCTAACATAGTTATTAAGTAAAATTGTTACTAATATACTTACACTTAATATGAACTAATTATGTCTGAAATAATGTTATATTATTATTATTAAAGCCCGGATGATAATCGTTCGTGTATTTAGATAAATGTAAACATTCAATTTATTTCATTTCAATTCTTTTAATATAAAAAGGTAGATGGCTCGCATACAATAAAATTATTTCTAAAAATATTTTCCTTTAATTTTTATTTAAACATTACTTCACTAATATTTACAATAATACTAATATAATACTAGTATGTTCTCCTGTATCGTGGAGGCAGTTTACATAAATAAACTGCAAAAGGACAAACTACTTGGAAACTACAAGGAATAATTACTTGTAGGCCATACAAATACTTCTTCGGTGCGGGATTCGAACAGACGGCCGAACATACATTCCTCTTAATGATAAGTGTTACCATTAAGAAAGGTTCCCAGTTCTCTATTCTACACTCACCATACTAAACACATCATTGTTCTGCTGTTTTACGTTTGTGTTTTGTGAGAGAGTGGTCCTACCTTGGTTGAGGTAACCCATTCGTACTGCAACCGTAATATAGTTGCAGCAAGGCTCCACCACGTAAACGTGTATTCATACCATTTTTTGTTCAATCGTAAACGGTATTAATATATGTTCGAACGTTTTTATGACTTTCTTATGAATAATTGTGTTTTCCATTGCGACTTTTGGCATGGCATGCTGGTTCAGCATGATCCACTTCAAGACTCTTTTTTGGAAAAGAGACAATTCACAACCAATGTGAAATTGTTTTATTCTTACAATTTCATTTAATACCAGCGATCCGCCCCGGCTTCGCACGGGTGATTTCCGGATCTTGAAAACAGCACCACCTACCGGGTCCAATCGTAAATCTTAAACATACGAGGACTCACTCAAACACAAAAAATTGCAACAAAACCAAACAATACACACACATATGGCTCAATAATCTTCTCTAATAAAAAACATTGTATTACATATGTACACAAGTACACACGTTTAAAGTGAAACTTCTTTAGGACATATCATTCTTCTTTTATTTTATTACTCGTGCAGCCCCGGCGGTGACCTTACAAGAAAGCGTGGCGTTTATTTTTAATACCGTACTTAATTTCTCCACTAAGTAGATAAATAAGTTTTACTTCAAAATGAAACCAACTAATTTATGAACATTTTCTCACAAGTATTCATCTAATTGGGAAGTCACTGTAATGGAAACCTTCGATAAGGTTATAAATGAGTCAGTTTAGTGAAAGGGAATAATTTTTCGTTATAATATTGTAATAGTAACAATATTACTGCAAATTCTAATAAGTAAAATATGTTTATATATTAAAGTCTTTGCCAGAGATCTGTCTGCCAGAGATCTGTCTGCCAGAAAGAGTCAACTGTCAAAGCTGAAGACAGAATGTGGCAGCATCGTTTCCGGGACACCTGAGATTTTGAGTGAGATTGAGAGGTTCTATGGGCAGCTGTACACATCATCGTTGCAACCACACGTAAGTGTGAGTAACGATCCAAGAGCGAGTCTCATCCGACACTATTCCGAAGATATCCCGGACGTCAGTCTGAGCGAGATTAGAATGGCTCTCCAGCACCTTAAAAAAGGTAAGGCCCCAGGCGAGGATGGAATTACAGCGGAGCTTCTGAAAGCGGGTGGAAGACCGGTACTTGAAGTCCTTTAGAAGCTCTTTAATTCCGTCCTCCATGGTGGCATTACACCGGAGGCGTGGAGCAGAAGTGCGGTAGTCTTGTTCTTCAAGAAAGGTGACAACGCTCTCTTGAAGAACTACAAACCGATTTCCCTACTGAGCCGCGTCTACGTGCTGTTTTCGAGAGTCATTACGAATCGTCTCGCGCGCAGACTTGACGACTTCCAGCCTCCCGAACAAGCCGGTTTCCGAAAGGGCTTTAGCACCATAGACCACATACATACCCTTCGGCAAATTGTACAGAAGTCCGAAGAGTACAATTTGCCACTATGTCTGGCGTATGTGGACTATGAGAAAGCCTTTGATTCCGTCGAAATTTGGGCGGTGCTGCAGTCCCTTCAGCGATGCCAAGTTGACTGTCGGTATATCGAAGTGTTGAAGTGCTTGTACAGTAGGGCTACGATGGCTATCCGAGTACAGAACCAGAGTAAGAAACCTATTCAATTGCAGAGAGGTGTAAGACAGGGTGACGTCATATTTTTTTTTTTTTTTTTTTTTTTTTTTTTTTTTTATAGGAGAGGGGGCAAACGAGCATGCGGCTCACCTGATGGTAAGTGACTACCGCCGCCCATGAACAACCGCAACACCAGGGGAATTGCAGATGCGTTGCCGGCCTTTTAAAAAGGAGTAGGCTCTTTTCTTGAAGGTCCCTAAGTCGTATCGGTCCGGAAAAATCCCTGGTGGTAAACTATTCCACAAGGAAGTTGTGCGAGGAAGAAAACATCTTCTAAATCGCACAGTGGTGGACCGCCAATCATCCAGATGGTGTGGATGGTATCGGGAGTTCTGCCGCGATGTGCGTTCGTGAAATTTGGCGGCTGGGATTAATCCGAACAATTCCTCAGAGCACTCCCCATGATAGATGCGAAAGAAAATGCAAAGAGATGCAACATCTCTTCGCAGTGCCAATGAATCGAGCCGATCGGAAAGGGCTCGGTCGTCGACGATTCGAGCCGCTCTGCGCTGGATGCGGTCAAGTGGAAGGAGCTGGCACTGGGGAGCCCCTGCCCAGAGATGGGAACAGTATTCCATGTGAGGCCGAACCTGCGCCTTGTAAAGTTGCAGGCGGTGTGCCGGCATGAAATACTGTCCCGCTCTGCTGAGCACGCCAAGCTTTTTAGAGGCCAATTTGGCCTTCTCTTCCAAGTGACCACGAAACTGCACGTCACTCGATATGTCGACTCCGAGGATACCGATACTGGCTGAGGCAAGAAGGGGAGTGCCTTGAAACTGAGGAGATACGACAAAGGGGTTCTTTTTAGCGGTAAACGCGCAAACTTGTGTCTTCTGAGGATTAAACTGGACTAGATTTAGTCGCCCCCAATCCGAGACTTTGTCCAGCAAAGACTCGACTTCAGACACAAGTTTGTTCCGGTACTCGGCGACGTTTTCCCGAGAAATATTGGCCCGGCCGGTGTATAGAGCATCACCAGTGCTGTCATCCGCATAGCAATGAATGTTACCAGTTAGCAACATATCATTGATATGCAGAAGAAACAGCGTTGGTGATAGCACACAGCCTTGTGGAACACCAGCGTTAATAGGCTTGTAGTCAGAACATGCACCGTCTACAACGACCTTGATGCTCCGATCTGCAAGAAAGCTGGTGATCCAATTGCACAATTTCTCGGGAAGCCCATAGGAAGGCAGCTTTGAAAGAAGCGCTTTGTGCCAAACCCGATCAAAGGCCTTCGCAATGTCCAGACTAACGGCCAACGCCTCCCCCTTGGACTCTACTGCCTCCGCCCATCTATGGGTCAGGTAGACAAGAAGATCACCAGCTGATCGACACCGACGAAAACCGTATTGGCGGTCACTAATCAGCTGGTGATCCTCAAGGTACCGGATGAGTTGGCAGTTAATAATGGATTCCATTATTTTGGAGAACAAGGAGGTGATCGCGATAGGCCTATAGTTGGACGGGTCTGAGCGGTCGCCTTTTTTAGGGATCGGGTGGACAAAAGCTGTCTTCCATGAATTCGGGACTACGCCTTGGGAGTAGGAGTACCGGAAAAGACGCGTTAGGACCGGTGCCAACTCCGGAGCACACGTCCTCAGCACAATTGGGGGGATTCCGTCAGGCCCACTCGACTTCTGGATGTCCAGGGAGAGCAGTGCTTTGCGAACCGAGCGCTGTGAGAACAGCACATCCGGCATGGAGCACTCACACCGCGGGATGGTCGGCGGTGTTTTCCCCCCGTCATCAAGAGTCGAGTTGGACGCAAAAAGGGAGCCTAAAAGGTCGGCTTTGTCTTTTGCGTCATGGGCCAGTGAGTCATCCTCCCTGTGCAGAGATGGTAGTGATGGCTTACAGAAATTCCCTTGGACAGCCTTGGCGAGAGACCAGAATGCACGGGTTCCCGAAGGAAGGCGAACTAGTCTCTCGCCAATTCTGCCTATGTGCTCTGACTTTGCCTTGGCAATAACTCTTTTGAAGGACCTGGAGGCGAAGTTATACTTCTTTTTAAGTGTGCTGGTGTTTACATCCCGAGTCACCGAAGCTGCAGCCCAGGCTTGATAACACTCCTGCTTACTGCGCAATGCAGTCTTACAGGAGCAACCAAACCAAGGCTGAGATCTGCCTCCGATGGGTACCACAGATGATGGAATAAATAGTTCCATTCCCTGTAGCACCACATCAGTGACAGAGTCAGCAACAGCACTGGGATCATCCGGCGAGAAGCAAACCCGCCCCCATGGGTAGGATGCAAAGAAAGATCGCATTCCGTCCCAATCCGCCGACCTGTAATGCCAAACACGGCGGCAACCTGCAGAACGCAACCGCGAAGGGAGCGTGAGTGGCACCATACTCCGGATCAGACAATGGTCCGAAGAGCCGAGAGGGGCATCGACGGAAACCTGATATCCGTCCGGATGAGAGGTCAGCAGAAGGTCCAACAGGGAAGGTGTATGATCCTCCACATCTGGAATCCGCGTAGGCGAAGTAACCAGTTGTGTCAGACCATATGCCAAGGCAAAGTCATAAACAGATCTCCCCGCATGATCGGTTAAACGTGAACCGAGCCATTCGGCATGGTGGGCGTTAAAATCGCCAAGGATCACGATCTCTGCGGATGGGACCTGTTGTAGCAAGGAATCTGTAGCCATTTGGACGTGGTCGATGAGTCGGTCTGTTTCGGCATTACCGCTATGGGACCTATAGAGGCACCCGTAGACGCGCGGATGGTCGTCGCTGTCTACGCGTAGCCAAAGGATGGACAGGTCCGAACCTTCAAGACTGCCGAGGCGTCGAGAACAGATGTCCTCTCTAACATACACGCAAACTCCAGCCCGAGGCACAAAGGAGTGCTCCAATTTGTACCCCGGGTAGGAGAGATACGAAATATCAGTCGGAGAGGAAACCTGCGTCTCGGTCAAAAAGAGCAAGGCCGGCTTCGCCGTCTCGAGATGGTAGTGGACGGCGTTTAGGTTACAGTGAAGTCCCCTGATGTTGCAGAAATTCACGGATAGCGTGGCAGGGGTCGCCTTGGTATTGTTGCTCAGCTTGCCCCGAGCAGTTTTGTTTTTGAGCGGAATTTTGCCCCCCCCAGAATACGCGGGGCAGCCTGAGCACCCACGCTCAGGATTGGAATAACATGGTCGTGGATGCTCAGCGAGGGATTCTCCAGGGGTACTGGTACCCTCCTGGGGTAGTCTATTGTCTAATTCCGCTACCATGTTGATGGGGGGGGGGGGGGGGGAATTGGGCCTCCGGCCACCTGCACTCACCAGACGAAACGCAGAAGCAGAGCCTCTACTTCACGCCGGTATTCTGTGAGGTCGTGGTACCAACCCGGCTCGAGCCGGCCCATACGTGCAACAGCAAAAACTGCTGCAGGGCTCTACCACCGTCAAATGTGACATGGACATTAAACATGATCTTTGTTTTGTCCATGTTCATCTTAAGACCTATCCGTTGGGAAACACTATTGAGGTCATTGAGCATAGTGCTTAGCATGCTTCATATCCCCGAAACTCTTCACCGCTGCATTGGAAGACGTTATCAAGCTTCTGGACTGGAAAGGATACGGTATCAACATCAATGGCGAGTACATCACTCACCTTCGATTTGCCGACGATATAATCCTTATGGCAGAATCGCTGGAGGAGCTAAGCACTATGCTCAATGACCTCAATAGTGTTTCCCAACGGATAGGTCTTAAGA
The DNA here is from genome assembly GCA_963668995.1 of Parnassius mnemosyne. Lineage (NCBI taxonomy): Eukaryota > Metazoa > Arthropoda > Insecta > Lepidoptera > Papilionidae > Parnassius > Parnassius mnemosyne. Next base: position 187,521 of record CAVLGL010000121.1, on the reverse strand, counting down.
TGAACATGGACAAAACAAAGATCATGTTTAATGTCCATGTCACACCTATGCCGGTTGTTGTTGGGAGCACTAAGCTCGAAGTTGTTGACGAGTATGTTTACCTGTGACAAATAGTCCGACTAGGTAAGTCCAACTTCGACCGAGAGGTCAATCGACGGATTCAACTCGGCTGGGCAGCGTTCGGGAAGCTACGACACATCTTCTCGTCAGACATACCTCAAAACCTGAAAACGAAATTGTACAACCAGTGCGTGTTGCCAGTGATGACTTACGGAACTGAGACGTGGTCCTTCACTGCTGGCCGTATGAGAAAGCTCAAGGTTGCTCAGCGAGCTATGGAGAGGGCTATGCTCGGAGTTTCTCTGCGTGATAAACTTAGGAATAAGGATATCCGCAGTAGAACCAGAGTAACCGACATAGCCCAAAGGATTAGTAAGCTGAAGTGGCAGTGGGCTGGCCATATAGCTCGAAGAACCGACAACCGATGGGGAAGAAAGTTTCTCGAGTGGCAGTCTCGTACCGGTAGGCGAAGTGTAGGGCGTTCCCCCACGAGATGGAGTGACGACCTGGTAAGACATGCAGGAAGTCGATGGATGCAGGTGGCTCAGGACCGTGCTTTGTGGCATTCTTTGGGGGAGGCCTATGTTCAGCAGTGGACTTGTGAAGGGCTGTAATGATGATGGTGATGATGATATATTAAAAAAAAGCAAAGTTACAGACTATATACGTTACACTGCTGGGCACAGATCTCTTTTAATTATTGAGAAGTTAGTGAGTAATAGAATTGAATGAAATAGAATAGAATAAAATAATTTTTTATTTAATTTAGATACGAAAACACACAAGAGAGAAAACAATATAGATAAGAGAGAATACTTATTAGAAGTTGGTCATGCTTTTACCACTAGTTTTAAAAAAAAAACTCTTTCCTGGGAAGCAACAGCAACAAATGCAGCGGGACTGCCTTTTCAAGCAATAATTCACAAAGTAATATGTTGTGCACTTAAATATAAAAACATTTAAAAACAGCATGGTAGCGACCATCTCATTCTCAGGGGTTATTATCAACCATGTACTCTTTAGAATCAAAATTAAAATTTTTGGTAGAAAATTCCTGCATATTTTCTTGTTGTCAAAGTGTATACACATAGCCCCATAAAGAAATTACCTACGTTTTGGAGTCGAGTAACTGGTATAACTAGCTGGCACTTGTTTATAATATTAACAGAATATACGGTTTAATAAAACTATTTTGTCAATATACTGAGAGGTCAAAATTAATATATTTATTCCTTTAAAATTTTCTCTTAGAGACTCCTTCGATCTTAGGCTAAAAATTATTCCGCAATCAGACCGCTGCGCTGATCCAGTGGGTCTCGATTGACTTAACATGTAATCGCCATATTTTATTCCTGAGACATGAAGGGTTACTCACGATGTTCACGTTTTAATTCGAAATTTTCAATATGATTCACACTGACACGACGCGGACCGAACTTAGATGGCTCGCCTACAATAAAATATCACTGTAAATAATTTCCTTTCTTTTTATTTAAACGTTACTTACACTAATATTTACAATAATATTAATATAATACTAGTATTTTCTCCTGTATCTTTGAGGCAGTTTACACACATAAACTGAAAAAGGACAAACGGCGAAAGGCCGGAACAATTACTTTTAGGCCATACAAATATTTGTTCCGTGCGGGATTGGAACGGACGGCCGTCAGCGTCGTAACTCATTGCTAAGCCACTGTGCCACGGAGCCGTCAAAAATATTTTAATTATGTTAATAATAATTTTTTATTTTAACTAGCAGTGCTTAATACTTTTAGATTCCAAAATCAGCAAATTAAACATTTAAAGAACTCATTTATTTTAAAAGAATTGAACATTTATAAAATCACCTTTTCGCTGTAGTATCTGTCTGTCTCAGATGTGTTTTTTAGAGAATGTTTTAAGTATTCGCTTAAAAAATACCCCAATGTGGTCATATGGTTAATTACAATTCCAAATAAAGAGTGGTAAAATGAAAAGTACAAATTATTTTAAAATAATTATTATTGAATTATATATATTATTAATATAAAATATATAATAATTATTAATATTTGGCATTGTGGCATTCCTTGGGGAAGGCCTATGTCCAACAGTGGACTTGTGATGGGCTGTAATGATGATGATGATGATCCAGAAACAGGAGCTCTTTGAAACAACATTTAAAAACTATTAAAATTCCATTTTCTTATTTATGTAACATTTTTCCGGATAAATACTTCAAATTTGCCGTCTGATACAGTATCGTCGTTTCTTCTCCGGCCAGAGGAAACTTATTTTAAAAAGAAAACAAGAAATTGTTACATCAAAGAACAATAAGATTTCATTTTATTAAATTTCTATCTATAACGACCATTTATATGTATGTTGTGAAGAAATATCGACATGGACAATAAAGCCGATTAGTTCATGTGAGCTTCTCAACTTCATTCCTATTACACAGTGCAGTCGTTCGAGCAGACTCAAACGATTCTAAGGTACTTTGAAATCATAGACGGTCTCTAGCACTTTATCTTAATATGAGTATGTTACAAGCAAGTTGCCCGTACTAGAAGTTAAAATGTCTACCATTGGTATCTATAGTTACATTTTTCCGTTTCAATAATCAAAGATAGATAGAAATATTTAACCATCACATCGATCTACCATTTGGAGGGCTTACGGACTATAAATGAAACAGCTGACTGTTTCAACATCGTTTTGGCAGTTAACTGGTGATAGTTCAAATTACCAGATATCAGAGTTTTTTCTAACGCCAATTTTAAAAGTTTGCAAATATTTGTCGTGTTTTGAATCAGTAACGAAAGTGATTATGAAATTTATGAAATCAGTGTTTAGGACACTGGAGGTATTGTTAATACTGAAAATCGCCGAGTTTATACTCAAATAAATTAAGGAAGTGATTTTTCTGACTCTGAATTTACATGTATACTAGATTCAAATAAAATAAAATGAGAGATGAGTTATTATTTAAAATAACAACAGTCTTAAAACTGATTTCTTGGAGATGAGTAAAGAAACTGGTGAACAAATTTTTTTAACATATGTATGGTCGAAATATATCACCCAACATTATGTATTTTGGACTATAAATATGAATGTGAATTATTGTAACATTTTAGGAATATAGGATTATCAAAATTTTATGACATTATTTCAACTAAGCTCCTAGATTTTTGATTGGGGTGTTGTGTACACCTGTCAATTAAAGTAAGTGTCAACATCAATGCTGAACGCTAACCGCTGCGTTTCGTTTTTTAAGATAAAATGTTTATCATTATTTGATGCAAGCCTTAATTGAATCGATAATTTTAAAGCCCCAGGTGTTACAGTGATAAGATTTTACAGGAATCAAGAAAAACTTAATATTTTCAGAAGGAAAAAAGATAATTTCTTCCTTCAATGTGTAGTTTTATGAGTTTTTAGAAGTATACAAGCATATTCTGAAAAATAAAGTAATCCAACTGAATAATATTGCATGAGAAAAATCAATCACATGTGGGGTTATTCAAAATAATTCACAAAGTTAAGGACAAAAATAAAGAATTTCATTTTAAATATGTGAAACAAAACTGAATATATTATTTGAATCACATTTTTAATTATAGCTCACAATAGTTAATACTTAATTAATTTATTTTAATTTTCAATTTCTGGCATTTCCTCATCAATTGTTGGTCAAGCCGTTATGACTAAGTAATTTTTTTATATTCTTCTGGAATATATCGAAAAAGCTGTCCTTGATCTTTTTTTGAATTAATAGGAACATAACCATTTTAAATGCCTTGTCATCGGCACAGGGCATAGACACATTGGGCTTGTTTCCAAACATAAATCTATTTTTTTGTTATGAGTTGTCAATAAAATTGTATGCTGTTTTTGTGCCCTTTTCTTCTTAAACTAGTTGGATGTAAGTGCATTTAGCAAAGCGTTCATTTTGATCCTTTCCCACATTTCTACCAGTGTCAATTGAACGCACCGGTCTTTGAAGTTTAAAATGTCATCACTTTGAACTGTAAGAACAGTAAAATTCTGTTTCACAGAGGAGGATTTAATAATTTCCATTATTTCTTCTATTAAATATAAGCGGTCTAGTTGACGCACTTTTCTTTTTGCGACTAAAACTAAATGGCTGAAATGCGTTCACCACCCCTTGTTTTTCCTTTTGGTTAATGCGTCCCTCCTAAACAAGAAGGACGCAGTAACGAAAGTTATCATGGGCTATCTGTCTTTTATCTCGGCTAAGCTTTCGTACATTACGATATTGCGACGACAGTAACAGATACTAGATTAAACTTAACGGTTTACCTTGGGTATCTATTTACTTATAACTAATTGTAGGGAATTGAGACCAGCCATAAGTGGTTCTAAAGGAGATAAAAATAATCGATTAAGACACAGTTTTTATTTGAGAAAAGAATCACGTTACTGACTTTTTTCTATAAGGAAGTGAATTTTATTAAAAATAACGTATTGTTAATATAAATAACATAATTAAATTATTTTATAAAAGGTACGAACTGAACAACACAATGTTTCCACATAATAACTTTAAGGACATAAAATAGCTAAAACCCGTCCTAATTCCGAAGCTAGTATAAGGGCTTTTTTGACTTTGTTTTTGAGATTGAATTTGAGTGAAATATCACAAGTTAAACAACTAGAATGTCTTCTAAGTGATTATAGGAAAATATTCACCCCCTCCTTTCCACCCTTAAGGATTTTTAATAAATTATATCGGATTTCAACATTATATGGAAACAACCCTGAAGTATGATCCATTTTATAAAAATAATCTAAATTTACAAATGTTTTCGAAAAATCGATGGATTTCAAAACAATATGTATGCCGAATGCGTTGCGTACCACACATGATGTTAATAATGATGAAGAAAGTCTACAGCTAAGAGCTTACACCTTTCTAAAAGGCCGGCAACGCATCTGTAATTCCCCTGGTGTTACGGTTGTTCATGGGCGGCGGTAGTCATTTACTATCAGGTGAAATAAATATATAGAATGTACATTAGGCGATCTTGTTGCTCTGGAAGCGATTTCCTTCTGACAACAACTTGTTCAGCAAAGGACTGTTGTTTATAGCGAATTGCGAATAGAAAAGTTGTACATATATTTGACAATTAAGTTAAAAAAATTATAAATATATAAATACACACAAGATGATGACGGTTGAGGATAGGTAGGATAGATACAATCAAGGACGGGAATGATGATTAATTAAATATTACTTGGAACTCTAAAATTAAAATATTAGAGTTACAAGTCATAAGTTTTCAGTAGGTTTTTGAAGAAAAAAAGGGACTGAGCATGTCGAAATATGAAGGAAAGGAGTTCCAGACGCGTACAGCTGTAACCGAAAATGATTTCAGTTAACCTTTGTTACCTCTTATGACACGCATGGGTCGATATACGGTGATAGCTTTTCTTACGGTGCCACTACACGACAACAACAACGGTAAACATTATTAATGATGGAAATTTCTACTGCAGTCCAAGGGAACCAGATGCCGACACCAAAAAAGAAGGCTACATATTCATTGTCACTTCTGGGACCAATATATATTGCCTCAAAGTCTTAATTATATTGGATCTGTATTCCTTTTAGACCTAATCACAAAAATGCAAGTATCTTTGCAACGTTATTTAGCAACCAAAATAGGTAATAGAGAGGTACCTACCCAGACAGACTTTTAGGCGGAAAAGAAGTCCTATCGCCTAGTTAAAGAATTGTGAAAGTTCCACGAACTTTTTTGCTTGTGTTTAAGTTAATCAATGCTTTCATGTTAGGGTCCGAGCAACTGAATTAATTACTGTAGAATGTTTGCCAACCACTGCAAATTGGCCTTTATATCAAGCAGCCCTTTGTTGTGAGATCAAAATTAATATCTATCTCTGTGCTCAAAGTCAAGTGAGTTAAAATGTAACATAACTAACTAGCCGGCCTGGGGGACACAGTTCTCAACTTGGTGGTGCGATGAGTTTGATTAGAATATAAACTTTATTAATAACTGGATCCAGCGCTTGATGCTAGAACTATGGACGAAAACTACAGGTTGTTAAAAAGATTTTTGTAACGCATGCCATAAATTTGACTTCGGGAAATCGTTTAAAAAAAAACATTTGATACTGCTGCCATGGCGCGTTTTACGAGATATCGTATCGCTCGTTTTTCTATTGATTTGACAGAGATAAAATAAATACCTTGCAAACAACAATATAATATGTGGAGGAGATTCCTAACTCTTTTGATCAAGCGCAAAACTTCGTGTGGAGCTGGCCACTCCGTGCATGTTGTATATTGACGGGTGAATTTTATTGATTGATTGTATCACATACGGGGAGTTTTAGAATACTGTCTATCGAGTGGACCAGTGGATTACAACAAGAATACAGAATACAAAACAAGAGATATAGATCTTGTTTGTTAGTAACTTTACCCATATCTCTCTTTAACCTTAATAGAACTTACCTTTGATTTTATCGTACACATTACATCGAACACGGGTAATAAAGAATCAGTACTTTCTGTTTCTACCTTTGTACAAACACATTAGGCAATAATAGATATTATGTCCATCGCAGTTGAAAGCTTCCGATAATATAAGGAAATTGCTTTTGTGGCCGAAATCGCCCCGAAAAACACTATTAAACTATCTCTCCAATTATCTCCATTCTGCCAGTTTGAACTATAGCTTGTCGATTCAAGTAAATTATCAATACAATAAACGATCCGATTGTAGTGATCTATGAAAAGGTATATTTTATTACATTATACAAATTCTGTATTTTGTATGAAGTGTACTTACTATATTATTAATAACTTCTTTACTGCTTACGTTATATAGTTCGCATTTTCCGCGCAACTATTACTTATTGATTGAGATATCTTATTAAGTATACAATTCTGTCACTAATTTAAGAATAATGAACGCCTCATATATGACCTGTTACCGTTACTGCCTAGTATAGTCCACCGCTGAACACAAGCGTTCCCCATAGAGTGCTTCATAGGGAGGATATTTGCCATAGTTGCCACGCTTGGCAAGTGGGTTGGCATCTATAGTTTTTTTTTTAATAGGAGACGGGGCAAACGAGCACGTGGCTCATTTGATGTTAAGTGACTACCGCCGCCCATGAACAACCGCAACACCTGGGGAATTGCAGATGTGTTGCCGGCCTTTAAAAAATGAGTAGGTTTTTTTCTTGAAGGTCCCTACGTCTTATTCTGTCGCTCCGGAAAAATCGCTAGTGGTAATCGATTCAACAAGGATGCTATGCGAGGAAGAAAACATCTTCTAAATCGCATAGTGGTGAACCGCCAGTCATCGAGATGGTAAGGATGTTATCGCAAGTTTTTACTTTTAGTCATTTTGAGGGAGACGCTGCTGCCTAGCTCCTAGTTTATTTCCGTCTATCGCCTCTATCGCCACCCACGGGTGATATGTGGTTGTGGATATTCTTACACCGCCACTACAGGGTGAAAATGTAAGTACATAGTATTATGTATTTTACTTACCAGACAAAAATCACAATCATTAGAATCTAAGTCCTCAGATTAAAGAAAAAAATAATCATAGTCGAGCATCCCCTTTGAAAATAAATGGAAAGATGGACTGGAAAGTTAGTGGACAACCTATGACATGGCTGACTTTAAAGAAAACACTATCATGATGTAAAACATCCAAGCCTGAGAGGTCAAGAACGTGTAATGTCCTTTAATTCTCTAAGAAGAAATGCGAGGAGTTTATAGATAAATAAATAGGACATAAAAGAAAATAAGTATGATTTCATTCGTCAGACTTAATTTCTTAATGCCTATCCTCGTTCCTCTGATCAGGAAAGGCACGGCGAAAAAACTCAAGTATTAACAACAACAAAAATTGGTAATTTTAATGTGGAGGTAGCCGTGTTAATTAATCCATTGGGATGTCAAATACCTCAGTGCCCCCCGTGACTATGGGTGCTTTAAAGTGCTAGAGACGTCAGAAATATAAAAGAAGTTAATACACGAGATAAAATTCGTAAAAACTAGTTTTATTTAAAAACTGAATTATAATTTTGTCACATATATATGTACAATAAAATATTTAAAAAAAATAAAAATAGAACAGATCTGTAGGCACCAGGTTTTAATAAATATATAATCTATTATTGTTGCGTTATTTAATATTAAGAAAATCAAATACCATTTACTTTATCCATTTTGCGTTATTTAAAAAAACACTACATTCAGATATAATACAGATCTAGATTCACGGTTCAGCCATTCTGAAAATTAGGCCGAACAGACAGACAAAATTTTTAAAAATTGTTACTCATGTCTTAAAAGCATGCGTTTGGGGATAACATCAGCTAATCAGCTAAATATAAGTCAGAAGTTTCGATATTATAGGCAGACACTTTAATTTTATTTATGTTCATAGGTAAATATCATTAGAGTTAACTTATACTACGGGTATCTTATCCTTAAATTTCTACTTTTTCTAACCATTTGTTAATATTGTTCGTTATAAAAAAATCTGTAATCTTATACCTCATTATTTTTCAAGGAAGGTATAAACTTTCTTCAAAATTGCTTCTTATGGCCAGAAACATCAAATGAAGTTGTGCGATATGTTTGACACATTTTATTTTATTTTAATGACAAAGTAAAATTCACTTTCATAAGAAATAAAATCAATTTATCAGTTTAAAAATTGATAAATGTTTTGTGTTGCATTTGGAAATGTCACGCCGCAGCTATATTATCGTTGCAGCACGTATGGGTTGGCTAAACCAGAGAAGAACCACGCTCACACAGAACACCGGGGTAAAGCTTAATGCTGCTATGTTTCGTAAGGCAAGTATAGAAAACCGGATACAGGCATTCAATCTTAGTCTTCAGAGGGGACAACCCTTTATAAAATTTGATTCTTAATAAAGAATAAATGTTAGTGTTCATGAGCCACAGCATTCACTTACCATTAAAAGAAGCATACAGTCGTATGTCACCATTATTATTTAAAAGGAAACGTTTCGGTGTCAGTAAAATAGTCTCCAGTTCTCGTCACTCAACGATACGCAACACCGCAGCATATTATGCCGTTGTGTTGCGTCAGTGTTTAATTAACTTTACTAACCTTAATTAATCAACGTTTAACGTAGTGTTCCATTTTTATAATTACTTTGATGCATTAAGGTTTAGAATAACAGATAGTACTAGAAAATTAAAAAATACAAGATTTGAATAAGCGTGTGCTCAAAGTAAAGATGTAATAAATATTTAGCCTAGATATTTATATAGCATCTGTTTCAATTACTACATCAATATATCCAAATAATGGGCTGTGCTACACGAGCGTGGAGAGTATTTCGAACCATAAATCAGACAGCATTTGCCGCATATTTGGCTCCATGATTATGTTCTAATTGTAGATGAGGCAACTTTGCAATAAAATGTTTTAAATGTAACGAGTAGAGATTAATTAAATCACTAAAATATAAGAATTTTATTTCGAAACTGGAAATATTGATGTAGCATGCTGAAACTATAGCATGACTAAATCATTAATGGGTAGGTTTAACCGAAAAAAGACCAAGCTTTCACAGAAAAACATCATGAAATAGTAGCATAATATAGTTTGTATGGCGGGGGCAGATTTATTTTATGGCGCAGGTGTTTTTTTATTTTATTTTTTATAGGATAAGAGTGACAAACAAGTACACTAGTAGGAATTAGATTCCTTAGTTCCTTTCTACCTTTTCTACCATCGCCCAACAGGGCGTTCGGTCATTTATCCCTTTGTACCTGAACTGATAGTAACGAAACTTAACGAAATAATAGAGAACAATGCCAGGAGGTATATTCAATGCGAAAATTTTGAATATTTTTTAAAAGACGGAAATTTGGTGACATGGCCTTTGATTGTCTTAAATCTAAATAACGCTACATTAATAGATAGATTTATCCAGTCGAAGCCAGAGCAGGTTGCTAGTCTTTAACTGAAACATTTTGTGCTTATAATTTTATATATTTTTTAAGAATAATTTATATTTAATTATTCTCTATTATTCTATTTATTACATTATTCATTATATTATCTCTTATCAATTAAGGATGTCACAAACATAGCTCCGTAGGAAACCACAATCTGCACGGGAAAATCTTTAAGGAAAAAGTTATACAAATGCCTTTGAGATGCTTTCCCAGAAATCTTAATACTTCTTCAAGAAATGGCTTTTTGCTTGCAGAAAGGAACCTTTGTGAGACACTACAGTTTTGAAACTGCTATCGTTTTTCATGTTTTTGTACAGAAATGAAACCTATGCTATCTTATTTCGTAAAGCGGTTTTTGATAATCTAGGGTATTTCCTAGTAATAATGCTTAATGATATGGTTGGTAAATGCTATGATAATAAATAAAACTGACCGCGCTGAGTGCTGATAATACACTGATATAATATAAATTGATCGCATATTACAAGTTGCATGTCTTTGGCAAAAAGGTGCAGAAACTTAAGCTAAGTACACAAATACATAATAATGCTATATATATGTACATATACGATAGCTCGTATAGTTAGCTCTCATCAAGGTAATATGGTATATGATAGCAATATAGTGAGGTATCACCTATGAATTGAATTAAACTACTTTAACGGATTTTATCGCGTTTAATTAAGTTATTTTATATTCCCGACGTTTCAGTTGCTTTCTAGCAACCGTGGTCACGGGGGACTGAGGTGATTGACGTCCCGATGTCAAAGTTAACCCGGAGTACCTTCAGCTTTTTAATTATTAATTTTGGTCCGATGTACGTAGAATGAACTAACTGTGTCTTGAAGTCTTGCAGTGGTATGCTTGGGTTTAGTTTTAATTTTATGAATTACAGGATCCCAAGCAGGTGCTAGTACCCAGCCTCCCTCTCTATTGAAATTAGGATGTTTTTTAATTTCAATAGCCCCACGTATTATCCTTGGCAGGAATCGATGTTCTTTCGCGAGAACTTGTGGTTTATCAAATCTAATGTAATGTCGGGGGCCGTTTGGGATATGATCACAAACTGCAGACTTCCCGGAACGTTGGTGCTTCACATCAGCTATGTGTTCTTTTACGCGGGTTTTTATTGATCGTTTTGTTTGCCCTATATATGAAAGACCACACTCACAATCAAGCTTGTATACTCCTGCATCTTGTAGAGGAATATTGCACTTGACTGATGGTAAAAACTGACTAATCTTCTTCGGCGGCTTGAAGAATGTTCTAATAGAAGCTCGCTTCAAGATCTAGCCAATCTTGTCTGTGACACCTCTGACATATGGTAGTACAGCAGGCACACGCTCGACTGTGGCCGGCTTCACTCGGTCACTGTGACGTAGGCGCGGGACTCGAAGCTTGTTGTCGTGCAGAACCTGCTTGACGTGCTGAAGCTCGGCGGCCAGGTGTTTGCTGTCACAGATCCCTCGTGCTCTCTGCAACAAAGATTTGCCCACGGTAGCTAACTGTGAAGGGTGATGGTGGGATTCGCCGTTTAAGTATCGGTTTGTATGGGTCTTTTTTCTATACACAGTGTGACCTACGGTGTTATTAGGATTTCGAATGACTAACACATCTAGGAAAGCTAAAGAATTATTTGCCTCTAACTCCATAGTAAATTGAATTTTAGAGTTTATGGAATTAAGATGTTCTAAAAATGCAGTTACTTTATCTGATGGTAAAATTGTGAAAATATCGTCTACGTACCGCTTGTAGAAACTTGGAGTTACTGGTGCAGTAAGCAGGGCTTTCTCCTCAAAATCCTCCATGAAAATATCGGCGACAATGGGAGATACCGGTGAGCCCATCGCAACACCATCTACTTGCTTGTAAAACTGTTCCTTCCACAATAGGTAGCCAGATGTAAAGCAATGTCTGAGTAATACTGCATATTCTGCTGGCATGTTGTTTTCCTCTAGTTTCCTAGTTACAATTGAGATGCAGTCTTCAACAGGTAGGCATGTAAATATAGACTGAACATCAATACTGACCATAGTTTCATTGTCAGTAAGACATAGTCTTTTATCTCACTGACAAAATGGTATGAATCCTTAGTGTGTGCTCTTGTATGTCCTCTGAGTAGTGATAGTACTTTTGCTAAGTGTTGAGCCAATTTGTAAGTTAGCGAATCGATCTGACTCACTATTGGACGTAATGAAGCGTTCGGTTTGTGTATTTTTGGTAACCCATACAACTTCGGCGGTTTGTCACACGCAGGTATTATCGAATTAACGTCTAGATTCAGTTTCTCGGAGTATTTCTTTATTAGATCGCTAGTTGTTTTAAGCGTATTATTTGTAGGGTCTGTTTTGACCTTTAAGTACGTACTTTCGTCCGATAAAAGTTGTTGTATTTTAAAACTGTAATCCGACGTATCCATTATAATCGTAGCATTACCTTTATCTGCGCGGAGAATCGTAAGATCTGGTCTGTTGCGTAAGTTTTTCAATGCAGTAAATTCATCTTTGGGAAGATTTAATTTCGGCGTTGAGCTTCGACGTAACAAGGACGAAATGTCTTGACGTATAGCCTCTAAATCTTCATTACCAATATTATTTCTATACAGACAGTCCTCAACACTACAGATAATGTTTTCATACGGAATTTTTTGCGATGTTATAGCGGAATTCATACCTTTGGCCAAAACTTTTATTGTTGCGTCGTCCAGAGATTGTTTTGACAGGTTATAGACCGCACGTTGTTTATTACTGGCGTCTGTTGTCAATGATTGCGTTCCGTTATTACGTTGACATTGGCGTTGGACATTTGATTTGGTTGTTAGTTTTTGATATTTATCTATATGTTTATTTTTGCATTCATTGTATTTAGTTGTTTCACGTTTGTCTAAAGTTTCCATGCTATTCTTATAATCAAATGTTGATAAAACTGTCTTTCGATCACTGGACGATTTGTCTATGGTTTTATTAATGAAACATAGATCGGTACGTTTTTGCTGAATCACCGTTATTAACAATTTTTTGCTTGCCTGATTTAAGATCTTAGCGCTTCCTCGAATGTCTTTTTTAGTAGATATCTTGACACACGTAGGAATGAGATTATTATCTCTACATCTCTTCAAGAAGTTTAAAGCTGTTACGTATCTTGCGCGCTTGGTTTTGAGATCTTCTAGTCGGCGTATTTTATTTGCTATTTCCAGTCCGTACTGGTTTACATAATGATTTCTTATATTTACGCGAACACTACACATTGAATTAAACTACTTTTACGGATTTTATCGCGTTTAATTAAGTTATTTTATATTCCCCCCCATTATTATATGTGACACATTATTATGTGTGATTATATATGTGACTGCAAACACCTGGCCGCCGAGCTTCAGCACGTCAAGCAGGTTCTGCACGACAACATTTGTTCGATGTTAGAAAGGGGAGAGAAGAATAAAAACATTTTTCTTGTTGCTACTTTGGTCCTAGACTCAACAAGTAACCCTTAGTTGAGGTTCAGAGTAATTTTAACCCCAAGTAATGCAGTGTTTTCTTATTTTTATAAAATATTTTTTTTTTTTATAAAAATCCATTAACTCATATAAACGGCATTGTATTAGATAGTGGATTATGGTGTCGTTACAGGTGACTAAGGCATCTTCCTAATAAAATATTAAAATAGTAAAAGAGAACGGTTGCAAACTCGCCTGTCAAGCCTGGTAGCTATGGCAAATAAGGCAAATATCACAGGTGATGTTAACGAGACCTTAATTCAGCAGTGTAATTTTGAAAGGCTTTAATGAATTCATGAATGAAATAAAGTAGTTTAATTATAAAATTTAATTTTTCTTGCAAGCACAAGTATGTTATAAAGTGTCATTAGTTGCGAAAGCAAGCATCCACTATTTATAGTTACTATTACTAGCTCCAGATGACAGGAAATCAAATTAGCTGCAGACTATGTAAGTCTTAAGTGCAATTTACCACTAATGAGTGTGCGGTGTAGATAGAAGCATTTTAATAGTTTTATTATGTTGAAGCCAAAGAAAGTGATAAAGAAATAATTCTTAAATATTATTGTTTTATGATAAAGAAATTAAAAGAGATATTTGGATTTTATATAGAGGTTGTTTGTTTCCCAGTTCAGCCACGCTACATAATTGATGTTGCAATTTTACGGTACTATTAGGTAGTCGTTGATCACCAATTTTCGTCCACAATAACGGTGGTAATCAGCAAACATTTAAACCGACTTCAACAAATTTTTTTACAATTCGACTGTACGTTTTTTTTTGTACATTTGTATGTTACTTTATATCTTTACTTCAGTTTTATAAAAAACGAATATCTTTATTTCTTCTTCAAATACGAAAAAGTTTAGTAATAAACAAACATATGAATGGGCACACACACAGAATATATTTTAAAAAGTGGGATGGAAATCGATGAACCTTAAAACAAAAAGATATGTAGATATTTGGACTTTTTTTTATACAATATGGGTGACAAACGAGCACAATCCACCTGATGGTAAGTGGTTGCTGTGGCCCATAGACATCTACATCTATCCTCATTTGCGAATCAAAATGCAGATGCGTTGTCACCTGTGAGGACTAAAATGTAATGCCTCGTTTCCAGTAAAAAGGGTATCCGGTTCTCTACACTCACCATACGAAACACAACAGCGTTTAGCTGCTATTTTACAATGGTATTCTGTGACAGCGTGGTCCTTCCCCGGTCGAACCGACCCATTCGTGCTACAACTATACCTACTACTAATATAGCTGCAGCATGGCTCTACCAATAAATAAAGAAAAATTAAAACATATACACCAACTTCCAAAGTCCACTGCTGAAAATAGGCTGCCCCAATAGGATTGCCTTATGCGGTTTTTCAGTTTTTCATTATTAAAATTGTTAGTAAGAAAATACTACTACCAATCTTCTTTTTCTTTTTCCTCTGTTGCTTACAAGGATGCTATGGGGTGGTGGATATTTTTACAATGTAATAGTTTTTACAGTAACATCCGATATTATTTATGAAAAATTTGATAAAAAATGACAGTAGACTCAACATATTACTCGTAAGTAGACATGTTTGTCGGTTAGTCTAGCAAAAATCCAGCGAGCGAGTTTATCTCTTACGAAACGCTTAATAATAGCAGTTACGGCTATAATCCCGCGTGTTGTGCGAACAATAAAAATAACATTTTAAACTATATCACTCGGTTGCTGTCTGTGGACTCGCGGGATCCTCACCTTACCCCCTGCATGATAAGAGACAACTGACATTATTGCTGTCCCTCTTAAGCGCCGCTTGCATCTACACTGTTTGCATGTATACGTAGTTGCCGCGATTTTGAACGCAATATGCATCAATCATACTAAGAGTAGACTCTGAATGCATGCAATGTTGTGTCTGTGTGACATACTATTATTGCGTGTGTTTTTCCATTTCGCCTGCTCAGCTTAAAAACCTATCGACTGTAGTTAAGGCAGATTGGCTGTGCCCTGAATTTCCGAATAAAAAGCCGCGCAGCGATAACTCGGATTCATTTCTTGAGTCAGACGCCGATACGAGTTTGAATGTATCATGGTCGGAGTTGCGAGATATTATACAGGAGGAGATGAGGGTCATTATGGAAAAATGTGTGAGATATTTGAAAACTGACCTAAATAGACAACTAAAGCTTTTAGGGGAGAGATCACTGGTCTAACGGAATCAACACAATTCATGGATGATTCGTTTGAGCAATTTAATAAAATTTGAGTGGCTGTAAGACGAAAATTGAAACAATTATCAAGGAAAAGGATGTAGGGTTTCCTTAACATAATTAAAGGAAATCTTAACATAATTACTAGCCATCTTAATCAGATGGAGCAAATCTATCGGGTATCGAACCTGGAAATCCAATGTGTTCCTGAGCGTAAGTTTGAAAACGTTTAATTTATTGTAACACAATTGAGTAAAACCATATCTTGCCCTATAAACGAGTCGAATAACTTATATTGTTCACGCATTGCTAAGATGAACCCCGAGAGTACTCGTTCCCGCTCTATTCTAGTTAAACTTAACAGCCCTCGCTCCAGATACCCCCTGCTAACCGCTGCAGTGAAGTACAATAAAACTCGCTCAAATGATAAATTAAACACGGAGTATGTGGCATTGGAGCATGACAGAAAGACTCCCATATATGAAGTAAAAAAAATTCATTTGAGAAGAAGCTTCTTAACGCTTTGTCCCTTACACGTGGAAAAGAACTTCAATATAAACATGTATGGGTCCAGGGCGGGCGCATATACATGCGAAAAACTAATACATCTGAAAACGTCTTAGTATGTAATAAATCGACCCTGGACAACTTAGCTTAGGTCCTTTTTTATTTTGTAATTTAGCTTAGGTCCATGTCAATATCGGCGGCTGCCTTAATCAAGGATGTCTTGAGTGACTCCAAATTGGGATGAGGCTTTGAGCACGCCTTTTCCTCCAAGTGTTGCCATATCTTGTAATCTAACGGATTCAAATCTGGACTGGAGGAGGGCCAGTCTTCGTGCCGGATGAAGTCGATATCACGCGCCGCCAGGCAGTCTTTTGTGCTCTTCGCTCCATGAGCTGGCGCCGAATCTTGTTGGAATACCCAGTGCCTGTTATTGAACATGGTATGAGAAACAGGTTCCACAAGGTTCATCAAGACTGTATTTTGATACACAACTGCATTCGTTTTTACACCTTTCTCACAAAAATGTACCTCTGTTAAGCCCCAATAAGAAACTCCCAACGATACCATGAGCGAGGATGGAAAATGACGTCGTTGGACACGCGGAATACGGTTGCTCGCATCTTCACTACTGTGTGCGTACACCTTATCATTTTGTTTGTTGTAGCTCTCTTCTACGGTAATTTTTTTTCATCCGAAAAAAGAATTTCCCGATATTTTTTTGCCGCGTACTGCTTCAACAAAGCGCGGCATCTCTTCAGTCTCAGGTCCATTAGACGAGCATTCAAACGGTGTCCTGTTTTTCTTCGATATGGCCGAAGCCCTAAGTCTTCATTTAACACCCTTTTCACCGTGGTTTCTGCTAACGTTTGGGATTTCTTTGAATTCGCACCTTCCCAGCTTTTATCACTACTGGAGCCCTAACAGACCGAGGGCGACCACTTCTTGACCTGTCATCTACACTAGAGTCTTCATTGTATCGTTTGATGGTACGATAAACGAATCTTTTGGTTATATTAAAATTTTTCAGTATGTCAAAAATTTGAATTGGCGCGTAACCGCAACGATGCAACGCAATAACTGCAACACGGTCTTCTTTAAGCGTCCACTCCATATTTAAAAATGAGTAAAATTCTAAAAAGTATACAGTTTTATTTTTCATGAACAATTCCAAATTCGAATTCAATAAACTTTTTTGTGGCCAGCATAATTAAAATAATAATCAAAAAATCAAAATGCATATGCGGCTACCCCTGAATATTAAAATTAAATGCCTCGTTTCCACTAGAAAGGTCTTCAGGTCTCAACACTCACCATACGACTTTATCACAGCAACATTAAGCTGCTATTTTAAGCTGATATTCTATGAAAGCGTGTCCTCCCCAGTTGAGCTCATCCATTACTGCTACATTTATAATATTCTCTGTTAATAATTTTAATGTATAAGATTTAAGCAACATTTCATTTTAGTTAGTTAATATAGGTAATAGATTGAATATAACATTCGTAGAATAACCGACGAGAAAATCGAAAATTGTCTTATTTATTCTTTCCCTTTAAGTACAGACAAAATTTCGATATATGTGTCTATTAGACAAACTTAACTTTTCACCAGAATTTTCTCCTGTGGTGAGATTGTAGTTTAAATAATAAAGCACCAAAACAAACATAAAACCCTGAAATATATATTAGGCTACACAAAATAAAATCCGTGCGGTCTTCGAACTCGCGACCCTCAGTGTGGCAACTCAGAAACACTGCGTTACGGAGCCACGTTTTTATTTCTCTTTTATCTCAATCTAGAAATATAGTCACTTACTATTTTCTTACTGGACTCAGCACTTAATTTAGAAAAACGAAAGTATTATGGCCGATTCACATAATATATCAATGAAATCACAGTTCCGGCCACGTATTCGTACAGGTCCGTAGCAGTGCTACAGTGATGGGGCAGTGCTGCAATTCACACATGTCAGTACTCAGGCTACAGATCTTTACACAAAACATATACGACGTACTGAAGTAATCCTGATTGTTGATAGGGCTCTGTTCTTCTCAACAGCCTATATAAGTCCACTGTAGAATATAGACCTTCCCCAAAGATTTTCTCATTGTTAGGATTTTTCCATAGATGCCATGCTTGGGAGGCGGGTTGGCAACCGCAGTTTTTTTTAATTATTTTAAGTAGTTACCAAGAAGATGCTGCTGCCCATCTCCTGCTTCAGTTTCCCTCTTTTGCCTGTTATCTCCACGGTTTGTTATGGGGTAGTAGATATTCTTACACCGTCAATACACGGTACTGT
The DNA here is from genome assembly GCA_963668995.1 of Parnassius mnemosyne. Classification (NCBI taxonomy): domain Eukaryota; kingdom Metazoa; phylum Arthropoda; class Insecta; order Lepidoptera; family Papilionidae; genus Parnassius; species Parnassius mnemosyne. Next base: position 168,965 of record CAVLGL010000121.1, on the reverse strand, counting down.
ATGGCATTGTGCAATAATACGGAACTAGCAATGATTGCCATTGCTTTAATCGAAGAAGAAAGGCAGCATCAGGGATAAAAAAGGAAATAGGTGCATGAAGCGAGAACTCATGACATTATACATATAATTAATCAAAGACGAAAGTAAGTATTTTGAATATTTCAAATGTATGAAACCTATTTCAATATTCTTCTGCAGAATTTAAGAAGAAAATTAGTAACTAAATATACTTGTGGGAGGTGGCGTCCATGATCTGACAAAAAAATTCGTCGTCACCGATTGCCATCAGTGATTAACGGCACTGGCATTTTACTGAGAGCACTCTGTCGTCGCTGACACTGAAATGTATGGACGCGTTCATAGCGAATGCATGAAAGAATATTTATCACGGTGGCGGTACTGTGTCACAACTGTGACTTCACTGACATGTGTGAATTGGACTGGATTGACAGTCTTTTACATTTTTTTAAATAGAAATATCAAGAGAACTTGCCGTCCACTTGATGTTTAGTGGCTACTATAGACTATGGACACTTGAAACCAACCTTAAACAAACAAGGCTACAGATGTGTGGTCGTTTCTGAGGAGTTATACCTCACAGCCTGTAATTAAACTGGATACTTCTATTTGGTGGCAGAAATAGGTTAAACTGATAGAAGTCGAGTCTACACAGCCCCTCAAAAGTCCACTGCTGATGATAGGCCTTCACCATAGACTGGCTCATAGGGGGAAATATTTGCCGGAGTTTCCACAGTTGGCAGGCGGGAAAATGCTGTTACCCATTTTCTCTTCCATTTCCTTCTGTCACCTCTTACGACCCTACGGGATAATATGGGTTATCAGACTTATGGAAAAACAGTTTACTTTTGTTTAAAAAAGATATTCTTATTATTAAGATTTTATTAATGAAACTATTTTGATGGAGCTTATCGCGTTTAATTTAACTTTTTTTAAATTCTGATGCTAACTATGACATCAGCACGTCAAACACCTCAGTCCCACCGTGACAATGGGTGCTGTAAAGCACTCGAAACGTCGGGAATTAAAATAGTTAAATTAAACGCGATAAAATCCTTAAAAATTAATTTCATTAATGTGTAGTCTTCGCGTAAATATGAGAAATTGTTTTTATTTTAGTTTGTCATTTCTTTTATTATTTTGTGATCTTTTTTTGTTATATTGATGAAAGTAAGAACACGCATTACGGCCACGCTTCATCTTAGTTGTGGTGGTGAGAACACATCTGCATTTTTATTCTGAATTGATTATAATTGTAGAAAAAGGAATTGCGCACTCTAAAAATTTTATTATTCCATTTATGAAAAAGGTCAGGCGCGTATTGCCGAAATAGCAATCTCGTAAAGCTTTCTTCAATACTTCTAGAGGCAATTTAGTAAACAAAGGAAATTACAAGCTTATCCTCCAACCATACTCGTTACCCTACACAAAACTGAAAGTGAAATGTGCCATTATGAAAATTCGAAAGCTATAGAAGGAAATTTATAAAAGTTTTTTTCCTTATAAAAGAACAAATTAATGCTAATTTTAAAGATATACACTATAAATTATTGGTACATAATTTGATTTGATGAGGATATCCCACTGATTGTTGGTTGACTGATGGCATATTGATATGGATATGAAAATTTACATTTGTAGTGCCATGTAGTTGTTCTGTAAGTCCGATAACCCATATCATCCCGTGGGGTCGTAAGAGGCTACAGATGACAATGACAGAGGAAATGGGGAACATCATTTTCCCACCTGCCAACCGTGGCATATATGGCGAATATTTTCCCCCTATAAGCCAGTCTATGGTGAATGCCTATCATCAGCAGTGGACTTTTGATGGGCTGTGTAGACTCGATTTCTATCACTTTCACCTATTTCTGCCACCAAATAGCATTATCCAGTTTAATTACAGGCTTTGAGGTATAAGCCTTAAGAGATGACAACGCATCTGTAGCCTTCTTTATTTAAGGTTGTTTTCAAGCGCCCATAGGCTATTATAGTAGCCACTAACTATCAAATGGGTGGCAAGTTCTCTTGACTTTTCTATTTTAAAAAATTATAAAAGCCTGTATATATATATCCCGAATACTTTCGTTTTTTCTAAATTGAATATTGATTCCAATTAGAAAACAATAAATGACTATATTTCTGGATTAAGATGAGAGAGAAATAAAAAGGCGGCTCCGTAACGCAGTGTCTTTAAGTTGCCGTATTGCTGAGAGTTGCGAGTACGGAGTCTGCACGGAACATTATTTTTTTGTGTAGCCTACTATATTTATCAGGGTTGTAAGTTTGTTCTTTAGATGTTTCTATTTAAACTACGTACTCATCTCACTCACATAAGAAAATCCTGGTAAAGCGGTAAGTTTTGTTAATAAAAATATAAATCCAACTTTCGACTGTACTCAAAGGGAAAGAATAAATAAGACAATTTTAGAATTTCTTGCCGGTTTTTCTACGAGTTACATTGAATATATAAGGTCGGGGGAAAAGTTTCTTCGCATTTTATATACAATTCAATATTTTTTTTCAAAATTCAATAACATTTTATTATAATATATATGTGCCATTTTTTCCATACCTTGTTGCCCTCTTATATGTGTTAACATGATCCCGTTGCTATAGAAATCGTCGAATTTTTGATCAAAACATGCGACAAGTAGTTTTGACAGTCCTGTTTTGAAGTTAACCTAACACTACCCCAAGAATTCTGGTGAGACCAAAACAGGTGAAAATCTGAAACGTGGTCTGGCGTTATTATGATGAAAGACCAATCATTTTCTGTTGATAAATTTCGCCCGTTTTTTCTCAATCTCTTGCTTGAGTGTCATTAGTTGGCGATAGTAGAGATTCGAATTGACGGTTTGGCCAGGCGTATAAGCTTTTAATAAACGATGCTCTTCCAATCCTACTATACACACAGCATCAGCTTATTGCGTTTTCGGGTTTCGCTAAATTCTGTGGAGTTTGACTAACCTTTGACCATGATATTTTTCGCACGTTCTGGTCGCAGTTAATCCACTTTTACCACCAGTGATCAATCCTTTTAAAAAATGGTTTGGTTTCATTAAGTTTCAATAGAAAATCGCAGTGAGCTCGTGTGGTACCCAAATATCGTGCCTTTTTGTATTGCCATACTTTTTCCAAAGGGGCAAAACAGTTTTGTGGTCTATCCTCTATCCTCAATTCTTAGGCTAGGCTTTTACCACTAGAAGCAGATCTTGCTTTACTTTTTCAAAAATATTATCGACTTTGTCGGGATGAGAGAGCGCCCAGAGCGATCTGCAAATTTAACTTCCGAATTCCTGGACTCAAAACGCTTGAACCAACATTGTGCTACTCTTAACACTGCATTAGGTACATATACGTAACAATTTTTTTTTCGCGGCTTGAGTTGCATTTTTCACTTTTTATGAGTGTGTTGTGTGTTTTTTACCTAGTTATATCGCCTCAATCCGTCCCTGGCTCAATATTCCAAACAGCCACATCAGCACATGCGTGAGAACTCGAGTGATAATTCTAAAGTAATGTAAGACGATATGATAATTGTACTAGACTTATTTTATTAACATTTAATATGGATGCATTCTGTAACTAACCACCTTCGAAAGAACATTAAATCATTTTATACTTTAAATTGTGTTTTTAAAAAGACTGTCGAGGTTCGTCGCAATTTAAGTGGCGCAGCCGGTAGGATATCCGTATATATTCTGCTGTCGTGCTAACGCCTTTCGGACCCCAAAATCGGTTTAAGCGTCAGTATAGCAGTCAGGTTCGGATATCCTCGAACCAAACAAATAACTCCCGCGACACGCGCGCTATCGTTTCCAAATCAATCGATTACGCGCATTGGATCATCGGCAGTATCGAAGTGGTCAGAATCAACTGGAGGACATGGGATTGAACATACTGTGAGTAAACCTCTTCACCTCCTGTTTACATTTATCCCATTCTTTTCCGCATTTTCCGGACTAAAATCGTCGGGCCAAATTATTTGCAATTATCTGATTTTGTTGGCACAAAATAGGCCGATAATATTCTTGCTAATAGTTTAAGTTAGATTAAGTAAGATAGTTTAAATAAAAATGGCAGTAACTGTTATTCCAGCACATATTTTAGACTTGATTCCTAAATACGATGGGGATGAAAAATTACTCAATTTATTCATCTCAAAATGTGAATATGTTTTGTTAAATTCAGGAGGCGATAATACTCCGATTCAAAATTTATATAGATTCCATGCTATAAGTAGTAAGCTTAGTGGTAGAGCTGCGACTCTACTTAGTGATAACCCTAGTTTAAGTACGTGGTAGGATTTGAAAGAAATTTTGACCCAGCATTTCGGCGACCCCCGTTCAGAGGAATGTATTGCTATTGAACTAGAATCTTTAAAAATCAAACAAGGAGAGTCATTTATTCAGTTTTGTACTAGAATACAAAATGTAAAAAGTTCTTTATTCGCTAAAGTCCAAAGACATTGTGATGAAGGAATAAAGGCAGCCAAAATGATTATATATAATAATACCGCTTTGAACGTATTTTTGTACAATTTACCTGAAGACCTTATTAGAATTGTCCGACTCAAAGGCTGTTCTACTTTGGAGATCGCTTTAAGTATAGTCACAGAGGAAATTAACTTCTTAGCTCAGTATAACGCCAAAAACAATAAAGCCAAACCAGTTCAGCAATTAGCTCTGCAAAGTTTCGTGAGACCAACTGCATTTATAAATTCGAATTTGACACCAAACAATAATAATAATAATAGTAATTTCAAGTTTGGTGTACCCAATAACCAGATGGGATATAGGCCTAATTTGATGCATACGAATAAATTCACAGCACCTCAACAAATCTACCATTTTGCATCACCACAAAATTCAATGCCACGTAATTTCAATCATCAATTTACCCAACAACCACGAGCACCATTCCAAGTTGGTGGATTTAAATTTGGCATTCCCCAACATCAAGCTCAAAAATACGGCATGCAAAATCAACAACAGCCTAATCAGTTTAGATACGGCTTTCAACAACAGCCTAATCAATTTAAATACGGCTTTCAACAACAGCCTAATCAATTTAAATACGGCATACAACAGCAACCCAAACAATTCAAATTCGGCATACAAAATCAATCGCCCAAAAACGTTTACGACACTGACGTATCTATGCGTACCGCACCAATTAGGCAAAACATGACGACGAATGATTTGTTTTTTAGCGAGGAACCTTCAACATCATGTCAAGATTTCTCTCACGATAATAATGACGGTTACTACTACGACCACTATGATGGTTTTGTAGAAGACCCTTCATTTGAAGGTCAATACCTAGAAAATTTTAATGAAATTAATAATGAAGATAATGCAGTACCTGAAAATTTTCCGATAGTAGCCCTCGAAAGCCCTCCGAAATGATCCATCTTAATTATTGCGATAGCATTTTAAAATTATCTCATATAGTAATTCCCGAAATAAATTCGAAATTTCTAATAGATACCGGAAGCAGTAGATCCTTTATTAGTCCTGCCAAGGCTAACCAATATTTTGGTGAATTTAAATACAATGAACCTTTCACAGTTGTAAGTACCCATGCGCAAAGCATGCACGATGAAATAATTTTTATACCGCTTTTAAAAACATTCAAAAGTACTCTTCCACATAAATTTTACATATACGATGTGGATGGTAGATACGACGGCCTTATTGGGTCAGACTTATTAAAAAAATTGGCAGCTAATATCGATATGAACCACCAAATTTTACGAACACCTAATACTGAAATCCCAATAATTTATAATCCACCTTATGAAATTAATTTAGAACCAAGATCGGAAACACGAGTAAAAATACCCACCAACTTACAAAACGGGGACGCAATCATTGATTTTACACAATTTAGTGAGGGAGTTCGTATGCCATGTGCCCTTATCAAGTGTGATAATTTCTTTGCCGAAACCATTATTCAAAATGTGTCGAACGAAAAAGCTAATATTAAATTTATAGAACCGTTTAATGTAACTGTATTTGAAAATAATGAGTGTGCCATAAATGTGATAAATTCTGATTGCGAGATAGATGAGATTTTAAAAGAAAATTTAATTAAACTACGATTAGATCATACAAATGAAGAAGAACGGAAAGCTATAACTAAATTATGCTATGAATACCGCGACATATTTTATAGTGAGAAAATTCCGCTTTCTTTTACAAATCAGGTAAAACATAATATTAGAACAGTTAACGAAGATCCTATATATATCAGACCGTATCGCCACCCACCTTCCCAAAATGAGGAAGTACAAAGACAAGTAGACAAACTTCTTCAAGATAACGTAATCCAAAATTCTCACTCACCTTGGAGCGCACCGGTTCACTTAGTCCCCAAGAAACCAGATGCATCCGGGCAGCCTAAATTTAGAATGGTTATAGATTATCGGCGATTAAATGAGAATACAATAGACGATAAATACCCGTTACCTAATATAACTGACCTTTTTGATAAGTTAGGCAAATCTGTATATTTTAGTACCCTTGACCTGGCAAGTGGCTACCACCAAATAGAAGTTAATGAAGCTGATAGGCCAAAGACAGCTTTCACAACTCAATCCGGTCACTATGAATTCAAACGCATGCCGTTTGGATTAAAGACAGCCCCTGCAACTTTCCAAAGAGCAATGGATAATATCTTAAGAGGCCTCCAAGGTCTCCATTGCTTAGTGTACCTCGATGACATAATTGTGTATTCGGCTAGTCTTCAGGAACATATTGAACAATTAAGGAAAATTTTTGACCGTCTCAGAGAAACTAATTTAAAAGCCACGTTAGATAAATGTGAATTTTTGAGAAAAGAAGTTCTATATCTAGGTCATACGATTACAAAAGAGGGTTTAAAACCAAATGACGAAAAAATTAAAGCAGTACTAAAATATCCATTACCGCGTACAGCCACCGAAATAAAAAGTTTTTTCGGGTTAGTAGGGTATTATAGAAAATTCATTAAAGACTTCGCTAAACTTACACAACCGCTTACCTCTTGCCTGAAAAAGAAAAACAAAATTGAGATTACAAAAGAATATATAGACGCATTTGAAAGATGTAAAGAACTTTTAACAAACGCCCCACTTTTACAATATCCTGACTTCTCTCGACCGTTCGTTCTCACCACAGATGCGTCAAACTTTGCTCTCGGTGCAGTTCTATCGCAGGGACCTATCGGTAGTGATAAGCCTATAGCCTTTGCAAGTCGTACGTTGAACGATGCTGAAACGAAATACAGCACAATAGAAAAAGAACTTTTGGCAATCGTTTGGGCAGTTAAACATTTCCGCCCTTACTTATATGGAAAAAAATTTACAATTTACACTGATCATCGCCCTTTAGCCTGGTTAAACTCCATTAATGAACCGAATAGCAAACTAACTAGATGGAAGTTACGCCTATCGGAATTTGATTACGAAATAGTGTATAAGAACGGGAAACAAAATTGTAACGCTGATGCTTTATCTAGAATTAAGATTAACGCCTTAACTGATAACGATGATGTTTCCATGCAAGTGAATGTAGACAAAAACGAAAAAAAACTTCAACGCCATTTGAGCAATGTAGTCTCTAAAATTGTACAGCTAGGTAATTCGAATCAGGCGGGAGACGTAGTAACAGTATCATCCGATTCGGAAACGTTAAGTATTCCCTCTTTACATGGTAGACAATCTCCATATCCGATACCATCTCCAAATAGTAGCACCGCCACAGCTTCTGAAGGACACAGTAGTAACAATACAGTACATTCGGCTAAAGACATAGACACAGCAGGAATATTAATTCTCCAGGAAGCGATTGATACGAAACCGAATCAAATACTCGTTCATACCTGGAACAGAAATGAATGTTCGGTTAAAAACTTGTCTAGGGATAAACAGAACATATTGGAAGTTCACTTACCATTAAACAATTTGGATTTAATTAAAAAATTCCTGAAAGAGTATATCAGACCTAAAATTAAATATTTTTTTTTATTTCGAAGATGTCATACATCGCAAGCAGTTTTCGGAAATCACAACGCAATTATTCAAAAAGGATAGTGTTAAATTTTATGAATGTACAAAGAGGATAGTATATGTAGAAGATGAAAATGAGCAACGCGAAGTAGTTCTTAAATATCATTTAGGTAAAAATTGCCATAGAGGTATTAGGGAAACATTAGTACATTTGAGGCGAACGTTTTATTGGAATAATATGGAACAAACGGTAGCGAGCATTATAAACTCATGTGAGGTCTGCAAGAAAATGAAATACGACCGTAAACCCCTAAAACCTCAACTTCAATTGACTCAAACCCAGTCTAAGCCATTCCAAGAAATTTTCATTGATACCTTTTCGATAGAAAGCAAGTATTTTCTAACCCTGATAGACGCGTTCAGCAAATTGGGTCAAGCAATTGAAATTAATTGTAGGTCTACCCCGGAAGTAATAAGAGCTTTAATAAAGTATTTTTCATTTTACGGAATTCCATCCAAAATCAGTTCAGATCCCGGTATGGAATTTAATAACGTACTCTTAAAGGAAATGCTAACATTATACAAAATCAATCTACACATTGGTACTGCGCACAACCCCAACTCTATGGGACTTATCGAAAGGTTTCATTCAACTATTACTGAAATTTACCGAATCGCGAAATACGAACATAAAATTACAGACGCAGCGTCAGTGATGACGTATGCTGTTATGTCATACAATCATTCAATTCACTCTTCGACAGATCTAACGCCTTTTGAAGTAGTATTCGGACACACCGAATCCAATAGTACATTTGCCATTAATTTCGATAAGCAATTCACACAGCAGTTAGTAAAGGATCACGCTAAAAGGACCAAATATTTATATAAATATCTTACGGATAAAATAATTGACAAAAAGTTGACGGTGAGAGAAAAACACGCAGGCGAATCACAGTGCGATATAGACGTAGGTGATACTGTGTTCATAAAAGGTGTTAATACTAGACGGAGCAAAGATAAACCACGTTACCAAAAGGCTCATGCCATCGGTGCTATAAAAAGAAATGTAGTTCCCGTTGAAACCAATAAACGTATTACTAATGTTCCTATTAAAGACATAAAACGTCCTTCGCAGATTATTTCTACTGGTGATCCGAACAATGGGAAGCCAGGCCCTTCATCAGCTTCGCATTGACAAGAATCCGGGATTGTTACCTGTTGACGAAGGTCAAGCATTTGTTAATTATGATAACTGGATAGTTATTAAGATATTAGATTTAAATTTAATTTACGATGAATTAGAATCAAGTATGAACAAATATGGGTTACTTAAAAAGCATGTTCAAAGTTGTTTCGATACTAAATCATTTGATTCAGATTTTACTACCGTCCAACATCAAACCGATTATACTATGAATATTACCATCGACAAATTTAAACAATTAATTCCTCCATTACGAACTAAAAGAGGTCTCCTCGATCCGGTAGGCTCTTTGATAAAAGCCATCACAGGTAACTTAGATAATAATGACGCTCTTAGGTATGAAAGATTAATAAATAAGCTACATACGGAACAAAATGTGATTAAAAATAAAATGACAATAGTTTCCGAAATGGTGGGCTCATTTACAGCCATGGCAAATTCTACTAAAAGCAATTTTATACGATTAGAAGATAATATTCAAAACATTAATCAAGCTTTAAACAACTCCGATTTTCGACAGACGGTTACCAAACTCATTCACCTTTATAATATCTTCCTTGATAATTTTCATAATTTATATTTCCATTTGAGTGAAATCGAAACAGCCATTGCTTTTAGTAAAATTAATGTACTACACCAGTCAATAATTGATACAGAAGAACTTATAATATTGCTTAAGGAAATAGAACAAACTGACAAATTAGTGTTTCCTGTCACTTATGAAAATATTGTAAAATTAGAAAGATGTATCGAGATAAAAGCCTATATTAAACAGAATCAGATAAAGTTTATTATGAGTATTCCACTTATTAGAAATGAAATTTTTAACTATTATAAATTAGTTCCCTTACCTGTATTACATAATGGCCAGACGACTCTCATCCTACCTAAAAATCCGTACCTACTTGTGAAAGGGTTGAAAGCAACACCGCTCTCTCAGTCATGTCAAGAGGTCGACGAACGCCGATTCCTGTGTCATGAGAACGACATACAACTCTTCACCAATGACAACTGTGTCGTAGAAATCATGCAGTTTCACACAAATATCTCAAGTTGTCACCCGATCCCTGTCACCCTAGAAAATGTGAAGATCTACCTCATACAACCAAATCGCTGGATAGTTTACTCAAATACTGAAACAGCTATGACTAAATTCTGCGACAATGAAGTTAGCCAAGAGATTCTACTAGGAACCTACCTCTTAACTATGGATGATAACTGCAAGGTGAAAATCAAAGGATACGAACTGAAAAGACATCAGACTCAAGGTAAAGAAATAACCTCCCTAAGGCAGCCATTAATAAACCTACCAAAGATAATACTCAAACCGTCAAGCACTCTGAAGAAGCCTGTGAATCTCGATGGAATTAATATAGCAGACGTACAGTTCCTGAATCTATTACTGCAGAAAAGTATGGGAGAAATTAGTGACAGTGAGTTAAGTGAAAATGCAAAAAGTGAAATTACTAATAAAAGTGTTAGTTTAGTTAATATTATTATTTTAGTTATTATATTAATTATTTTAAGTATAATTGTTAAACATAAATTAATTGAAATTTGTAAAATCTGTAAAATTCGTGATAATCCCGAGGATAATCCCGAACTTGTGGAGGGAGGAGTTATATCGCCTCAATCCGTCCCTGGCTCAATATTCCAAACAGCCACATCAGCACATGCGTGAGAACTCGAGTGATAATTCTAAAGTAATGTAAGACGATATGATAATTGTACTAGACTTATTTTATTAACATTTAATATGGATGCATTCTGTAACTAACCACCTTCGAAAGAACATTAAATCATTTTATACTTTAAATTGTGTTTTTAAAAAGACTGTCGAGGTTCGTCGCAATTTAAGTACCTACTTCTTAGAGCCGTGGTAACTCATGTGGTTAGCTTTCGCTGTTATTTTCACAGTATGCGAGAAACTCGGGTTCGATATCGCCTGCACCAATGAAATGTTTAAATGCAATTATAAGTGCTGATTTACTACGTGATAGACGCTGTAGGAAATCATCGTGAGGAAACCTGCATGTCTTAGAAATAAGAAAACATTTTTTTCTGCGATAAGTGAAGTTCGCTAACACGCTCTGGTGCAGCGCAGCGGATACTTCCTTGCCCTAAATACCTCTCAGAAATGAGAGGAGGCCTGTGCCCAGCAGTGGGATGCATATAGGCTGTAAATTTAACTTTTAAGCTACTTTTTATTTTTCTTAATGTCCTATATATATATTAAAAATAGCCGGATACAAAATGTACAACCAAAGAGATTTTCTTAAATTTTATACAAACAATTTAAAATTAAAAATTTTGTACAGCCGACTTCAATATAAGTTATTAAGAATAACTCAAAAACTATTGGTCTGACCTTGATCAAATTCATATGTGACCACACGAGAAGTACTTCAGTTCAACCTTTCAAATAAAAAAGAATCATCAAAATCGGTTCACGAAGTAAAGAGTTATGAGGTAACACACATATAGAAAAACATACAGTCGAATTGAGTACCGTCTCCTTTTTGGAAGTCGGCAGAAAATACGAAGAAACTTTTTCCCCGGCCTATTATCCAATATTAACCCACCAAAATGCTATGATGATGTTTAAGTTTTATACATTAAAATTATTAAACGAAAGCTATATTATAAATGTAGCACGAATGGGTCAGCTTGACCGGGGAAAGACTACGCTCTCGCAGAATACCAGCCTGGTATGGTGAGTGTTAAGACCTGGAGGTACTTTCTACTGGAAACGAGACATTCCATTTTAGTGTTCAGGGGTAGCCGCATCTGCATTTTGATTCTTAATTCAGAAAAAAATTAGATGTAAATATTTATGTTATACCTTTATTCTATATAAATAATTCTGATTTTTCAAATTTTTCATGATAGCTATACGGAAGTTACAGAGATAATGGCGTTAAATAAATATCCACCACCCCATGTCATCCTTGTAGGCATAATAAGAGGCGATAGAGGTAAAAGAAACAGAAGATTATCAGCAGTGTTTTCCTAGTAACAGCTGTAAATAATTTAAAAAAAAAAACAGGACTTTGATTGTCTTTGATGATGGATGATACGGAAATTGTTGTATATGTTTTAATATTTGAGAGTCAAATATCTATATATCTCTATGTTTTAAGGTCCACAGATTTCCATCCCACTTTTTAAAATATATTCTGTGTGTGTGCCCCTTCATATTGTAACGAACTTGGAGTTAGAGAAAATTAAAAACTGCCGAGTGAATTACCAAAATTGACACTATAACTACAGAACACTAATTACAACTCAAAACCACACAAATAACAAAACACAATAGTCACTGATCACTTTAGTTTGCAGTTGTATCGCTTCGAAGTATTCACTTGTATCGCCAATTCAATACTGACTCGGTCGTAGTCTATACCGGCCTTATATAGGGTCTCAGACAGTTTTCTACTGTAGTAACATATAGAATGTTCGAGTACATACCGGTCACGATTGACTAAGTGTCGGTAGTTCTAGAAAGTTCTTCTATGGAAATTTCTAGAAGGATCTTGACTCTCCTGGTTCTGTAACTCGATACTAGAAGGCGCTAGTGGTAACTAGTGTCACCATGTACCAGTCATTAATGGAGGCGCGAAAAACTGCTCCCTCCTAAGACATGCTCGTCCCGAGCATTATCGGGCCCTTAATAACATTATCACATGGACGTTCTTAGGAGTACCTCTTGCACCTTTTTGTACCCATTAGGTTACGTGAATGATTCTTGTCACAATGCGGTACGGTCCATTCAATTCATATAGAAGCTTAGGAGGTTTCCCTTTGCTGTGAACTAGATTTTGCAACCACACAACCTTCGTCGAACCTTTGTTGTTCATTTTACGGTCATACCGCATATTCATCTTTTCAGACATTTGCTGGCCCGATTTTCTGACGTGCTCATTAATGTCATTCATTTTGTTCCGTAAGTCATTCGCATGATTGGTTATACTGCGTGGAGGCATCAGGAGGTATTCCGGTGATCAGGTATGCGGGCAGCCGCAATTCTCTTCCAAAGTTGGCAAAAGCTGGTGTCACTAATGTAAAGTACAGCGTAAGTAAACAGCACTTCGAAATGACAACAAAAACGGTTGTATGTGCTTGTCCCAGTCTCGTTGCCCATTTTCCACAACTTTTTCAAGGTACCTCTCCAATATGTGATTAAATCGTTCTACTATTCCATCAAATTGTGGGTGGTAAGAAGTTGTTCTTGTTTTATGAGTACTCATAACTCGGCAAGTTTCCTGTAATATTTGAGACTCAAAATTCCTTCCTTGATCGCTGTGAATCTCTAAAAGTACTCCAAAACGACAGAAGACTTCATGAACTAGTTTATCTGCAACTGTTGAAGCTTCTTGACTTGGAATAGCGAAGATTCCTCGCCACTTAGTGAAGTAATCCATCACAACCATGAAATTCTTGTTACCACTTTCACTTTACGGAAATGGCCCCGCAAAGTCAAGGGCTATCCTCTCCCATGGTGCACCAATATTGTACAATCAATTTACCTCTACTCCGAGTCTGAGGTCCCTTTACAGCCGCACAACTTGTACATTTGCGACACCAGTCCTGGACATCGTCACGATAGTGGACCCAGTAAAACCATTCTCGGTTCTTCAGTAGAGTTCGTTTAACTCCCAGGTTCCCTCCTGAACAACCATTATGGTACAGCTGTAGAACACCGGTAGCTTAGCTTTAAGGACAACTATTTGTAAATTACAGCAGGCTCTCCGACGATTTTCCAATTTACGGCACAGGATTCCATCCTAAATCAGCAAGCTGTCCCATTGGACCCAATAGCTTATCGTGGTTGAACTCATTGCTGACACCTCGCTCCACTTGTGTTTAGGAGCACTGGCCTTCATCCATTCCAGAATCGGCTTGATGTCCCAATCTTCTTGCTGTGCATGTTTTAGGCTATCCTTCCACTCATTGCTGAGCTGGTCTGTCCTGAGCATCCTCACAGATACAACTTACTAACCATCTTGCCTATTACAATGCCTGCAATCTACAGGACAATGTCTTCTTGACAAAGCATCTGCATTGCCATGATATTTCCCGCTGCGATTTTCGACATCAAAGTCGTATTCCTGCTGTAGTTCAATCCATCTCGCAACTTGTCCTTCTGGATTTTTGACCTGCAATGGCTATTTCAGTGCAGCATGGTTAGGACGTAAGTAAAGTTTCTGCTCCAAAAGATATTTGCTAAAATGCTGCAACGACTTTAACACAGCAAACAATTCTCGTCTTTGTGACACAATAGTTTCTTTCCGGCTGCGACAACGACTTGCTGAAGTACGCTATCACAACCTATTGATCACCATCACCAAAAAATGATCGGGAGAATATGTCTAACTATAGGCCTATTGCACTTATACCTGTGCTCTCAAAAGTATTTGAGAAAATAATTTATAACTCTTTTTATAACTACCTCGAAACGTACAATATTCTTAGAGAAGAACAAATGGGATTTTTATTTTAATTTTATTTTATTTTAATACCGTTATGTCTAGCCTTAACAATGATATACCTGTATGTGCACATTACATGGATCTTACTAAAGCATTTGATTATGTTGATCGTAAAATACTACTCAAAAAGCTTGAAGCATACGGTGTTCGAGGTAATGCACTAGATCTACTGACATCATATTTAGTTAACAGAAAACAAAGTACACACATTATAAAAATTTGTCTAAAATCAAGAAAATAAATAATCTATGCTTCTGAATGCAGTCGTACAAACTGGAGTACCGCAAGGAAGTGTTATAGGACCATTGTTATTTCTTATTTATACCAACGACCTTCCCAACGTCATTAATCACAAAATAGTATTATTTGCTGACGATAGCATAGTTATTTTCACTAGTAAAAACAAAATAGATTTAGAAAATAACATACATTTTGCTTTAGAGAAAATCATGAATTGACTAAACATAATTAATTTAAATATTAATTTAGAAAAAAACAAAACTAATGACATTCTATCAAAAATGTAATAAAATAAATAATTTAAATATCAATTATCTGGGAAAAAAATATAAAATTTTTGGGTATAAATGTAAAGATTAAGATTAGTTACTTACCAAATGTTTCACTTTGGGTACCAAATACTATTAGGTATTTAAATTTTATATTACTCAGACATGAAATTTCTTTCATGGTCCAGAGGTTCTGACGCTGACGTGATTTTTGACATTGTTTGTGCAACCCTTCACAACCAAACCTGAAATTTTCATCTTCATTTACATCTTCTACCTCAGTTTCCCTCTGTCGCCTCATACGACACTCACGGGAAGATATGGGGTAGTGGGTATTCTTACCCGCCACTACACAACAAATAAGGCATAATAAAATAATTATATTAAATAAGATATTTTTAATGATTTTTTTCGAAAGACTCAATGGATTAGGCTATTATACTCTACGTTTAAAGTAAAATGTACAGTTACAACCTATGTTATTCTTTCCACTACTAGGTCTATCCTCAGAAATGGCTTATGGGACTCTTAGTCCACCGCACTGCTCCAGTGCACATTGGCGGATTTCATCCTCGAAATATATTATTTCTTAGACATGCAGGTGCTTTTCCTTCGTTTACCGATAAGTGCGAGGTAAATCAGCCTTTAAAACTCTAATTAACAATTTCATTGGTGCCGGTGGGGATTGAACCCAGGTCACTTGCGTATATTTACTGCAAGCCCTTATGATTATGCGGTTATGATAATATTCATAGTTAATGTCAAAATATCGAAATTAAATATTTATTTGAGATACAATATAGTACCTGTTTGGAATTTTATTTAATACACTGTAAAGATACCTGTGTCTGAAAAGTAATAAAAAATATATAATTCTAAGACTTGTTGCGCAGTACTGGAGCGAATTTTCCCGAAACTCTCTTAAAACAAAAAAAATGAGAAATGGCCAGTGCCTAGCAGTGGGACGTATATAAGCTGTAACTGTTTATAGTTTTACCATCCTGACTAATTAAAATATTCTTCCCCAGTTTTGTATGATTTGAAATGCCTTAGCCTCTACAATACATTTCTATTCCAGATTAAGTAATCACGACGTAAAAAGGTTAATGCTATTTAGCGTTAATGCGGTAGTAGCAAAGAAAATATACACTACGCGAAAAGAAACGACAATTAAGCATGTGTGCACGTAAAATCGCTTGCGGCTATGTGTTGGTGTCTGGATGTGTGCGGGGGCCTTGAGATGCGCGCGGGGCGTGGAACGGGCCGTCGTCGACTGCCCTAGCCGGGCGCTACTACTTAGTAGTTCGCGTCTCGTCACTCTAATCTCATGCACCGCCCGCAAGCACAGACTGCGCTTTATATAAGTGTATGTTTGTACTTTTATATACGTATATTTATAAATATATACTCGTATATATATATATATATATATATATATATATATATATATATATATATATATATATATATATATATATATATACATATATTTATATGTACGTATGTATTTGTCTTATCTATGTACTTATATACCATTCTATATCTCTATTTTATGGCTTTCATAAAAATAATGTTATTTTTGTCGCCAAACCACACACTTTTTCATTGTTTTCTTGCAATCCTGTCCATTCAAAGGTTGTCTGGAAGAGATAGCTCTTAGCGATGATACCACCTATTGTACCACATTTCTTTTTCTCATTTTTCGTTAATATTTATGTTATTTTTTGGTGTAAAATAAAGTGTTATCTATCTATCCATCTATCTATGCTTCCCTATGGATTTTCTAAAAAAAATATACATACGGCTACGAATTTTTGCAATTGTTAGAAATAATAATAAAAGTGATAAAAGTCGTCGAAAAAGCTAAAAATATATAAGAGTAAGTAATTTTAAAGGGCTTAGTAGGTAATACTGATTATTGCGTACTGAAATACTAAGTGTTGGTTTATTATTTAAGATTACCATTAACTGTCGTGCATATTTTGTTTTGTCTGAAATTTTAATATTCCCCATCTGTAAAGATATTTAAAAAAAATGATTTAAAATTGATCGTAGCTTTCACTACCTAAATACATAAGTTTACATTATATAACATATACCTACTATGTATCTTCTTTGGCACAAGTCTATAATATTCCATTTCGGTTCGGTATCAACCCTAGCGTTACAAGTTTCAGCTAAATGTCACCGGCGCTTGAACTCTTACGTACAGAGAGTGACACCACTGTGGTAGTAGTGCGGCTAAGTTGTGTCTCGCCAGCAGCGCAAAGTCAGGAATTTGCATTGAGAAAAAATTTTTAGGTGCTAATTAGGTGCTTAGTTTAAAAATTTGGTGCTCTAAAATTTTCACCGTAACGAACTGTTGAAATTTGCTTAGCTGGCAAAACAAATCGCTAGCTACGTAGTAACGATAACAGATATACGATAAATATATATTATTAGCAAGGAATTAAGTGCTCATTAACTGCTGAAAGATTAGTGAAGTGAGGATGTAGATGAAGGTAACATTCTGGGAATTATCGTGTCCAAGACCACCATTACCTTACTATATATAATATTATATTTGAACGGTATTATATTAAAAAAAAAATGCATAGATATAAATAATAGAGAACTCGTATAAATTGATGATAATAGAGGAATACAAAGTCTTGGTCATGAAATTATCAGTTCTTGATACGTCTGCATACATACATGACTAGGTAATAAAACTATGTAAAATATGAGTTCTACAAAGTAATTAATAATTATGATATTTTACGTAGATACCACTCTCAATTACATGAATCCTTCGTCCATCTCCCACGTGTATCGTAAGAAGCAACTGTGGGAAATCCCTGAAATTTTTTATGGTTTTTGATAGATAACGGTATTTCCATCACGCACACAAAATATAGCGTCAAAATTGCGAGATGTCTAGTACTGCGATTGTAGAAAAGCTGCCAAACTTGGCGATTATGCAAATCAATGTGTTGTGTTTTTTATATACTTTCGCTTTAAATATTACAAACTTTGGTTCTGATTTCAAAACTAGGACTTGCATCGTATAAAGTAGCAAAGTATTCTGACCACAATGCTACAGAACCATTTATTTACATAATATTAATAGATACAAGATTTATTATCTTTATGAAAAAAAAACTTGAAATTTAAATTATCATACAGTTATACCCCTTGTGGTATAGTACCAAAAACACTAGCCACTTTTCCTTATTGAATAAAATGAAAAAACTCAGCGGGACAGTACTTCTGACGCCTTAAATATTTAAAAAAAATCTTGTTTCGTACAAAAATACAAAGGAAAGCTTACAGCAATTTGGCTTCATTATTTGCATTTCTTAGCAAAGTAAATAATAGGAAGAATAAGAAAACGTAGAATTGGATTTCACAATTTACAGAACTACTATTTCTTTGTACAATCTTCGTTCAATTTCTTGAATACGTAATTCTACTGAGTAAGGCTGTAAGGTAATGTTCATAATAACTAACGCGAAAACAATATATATTTAATTAATAAAAAAGAAAACAATTATTTAAGATGTTAAAAATTAATAAGCTAATATGCGCGGGAAATATAAAAGACGATGTGTCTTACTACCTTGTTTGAAGAGCACCTCTAGTCCTCCCCCTATTGCGTGCACTAGAGGAGAATGAAAGCGGGAGGGAGGACAAGAGATGCTGTTTAAACTAGATAAGACTTATCTAATTAAGTTTTAACATATTTAGCGTCAATAAAAAATACCACGAAAATCTTATATAAACGGTATAAACATTTGGTTTACTCCAGACGTACAATTCGTCTGATATTGCGATCCTCTATCTGGCTGATTGCGTCACGGTTGGTAGCCGGATTCTTAAAAGAAAATCCGCCCTACAACCCCACCATGTGCGAATGTAGGAAAAGTAGCCTGTGACCAACGTTTTGCAATATAAGTATTATATTGCAATATAGCAGTATAATTATATTTCACAGTTAATGTGATGACAGCACTGGCTATATAAATGTGTGCTAGGATAAACCGCGAGAACTGTATTCAATTCGTTTCTTTTATGTATCAACAAGAGCTATATAAGGCAAACCCATGCGTTTCTCAGTACGCTGTTTCTTTTTGTTTCATAGATGTAAAGCTTTCCACATATGAAACAAATCTTTATTTTTTTTGGTCCACATACTTCTCTTTTGGAGTTTCCTTTTTCTGGCCCTTCCCAATCGGGGGCCCAATTTACCTTAATCGCCACGTTTGGTAGGCACATCGTGAACCAGAGATGTCGCATTTTGATCATGTCTCTAGTCTAAATATTTCAAGTCTGTGTTGTAGCGTGTAGTCTGAATTTATTGCATCTTTGTTACAACTTATCAGAAATACGTAAATAATATATGTTTAAAACTTACAGGAGTGTAAGTACCAAAAATCTCGCATTTTTGACGTTGTTAAATCTAGATTTTTGCTTCTGTTTTGGATTTTTTTCTTTATTATTATAATATATTATAGGGTCATATGAGAAAACTCAATTTTGCTCAGAAAGCTATGGAGAGGTCTATGCTCGGAGTTGCTCTGCGTAATAAACTTAGAAATGAGGATATCCGCAGGAGAACCTGAGTAACCGACATAGTGCAACGGATTAGTAAGCTAAAGTGGCAGTGCGCTGGCCATATAGCTCGAAAAACCGACAACCGATGGGAAAAAAGTTCCCGAGTGGCATCTTCGTTCCGGTAAGTAAAGTTTCCGGCTCTACACTAGATTAATTAACAACAAACATTTCATCTAGTGGGCAGTCTTGTCACTTCTAAGACAAAGTCTATTTCACTTGCGAAGTATTGCATTATTTTAGGGAGGCCTATGTTTAGCAGTAGACTTGTGAAGGGATGTAATGGTGTTGATAGTGATGACAATTTATTAAAAGCATATATACGATACGTTTACATTACACATAAATGTCGCATTGCGTATAGAGAATTTGATGACCGACAATGTATACTCGCCACACAACAATAAGCAACTGAGTAGCATAGGACAATATCTAATTACATCAAAACAACGATATCCTTGAAATACTATGTTTTAGAGTGTGGGGTATATAATGAATTGGTTTAAATTTGAAGTGCGTT
Source organism: Parnassius mnemosyne (assembly GCA_963668995.1). Taxonomy (NCBI): domain Eukaryota; kingdom Metazoa; phylum Arthropoda; class Insecta; order Lepidoptera; family Papilionidae; genus Parnassius; species Parnassius mnemosyne. The sequence continues at coordinate 148,639 of CAVLGL010000121.1, read as the reverse complement.
AGCCTCCTTAAACTGTGTAATTAACAATGTTCGTAAGCCAAAATATTGCTTGCACTCTTATACGGGCTATTGCATGTCTTAAGCACAAAGCGCGAAGGTATCTTCTACTAGCGCCTAAAATCAAGATTCTAACGTTTTGTCGTATAACTCGTATCTAACAATCATATTGAACATATAAATGATACAAAAAGCACATTGGTAGAAAGATAAATAATTGTTCAACTTATTAATATTGTTTTAAATCGGTTTTAGTGGCTAATGGTGTAGATTTATCAAGTCCGCATGGAGTGGTAAATACGATAACTTTTGAAAATATTAATTGTTTAACTCACTGTATTTTTTAATCTCTTCCTCTATCATGTGGAAAGCCATGGAATGTAAATAGCAGTTTAATTTTGCTTGGTTTAGTTATAATAGTTTTTTTCGGCTGTGAAATGCCGAAATTTTCGACGTTTTAGCAGCGTTGTATTATTTTAATTTACTAAATAGACTCATTGCCTCACTCAGTTCTGCATCAAGCGTAGTCGTGAGCAATACTGTATTGGTTTTTTGCAGCGACTCAAAAAGATCGCTGTACAAATACAAAATATTCCAAAAACCTAATTTCATAAATACTTCATTATTATAATAATCAGAGATTTTATAACAATATTTTAAAAGTACAGAATAAATAATAGTAGTACGTACTATAAGTAAGTAGAATGTATATATTTAAGTATATTTATACTTAAATACGTCTTGGAATTTATGGAGTGACCTGAATATGATGATATGATGATCTAATAAGCATATTGAGTTTACAGCAAAGTGAAATTTAACATAAAATTATTGGAAAATTGGAAGTTTTCACTAATAAGGTTATTAGTGAAAACTTGTGTGTATTTAAACTACATTAAAAATCACTTATAATCATGTTATAGGTAATTCTTTTTAATGCGCTTAGGACATGCACTATTGGATTTACCAATAGTTTTTAAAATTGTTGACAATAAATTTTATGTAACGTAAGGAAGGGCATAGCTCGCGTGCGAGTAGAATACCGGAGACCCATTTTAATGGTAGAAATATAGACTTTGACTGCCTCGTTTCTCTATTAGTCGTTGCTGATCACGAGGTTCCGGGTTCGAACCCCGGGTCGACCCAAAATTAGTTATTGAGTTTTTCTGACAAGAAATTCTTCTTCCATGTATCTTATTTCCGTTATCAGGTTAATTGGCTGCCTATTTGTCAATGCAGATATTTTAGATTACTCTGCACCCTTTTCACAATTTTGAACGATCCATTTGCTTCCGAATATCTGAAATCCAAACTTAAATAACTGGCAGATTCTCACAATTGTTCTCTCCGTTCTTCGGTTAATCTAAAGTTGCTCACTCCTTTACACCGTACAGGTTACTTGCCTCACTCTGTCGCCCTCACGGCCATCAGACTCTGGAACGACATCCCTCTTGAGTCCGTAAGCATGTGAAAAATTCGATGCAAGTTTGAACTAACAAATCTCTATGAGCCTTTATCAAATATTGTTCATATTTGTTTTTTTTATTTTATTTTTTTATAGAATAAGGGTGAGAAACGGTCACACAGTTCGACTGATGGTAAGTGGTTGCTGCGGCCCATAGACATCTACATCTATCCTCTATTACAAATCAAAATGTAGATGCGAGATTATAATATTATTAGACAAAAAAAAAACTTAAGAAAAAGAAAGACAATAATACATCTATTAAAAGACGAACAACTTATGATTACAGACAATATTGTTCTGTGCTATAGACATAACAACCATGAAGATGCGGGACTATAAACACTTAATATGTAAATTAATATGTTTAGGCCAAACAATTAACATTTGAAATTTGCATTCAACACTCGTGTCCGCCCGCTGTTTTTGTAAAGGTCTCCGTTGCCCCACTCCCGTGTGCGTCGACCGGCAGAGGGCGCAGGCGCAGAACGCGAGTGCGAAGACAGTAACTCGAGGGCAGCGGTGTGGGCCATTAGCGTATTATGGTGACCGCTGCAGATGCACGCACTACCGGATTTTTGGGTTATGGTCTAGATTTTTAGAATTTGTGCGCGTTACTTCGCTACTGAATGTGGTTTCGTGAAGACCGCCTCGGTTAAGTTTCTCTAAGTTGTAATTTCATGACAAGAAGCTTGTATTGTATTTGACTGATTAGAGTAATTTCGGTGCAATTGTATCGTCGCGTTAAGGGCCTTTTGTGTGTTGACTCTTTAGTTGCTTTGCGTGTCAGCTAGGTTGATTTTGAATTTTTATTTCGGCGTAGTATTTAATATCGTACGAAGGAATTTATTTATTGTTTGTAACGCTGAACTTTGTGACTCGTGAAGAGATCGCGTTAGTTCCCTATTTGTAATTTGGTGATAAATTAATCCGGAACATTGAATATTGAACTTTGAACTACTGTTCGTTACTTGTGTCGGGTATCACGTGTTTAATTCTACGATGAACGTTGAATTAGTTGAATTAGAAGTTAGTTAAATGTACAATAAAGTTGATAGACTGAAATAGTGACATGAAGAAAGAAATTGTACATTGGTGACGCCTGCTGAAGTGATGCAGCATTGTGGGGCAGCAAGGGACCAGGCCGCTGCCGGTCACCTCAGCTGGGCCAGGTCACATAAATATACACACCACTAAAACACCACTCACACGCACCAACACCTACCTACGACCTGACCGAGCCTTGGGGCGGTCTTAGCTTCGGATCCAGGTACGTATTATTTATTAACCTAGCCTTCTCCCTATTGTGTAGTATGATAGGTCAAATGTCCATAAGGCCATTTGGGCCCGAATCCTCGGCTGGCCGTCGAGGAGGCTACTATGCGCCTTAGCCAAGTCAACCTTTGCAGGGGCAGCTGGGGGCCGTAACATAATAATATAGAAAAAAGTATGGAAATAAAAGCCTTTAGAAAAATTTACTTCGCAAATATCTATATAATACACAAATATAATAGGTAAGACACATCAATTTATTTTATAACGCGGATATTTGCGAGTTAAATTTTTCTAAAGGCTTTTATATAATGGATTTCCGCAAAGTAACGCCTGATTCTATTAATAATACCATAATATGTAAAAGTAACCAAGCTATATTTTGGCAATTAAACGACGGGACCTTTTAGGATCCTTGTCTGTCCCACCATCACATCTTGATTGCGCCGAGAAATCTCAGACAGAATTTTTGTGCTTGAAGAACTATACTGTGCTTGAATAGGTTTCTTTACAGCAGTAATACCGCTATTAGAAGCTATGCCAAGACTTCCCAGTGAACAATTAACAGGAAACTTTTCAGTGAGAGTATCTTTGCCCGTTCGTTATTGGGGAGTTTGATAAAAACTGTGCATTCTAAGGTCCACACATTCTTTATTTCAAAATGCTTGCGTGCTTTTTTAAGAACAGATTGCCTTATTTTAGTTAAAAGCTCCGAATAAGATATTTGAGAGCCTTTTAACTTAGATTTAGTTTTCCACATTTCAGACTTTGTGCGATGCTCTTGAAATTGTACAAGAGTTGGGCTTTAATTTTTAAAAATTAATTCGATGGCAACGTAAGGACCCATTTGTTACATTTGGGATACCCATTTTCTTATGTATGATGCCCAGAATTTCTTGTTCCATATTAACTTCAGGAGAGTCAGAGGTCCCATCAAATAGAAGAATGTTCTGCCTGTGCTGTAATAGCATCAATTTACTTAGTGCAGGCATGAATCTGTTACCGAAGGAGATTGAGAATGGAACAGACAAGGTCCTTGAATTTATAAAACTCCTCACGGAATTAATTAAGTGAGGGATTTGTAGGCGTAGAAGCAGCCTTTAATCTGTTCTCAATTTCAGCCATCTTGCGACTCCAGCTTCCTTCCAGTACTCTCTGGATAATCTCCACATCAGTTACTTTTGCTATTACTTGCAATATTTGCAGTGATATTAGTGAACACAAAGTGAAGTGATAACGAGTAATATAGTTTGAAAAAAAGTTACACTAATGGGTGGTAAGGTAAATCAAAAATATTTTATCTGGACATATATTTTAATAGGACTTCAAAAGATAAGGTAATAAAAATTTAATTGATAAGTTAATATAGTCAAAACACTGGCTGAAAATAATTTAAATGTAAATAAAATATAAGAGCTAAATTAGTCAGCTGTTACTTGTTTCACACCTACCCTCCAAAAAAAGGACTCCATACTGTATTGTCTATTATCCTGCCAGGCGCAGATGGCTTGTCTCCGTTCACACTGGCCGCCTTGACTGAAATTCAGTCTGGAGGACATTATTAGGAAGATAGATTTAGTGTGTATGAGCCACGGCATCCATTTATCATCAGGTGGACTGTGTGCTAATTTTTTATACTTATCCTATATAAAAACGTAAGAAAATTTCACCTACTTCCGCAATTAAATTTTACATATTTACATTGAAATATATGATAGCTGTATTATAGCTGCAGCACAAAATGGTCGGCTGTGAGGAAGTACTTTCAAGGCCCTAGCTCATTAGCAAGGTAAATTAAAATCGATTGTAATATTTGTATCTAACAGACAAACTTCTTTGTACGTGGTAGAGCCATGCTGCAGCTTTATTAGTAGTATAGTTGTAGCATGAATGGTTCGGCTCGACCGGGGAAGGACCACGCTCTCACAGAGTACAAGCGTAAAATGGCAGCTTGACACTGCTGTGTTTCGTATGGTGAGTGTTGAGTACCGGAGACCCATTTTACTGGAAAAGAGGCATTCCACCTTAGTCCTCACGGGTAACGACGCATCTGCATTTTGATTCTTTATTGAGGATAAATGTAGATGTATACGGGTCACAGCAACCACTTACCATCAGGTGGGCTGTGTGCTTGTTTGTTACACTTATTCTATAAAAAAACTGATAGGAAAGCGAGTTTATAAAAACGTGGTGAAACTGTGAATAGTATCTGAAGTCAAAAGTCAAACTCAATTTCTTTTTATTCAATTTAGCCTTGCTTAAAGCTCTGAATAACTTCAAAATCTCTCATTATTATAATTTTTAAGAATAAGAAACAAAAACGAAAGTAAAGAAATGTGCCTAGAATGTAATTTACACCAAACATTAACAAAACCTCCGCCTTAAATTAATGATGCTCTCCAATGAAGGATGGCAGGCATTTACATTGCTTACTTAGCTCTCAACGGCCGCAGTAAATTGCATGTTGTAACTCAACATGCTACAGCATTACGTACACTTGTGGTCAACTTGATATTACGTACCTTACGTTTCAGAAACCCGTATCTCCACAATAAAGTGTAATAAATTATAATTAAATTCGAAGCTAGTTTGAACAGTGGGTATACTTCTGTGTTATTTTTTTATAGGATAGGGTGACAAACGAGCACACAGTCCACCTGATGGTAAGTGGTTACTGTGACCCATAGACATCTACATATATCCTCAATAAAGACTCAAGATGCAGATGCGTTGTCACCTGTGAGGACTAAGATGGAATGCCTCTTTGCCAGTAAAAAGGGTCTCCGGTTCTCTACACTCACCATACGAAACACAGCAGCGTTATGCTGCTATTTTACGCTGGTTTCCTGTGAGAGCGTGGTCCTTCCCCGGTTGAGCCGACCCATTCGTGCTACAAATATACTACTAATATAGCTGCAGCATGGCTCTACCACGTACAAAATCTAATTATAAATAACTATAAAGTTTTTACGATACTTATATTACGATTATTTTTCGGTATTTGTGTACATATTATAGGAATACAGCCACCTGTATAAAGACTTTCTGCATTTGGATTAATTTCATATTTTACTTTTCCAGGAACGTAAACTCCAACAATCTATCCATTACAGCCTATAAAACTCCACTGCATAACATAGGCCTACCCCATAGATCGCCTCATACAAAGGATTTTGCTATAGTTTCAACGCTTGGCAAACTCTTAAGACACAAAATACATACAAACATATTATGTTGTAAACATTGACATATATTACTGCGCAAAAGTGGAACGCACGTTAAAATAGCGCCAACATAGACTACAAAGCGCCACAAAAATGTCCCAGAATGGACTTATCTATACCGAAGTGAATTAGTTAAGAAGCGGTCGGCTGTCGTGGGAATCATCGTAAATTATATTAGCAAAAATTCCAGGCTTTGTTGTGAAGGGTTGCACAAACAATGTTGAACATCAAGGGAGCATCAAAGCCTCTGGACCATGAAAGAAATTTCATGTCTGAGTAATACAAAATTTAAGTACCTAATACTATTTAATACCTAAAGTTAAACATTTGGTACCTTATTAAATAGAATCAATAAACTAACTTGCTTCCATTATTAAAACATTTTTGTTCCAACTTGTCTCAACATTCGGCAAAAAAGAAGCAACGCCACCGCCAAGCACCGTAAGGCACCGTAAGGCTGTCCGATATAATTTGAAAAGGCTAGAGATGCGTTGTCCCTCATTAGAACTAAGATAAAATGCCTCGAAGCCTGTAAATATACTGGTTGTCTATTCTATTGGTGGTAGAAGTTAGTAAGAGGGTGGTACTTACCCAGACGGACTGTTATATAGTCAGTAGAGGAAAACCGCCACCTAGTAAGTTACCCGACGGTAAGTTCTTATAAAATAAATTTAAGAGGTATTTTAACCCGATTAACAACATAAGATATCATGCCTTGTTACCAGCAACTAAGTTTCTTTTATTTACATCACTCACTATACATAACACAGCAATAATATGCTGATATATATCGCTGGTATCCTTTGAAAGCGTGATCCTTCCCCGCTTGACCCATTCGTTCCGCATCTATAGTACGCTGCAATCGTACGCGTGTAACTACACCGAGAACTTTCATTTTATTGAAGTTGGTTTAATTCGCAATTGGCGAAGATATCGCGTAACATTCATATAAAAAAATATAGTCGTAGAAACTCTTCCTTATAGGATTTCGACTTAAAACAATGTCTGAATGCTGTCAAGTTTTGATCCAATGCTATTGTCGTAAAACCACTTCTGGTGTATAGTTTCACTCAGTACTATCATCAAAATAGTTTTACTATTTCTGCTGCTATAAATTTCATGTTACATCTTATATTATACAAAAGAAAAATTCTTGTAGTTTGCTCTAAAAAAAAGCAAAGAATTATACTTCTGCTATATTACATTTATAAATATCTAATAATATATAACATCACTAACGAAGCATTGGATGTCCAGGGCAATTATAATTTTAATATATGATAATACAGCGATAATCATAATGGCCAAACGAGGGTGACTACTAATGAAAATAAATAACTGAGTTAAATCCACAAAGCCCGCATGCGGTTTGAATAAACGTTTGTAATGAATTTATTGTTTTGAGTAATATTGCGTGAGATTTTTTCCTTGTATCGCTTTGTAAAATTTTATGCAATACTAGTTGGTACCCGGCGCGTTGCTGTTACAAAAAAATATTGCCGAAATATCGTTTTAAATTTGGAAGGGGTCTATTGTTTAATTACGAATGATAATACAATCATTGCAGTGGAATAATGTATAATTTTCAAATAAATTTGTTGGTACGATACGCGCGCCACCTATTGTAATTTAATTATACCATGCCTATAACCTTCAGAAGTGGAAGCAAAGAAATATTAAGTTATAATTTTCTCGGAACGCAATCTCCCATTTGGTGCATATGGAGAGAGCCATATGGAGACAAATGACATGTTTTGTGGTTTGTCAGCCTGTTTCAAAAACCAGTTAAGGAATATTTAATATATTATGTACTTAATGTCTCTGTATACGTATTTTTGTATAAAACCAAAGTGACTAACGGATTAACAGTCCAGCTGATAGGAAGTAGTTTCTACAGCCAATGGACACCTGCTGCCATTTCAAACCAAAGAAGGCTACCGACACAGAGAAAGAAGGATACAGCCTCTGAGGACTAAGATGAAATACCTCGCGACTTGTAATTTGTCTATTTGTACTACCACATACGCCAGACATAGTGGCAAATTGTACTCCTCGGACTTCTGTACAATTTGCCGAAGGGTATGTATATGTGGTCTATGGTGCTAAAGCCTTTTCGGAAACTGACTTGTTCGGGAGGCTGGAAGTTCTCAAGTCTGCGCGCGAGACGATTCGTAATGACTCTCGAAAACAGCAGACGTAGACGCGGCTCAGAAGTGAAATCGGTCTGGAGTCAGATCTTGAAGAACAAGATCACCGCACTTCTACTCAACGCCTCTGGAGTAGTGACATCACAGAAGACGGAATTAAAGAGCTTCTAAAGGACTTCACGTACCGATTTTCCACCCGCTTTCAAAAGCTCCGCTGTAATTCCATACTCGCCTGGGGCCTTGCCGTTTTTAAGGTGCTGGAGAGCCATTCTAATTTGCTCAGACTGACGTCCGGTATATCATCGGAAAAGTGTCGCATAAGACTCGCTCTTGGATCGTTACTAATACATTGCATGTGGCTCCAACGATGATGTGTACAGCTGCCCATAGAACGTCTCAATCTCTCTCCAAATCTCAGGTGTCCTGGAAACGACGCTGCGACACTCGGTCTACAGCTTCGACAGTTGGCTCTTTCTGGCAGACAGATCTCTAGCAAAGACTTTGGAGCCCTGGTTCCGCTCGATTGCTTCTTCAATTTGAGCAGTATTAAAGTTACGTAAGTCCCGCCGCATGCATTTGGAGATCTGTCTGTTCAGTTGCCTGTATGCTGTCAAATCTACTTAAGACTGCAGCTTCATCTCCCGTCTAACAGCCATGAGATTAAGAGTGTGATCGGAGAGTTTTTGTGTCCTTCTGCGGCGGGTCTTGCAAAACTTAGCTCCGACCGCATGGACAGTTTCAACGAGCTTGTCATTCATATCGTCCACTGCATTACCATCTTCTAGGTTCTGAAAACGGTGTCGTAGCTCGAGCTGAAAGGTTTGAGGACTTTGGATGAGATCATGAGAGGGACGGAGCGTTGACTTCATTAGACGTGACCTCTCCAACTTGACGTTTAGGTTCAGTGTGCCTCTCACCATTCGGTGATCGCTGCCGGTTTTCACCCTCGTGATCACTGAGACATCACTGAACAGTTGTTGTCTGGTCGTTATAATGAAATCAATCTCATTTTTTGTCGGACCGTCGGGGCTCGACCAGGTCCACTTTCTGTGGGGCCGCTTCTGGAAGAAATAGTTCATCATAAAGAGTCCCTCTTTCTCAATCAAGTCGGCCAGCTGCTGGCCCCTTGGGTTCCGTAGCCCTATTCCGAATTTCCCTATTTTCAGCTGACCGTTCTTTCTTGTGCCTAGTTTTGCGTTGAAATCTCCCATTAATACAGTATAGTGAGTTTTGGAGAAATTACTGGCACTAGAGATATTCTCATACATTTCCTCCACTTCCTCATCGGGTTGTGCCGAAGTTGGTGCGTAAACCTGTATGACCTTTAGCGAATACTGTATGTTGATTCTGAGTATAAGGTATGCAACCCTCGTCTATACACTCCCAATCTTTACAACGTTGTTAACGAGAGACTTGTGGACGATAAATCCGACACCTCCTTGGGACAGATGAGCGCTCTCCTGGTGATAGAACGAGTTGCCGGATTCGAGGATTACCGTGTCCTGCCCGTCACTTCGGACCTCGGATAATCCTATGATTTTCCAGCGCATTTTGTCGCGCATCTCTTTTTTAAGCTCCAGGATTTCTCGTCTGTCCTCAGGGTGCGTGCGTTATAAGTTGGCAAGTTGAGTCGTCGTAGGTGGCAACCGAACCTCCACCGGAGATACTTAGCACCCCCTGCCCCGCTGTTAACATGGTCGCCACCGTAGCTATAGAATAGCGGGGCTGCCGGGGACTGGCGGCTGTCTCTTCGTTACTTTCATGGGTAGTGTATTGCCATAGTTGCCACGCTTGGCGAGCGGGTTGGCAACCACAGTTTTTTTATTGTTTTTTTTGCTGTTATCTGAAAGATGCTGCTGCTCATCCTCTGCCTCAGTTTCCCTCTGTCGCCTTTTACGACACCCACGGGAAGATATGGGGTAGTGAGTATTCTTACCGTCACTACACGGGGATTCATAAAAATATTTTTTATGATGAAGAAACTTGCATGTCTGACAAATTATGTCAGACATGCAGGTTTCTTCACTTCAGATTTTCCTTCATCGCCGAGAAAACTTAAAACTTTAATTTACGATTTGTATTAGTGATCAAACCTGGGTTTTTTGCATACAGTAAAATTTATAGATCGCTGAGCCCCTGAGCTACCACGGCTTGGTACTTGAAGATTTTAAAACTAAGTAAAATTTTCAAATTATTCACAGAGTGGACACAAAGGTATTCTAAATTGCACCATCAAGCCTACTGTTATATCGATTTAAAGAAACTATTTATAGTCACATTCCCGCTACACACGCAAGCAATAAACGCTATCACAGTTTATAAAGCTTTGCAATGTTACCGCATTTTACGACCCAGAACATTCCGTGTAAATTACAGCTAAAAGTTACAACAGATCTAATACGAATAGTTAGAATTTAAATTTAAACCAGGCACCTTGTTTTTTTATTGAAGTACATGTAAAAGACAACCAAATGAATAGACATCTTTTTATATAGAATAAGGGTGACAAACGAGCATACAGTTCACCTGATGGTAAGTGGATACTGTGGCTCATAGCCACCCACATCTTTTCTCAATTAAGAATTAAAATGCAAATGCTTTGTCACGCCTGAGGACTTAGATGGAGTGCCTTTTTTCCAGTAAAACGGATCTTCGGTTTTCTACATTCACCATACGAAACACAGTAGCAATGAGCTGCTATTTTACGCTGATATTCTGCGAGACTCTGGTCTTTCCCCGATCGAGCCAACCCATTCGTGCTCCAACCATAATATAGTTGCAGCATTGCTCTACTTCTTTAAATATTGCTTTTTGTTAATCAAGTCAGAAGAAAAAGCGCTCCCGATAATTATTTACCCGCGTGCGCTGGCATAATGATTAGTGATAAGTAAATACAATGTTCTACAAAAACATATATCTTTATTTCATCGAAAAGAAAAATCTGTAATACCATATGCCTATTTCTTATACATAAGTCACAATAAAGTATTTTGTGGCATAAAATTACTGACAATTTAAAAATGATTTATGAGCGTTATTGCCTAATGCATAGCATATTAATCCCTACGAACTAAAATTACTTCCTCATCACGACAATTTTTTGAAGATAAACTCTACTCATCATAGCGTATTGTAGCATGTTATATAGCGTTATTTTGACGCATAGTGTAAGAGATAATGAAAACTTTTAATAATTCAACAGTCGGGCGCGAGAATGACGAATATACGCTAGCCACCCGATAAGAACCGAGAGAAAACAGCAGTGGATGCTTCTATTAGTTCAAACATTCTTGATAGCAAAGTATGAAATAATTTGGCAAAATTAATGGAATGCTTTTATTGAAACGCATTTATCTCGCGTCTGAGCCATGCGACATGACGTGAAACCCCACTGATGCACTTCAATAATTTAAGTTACTAAATTAATGGAGTACATTTATCTATCGGCATATGTACATTATAAAGCAAAGTTAAATTTTTTACACTCTCCCTCCCCTTCCCGGGTAAACATCACCCCTCCAGCATCCAAGAAAATATCCCAAAGCGCGGATTTTTTCACTTTATACCATACACGATACATAAAAAGTGAGCAGGTAGATTAGGGAGTGGAGAAATAAATGTAAAATATACCTCTATAAGTAGGTAATATTTGAAAAATAAAACTTTGAGTAAAAGAAATAGATAAATGATAAAAAAATTCATATTTAACTACAAGTGATATCGCTTATATCTATATCGCGTATGTATAAAAAGTTGATAGCAGTTTTATCACGTATCATTTAATACCTGCACACTTTTCATGTAACATGTACGGTTCTCTTTAAAACTAGAAAAAACGCTACATAGCACTTTTCTCAACGCTCTCTTGAAGAACTACAGACCGATTTTCCTTTTGAGCTGCGTCTACATGATCTTTTCGAGGGTCATTACGAATCGTCTCGCATGCAGACTCGACGACTTCCAGCCTCCAAAACAAGGCGGTTTCCAAGAAAGCTTTAACACCATATACTACATACATACCATTTGGCAAATTGTATAGAAGTCCGAGAAGTGCAATTTGCTCCTACTCGTTCCGTGCTCTGGACGAATGCTTTGTGGCATTCCTTGGGGGCAGCCTATGTTCAGTAGTGGATTTCTGAAGGGATGTAATGATGATGATGATGATGATGAAACTTTGGACAAAAATGTCTTCAAATTTGTATATAAAATACGAAGAAATGTTTTACCCGACCGTTATATGAAAAGCATAGGTCCAAAAATAGATTCTTGCTATACGCTTGAGCTTATATTTATGATAATAGATGAGTAACCATTAATTAAAACCCGTTAGGAACTGTTTAAAATATGTATTATAAAAAGCATCTTAACAGATTTCATCTTATAATTAATAGAATCAGGCGTTACTTTGCGGAAATCCATTATATAAAAGCTTTTAAAAAAATTTACTTCGCTAATATCCGCGTTATAAAATAAAATGATGTGTCTTACCTAGTATGAAGAGCACCTCCCGCCCTCCCTCAATTGCGTGCACTATCCCCGTTACCACTAATCCCAGCACCGCTACTCCCAACACCACTACACTAGGCAAGACACATCACTGACGATAATACGACACGTGTTTCGCCTCTACACGAGGCATCCTCAGGTGACATAGACTCTACGGTGGCTAACCGCTACGTGAGCGGCGAGCCAAAACAAGTGCCTTTTATACAGACCGATCATGCAACCGCTCTCTACCTAAAGATTGAGCGACTGCGTTATGCGATAAAACATGCGACCAATCACCGCTGGATTTACGCAGCCGTTTGTAAAATTAAAAGAAAACCGCCGCGCAACTCCCACCCTCCAACCACGCAACCAATCGCCGATCGCCGTGAGGGTGACAAGCGATCATATTGCGAGGCTCTCTATTATTAGAGAGCAGGCTTGAAGATATTTAAGAGAGGTGAGTTAGTAACATTTGTTTGTTCATTCATCAATGCAACGGTATTATTATTACTTTTTAATATCTCTAACTGTTCCAGCACACACAGCCGCAGCCCTTTATTACACGTATGTAAGACTTTAAAGGAGTGGTCGTTGTTGTGTCGTTGTGTCCTGTGGTGTGTGGATTTGCGAAGTAAATTTTTCTAAAAGCTTTTAGATTTCATCTTATCCCACTGAACGCTAATTTCTTTAACATTATGTTGTAATCTAGCTTTTTTTTACAGGAGAGGGGCAAACAAGCATGCGGCTCACCTGATGGTAAGTGACTACTGCCGCCCATGAACTACTGCAACATCAGGGGAACCAGGGGAATTGAAGATGCGATGCCGGCCTCTTAAAAAGGAGTCGGCTCTTTTCTTGAAGGCCCTTAAGTCATATCGGTCCGGAAAAATTGCTGATTTTAAACGATTCCACAAGGAAGTTATGCAAGGAAGAAAACGTCTTCTAAATCACACAGTGGTGGACCGCCAATCATCCAGATGGTGTGAATGGTATCGGGAGATCTGCTGCGGCGTTCGTGAAATTTGGCGGCTGGGATTAATCCAAACAATTACTCAGAGCACTCCCCGTGGTAAATGCGAAAGAAAATGCAAAGGGATGCAACAACTCTTCGCAAAGCCAATGAATTGAGCCGATCGGAAAAGACTCGGTCGTCGATGATTCGAGCCGCTCTGCGCTGGATGCGGTCAAGTAGAAGGAGCTGGCACTGGGGAGCCCCAGCCCAGAGATAGGAACAGTATTCCATGTGAGGCCGAACCTGCGCCTTGTAAAGTAGCAGGCGTTGTGTCGGCATAAAATACTGTCCCGCTCTGCTGACTCACGCCAAGCTTTTTATAGGCCAATTTGGCCTTCTCTTCCAAGTGACCACGAAACTGTACGTCACTCGATATGTCGACGCCGAGGACTCTGATACTGGTTGAGGTAACAAGGGAAGTGCCTTTAAACTGAGGAGATATGACAAAGGGATGCTTTTTAGCGGTAAACACGCAAACTTGTGTCTTCTAGGGATTGAACTGGACTAGATTTAGTCGCCCCCAATCTGAGACTTTGTTCAACAAATTCTCAACTTCAGGCACAAGTTTTTTACGGTACTTGGCGACGTTTTCCCGAGAAATATATGCACGCCTGGTATATAAGGCATCACCAGTGCTGTCGCTTGCATAGCAGAAACAGAAACAGAAACAGAAACAGAAACTTTTTTATTTAATATAGATTAGAAATAATACATATTGAAAGTCACTCTTTTGTATGATTACCACTGGTTCGAAAAAAAAAACCTCTGCCCTGGGAAGAACCAGCAAGAAACCCAGCGGGATTTTTTTTAAATAACAGCTTACAATCATGTATGTTACACAAATTAACAACACAATAAATTAGAAATAGCTTGGTAGCGATCACCTCATTTCCAGGGGTTATTATCATCCATAAATTCATCAATATTATAATAACCCTTTTTATACAAACTTAGTTTAATAAAGTTTTTGAACTTTGAGCAGGTCAAATTTTATATATTTTCTGGTATTTTGTTGTAAAAGCGTATACATCGCCCCAAAAATGAATTACTGACTCGATGGAGTCGACTAACTGGTACTTCTATCTTGTGTCTGTTCCTAGTATTTACAGAATGAATATCACTTATTTTTGTAAAACTACTTTTATTTTTGTGAACGTACATTACATTTTCATAAATGTATTGAGAGGCCAAAGTTAATATCTTAATTTCCTAAATTTTTGACGCAGCGACTCTTTAGGCTTTAAATCATAAATTGCTCTTATAGCCCTCTTCTGTAAAACAAATATAATTTCAGTGTCAGATGCGTGTCCCCATAGCAAAGTACTATACGACATTATGCTATGGAAATAGCTAAAGTAAACTAGTCTAGCTGTTTCAAAACTAGTTAGACTTCTAACCTTTTTTACGACATATGCTGCAGAACTAAGTCTGCTTGCTAGTATTGATATATGGGGGCTCCATTGAAGCTTCGCGTCTAGTGTGATTCCAAGAAAAATGGTGGTATCTACAAGACTCAGTTTCTCCCCATTTAAAATTACATTAGTATTTAATTGTTTGACATTTGGAGTCATAAATTTCACACATTTCGTTTTAGTGCCATTTAAATGCAAATTATTAACATTGAACGAATTTACTAACTTAGATATAGCATTATTTACTTCGTCATATTTTAGCAATTGTCGACTTAATTTGAAAATTTAAGAAGTGTCATCTGCAAATAATACTATATCATGTTTATCTGCTACTATGTAAGGTAAGTCATTAATGTATACAAGAAACAGAAAGGGGCCAAGAATTGAGCCTTGAGGCACGCCCATTTGTACCATCGACCCGGAAGAACTCATACTGTTAATGACAACTTTTTGCGTTCTCTTACTTAAATATGAAATAATTAATTTAAGAGCATCACTTCTTAAACCGTAGTGTTGAAGTTTCCTGATTAATGTTTCATGGTGAACACAATCGAAGGCTTTGGATAGGTCACAAAATATACCCCAAGCATCTTGTGAATTCTCTTATGCATTAAATATATATTTAATTAGCTCAACACCGGCATCAGTTGTCGAGCGACACCTTGTGAAACCAAATTGATTTTTATGAAGTAAATTATTTATATTAAAGAAATTTAACATTTGATCGAGAATAATTTTTTCAAAAATCTTACTAACTATTGGTAGTACAGAAATAGGTCTTAAATTGGCGGGGTCTAATGTACTACCAGATTTAAATAAAAGTATTACTTTGCTATACTTCATTAAATCAGGAAACACACCAGATTCGATACTAGTATTAAAAATAATAGCTAAATGAGGCGCGATTGTATCGCAATAACTTTAACGGAAATCCCCCACAGATTCGCAGTTTTCTTCACATCAATAGTTTTAAAATATTTTACAATATCTTTTGATGATACTTTATGAAATGCAAAATTCTTTGTACACGCATTTACATTTTGTTTAAGTAATGATTCGGCGACCGCAGGAGAAAAATTCAGTGACATAGTGGTTAAAATCGGAATATCATTAAAATATTTCTCAAAAACCATTGCAACGTCCTGATCTGATTCGGTTAATTTGTTACTAACACTTAACTGGTAGTTTGAATTGCGAGAGTTGATCTTACCAGTTTCGCTATTAATTATACTCCATGTCATTTTAATTTTATCAGAAGCCGTCTTAATTTTGTTGCTCAAATGCAAAGACTTGGCTGTGGAGCACACTCTTTTAAATATTTTTGAATATTTTTTCACATATTCCCTAAATTCGACGCTATGATTATATGACCTTTCATGGTAAAGATCACATAACCTATGTCTGCTCTTATGGACTCCTATTGTCGCCCATTCATTAAAAGACTTCCGACTGTTCAAGGAAAATGTATTAGAAGTAAAAGTATTATTAAATTCATTGCAAATAAGCTTAAATAATGTTCCATACAAAAAATTTGGATCATTTTGGTATGAAAGTGATGGAAGTGTTTTCACTATGTTACTTCTAAATTTCTCCAAGTGACGTGAATTTACTGGAACAAACACAACTTTCTCATTTACTTGCTTTTTGTGAACATAAGGTAACGAAACTACCTGCCCACAGTGATCAGAACTTAATTTTTAATTATACATTTATGCAACGGCTTCACATTTGTAAAAATGTTATCTATACATGTTGCACTAGATTAAGCAATACGCGTTGGCTCTAAAAATAAATTAAAAAGACCATATGATTTAAACAAGTCTTTTCCATGCGCATGATCGCCGAGAAGTTTTTGGCCAAAAACCAAAAAGTTTTTTGTGCGTTCATGGATTTGGAGAAGGCTTATGACAGAGTGGACAGGGATGTGTTATGGCAAACACTGAACTCATTTGGGTTGAGCGCTGGTCTGATAGTAGAATTTGAAGTCTCTATATAGGGACTCTAGTGCTTGTGTCAGTATCAACGGGCTCTACTCGGACTAGTTTAGCATTCATAAAGGTGTCAGACAGGGCTGTGTGGCTTCCCCGTGGCTGTTTAACCTATTTATGGACAGTTGTTTGCAAACTTTGAAAGTTGAAGAATGTGAGTTGGGAATGGGTGAGTCAACCGTCAAATGCCTTTTGTACGCCGATGATCAAGTCATATTTGCATCGTCGGCGGCCGATTTGCAAATGATAATTACTTTAATGAATTGGTCATTGAAAGAAAGGGGTATAAAAGTGAACGCAAGTAAGACGAAAGTTATGGTTTTTGAAAGAGAAGAAAGTAAAACTTTATGTGAAATAAGAATAGAAGGGGAGTTGATTGAGCAAGTGGATGAGTTTGTATATTTGGGATGTTTATTTAGCAGGGATGGTAGATATGATAAGGATATAGAACGACGAGTGAACGCAGGAAATAGAGTGAATGGGGCTCTACACGCTATTATGAGGAGTCAGAATGTGTCAACTAAGGCACGTATGGCAATTCATAATGCTGTGTTAGTCCCTACTTTAATGTATGGTAGTGAAAGTTGGGTCTGGCAGAAGAAGCATGAGAGTAGAATAAATGCTGTAGAAATGCGTTCCTTAAGGAGTATGCTAGGGCTGAATCTGAATGACAGGGTAAGAAATAGTGTGATAAGAGAAAAGTGTGATTTGCAATATGACGTTGTGACAAGGATTAAGAAAGGAATGCTTCGGTGGTTTGGTCATGTAGAACGAATGAACGAGGAAAGAGTGACAAAGCAAATTTTTGTTGCAGAAGTGAACGGCAGGGTCGGGAAGGGACGCCCTAGACGAAGGTTTATCGATCGGCAATACATTAAAAATGGGCCAGATTAGGAGTACCCTTAACCGACGAGCGTGTATGCGTAGATATGTGGATGTAAAGGAGGCGAGAGAGGTGTGTCATGATCGCACCAAATGGAAGTCCGTAGTCTCTGCCTACCCCTCTGGGTGACAGGCGTGAGTGTTTATGTATATAAATTTAATATTGATTGAGGAAGCTTCTAGGAGATTGATATTAAAGTCTCCACATATTACAACAGATTTATTCTGTTTATTAAGCTTAGCAAAAACTTCCTCCATAATTTTTTCAAAAGTATCGTATATAGAACATGGGGGTCTGTAGACGCTCACAACAATGAGGTGCTCAAACACAACACATGCTATTTCTTCAGTTCGCTCAACAGAGAGGCTCACAATATCTTTACGTTTTTTACATGACAATAATTTACTAGCTAATATTAAGGAGCCACCCCTTAAAACAGTTTCTCTTTTGGAAGAACTGACCACCTGGTGATTACTGAAGTTAAACATTAAGTTATAAGCTTTTAACCAATGTTCAGTAATACATAAAATATGAATATTGTTGCTATTTAAGAACACCTCAATTTCTAGCTCTTTGCCTATCATGCCTTGTTTATTTTGATGCACCAGGTGTAAACAATTTTCATTACTACTCTGTGGAGTCATACAATTAAAGATTTGTAAGCTACATTCTAAATTATTTAAATTATTACAACTGCTAGAGATTACCTCTATTGTCTCATTTTCTAATTTAAATTACTTGGAACTGATTCCAAATTACATATTAAGTCATTATACTGCTCAAAACGAGCAGATGTCTGTATAGCCAAGTCCTTGGCTGAGTTAATATATAAACAATAAGATAGTACATTTGCTATCTCTCTTAAAATATATTTAGATAGGTAATACCTATCTCTAGTCAAAAATTTCTTAATTAAATTATTTATGTCTATTAAATTAAATTAATTATTATAATTATAGCAATTAAATGTCAAGTTTAAATTATTATTACATGGAAAGTTATTCATTAATAAATTTAAACCATATCTTATTTTATTTTCCTGCGGCCAACCCTCTATGTAAGGCAATGTAAACAAGATCATTTTATGTACATTTAAAATATTTAGATTATCAATATATTTTAATAATTGATTTTTGTTTACATTGCCTCTTCTCCCAACAAGAATTATTAATGTGCTATTACGGCAAAATTTACTACCTAAAACTTTATTCATTATATGACTAAAGGTTGCTCCTGGCATGCAATAGTTAGTGATCATGTGTCCTTTTAAACAGTTATTTAAGCAATAATAGCAATTAATGTTACCAGTTTGAAACAAATCATAGATATGCAGAAGAAACAGAGTTGGTGATAGCACACAGCCACAGCCAGATGGAACACCAGCGTTAAAAGCCTTGTAGTCGGGGCAAGCACTATCAACAACGACCTTGATGCTCTAATCTGCAAGAAAGCTGGTGATCCAATTGCACGATTTCTCGGGAAACCCATAGGAAGGGAGCTTCGAAATAAGCACTTTGTGCCAAACCCGATCGAAAGCCAATGCCTTCCAAACTAACGGCCAATGCCTCCCCCTTGGACTCTACTATCTCCGCCCATCTATAAGTTAGGTAGACCAGAAGATCACCAGCTGATCGACCCCGACGAAAACCGTATAGGCGATCATTAATCAGCTGGTGATCAGCTTTCCCAAGGCATTGCAGTAATCAGTGCAAATTTTTTCTTCTTGTAAAAGGTATGGTAGTAAAAAAGATAATTTGTTTATATCGGGGAACATAAGCTCTTTGACTATGCTATCAATCGAAAAGTAGGTGTTTGAAATAATTTCAGAGTTAGGATAATTAGACAAGTTACTAAAATACTCTAGCTTTAATTGATGCTTTTATCTTATACGGAACTGAAAATTTCAGAAAATCAATCACAAAAACTCTCTGAATTCTCACATTTTACCTTTATTAATCATGGATAAGAAATTCCACTTTTACCTTTTCGACTATCAACTAAGGGCCAAAATAACTTGAGTCCCTCTTATATAAGTATTGAGATTTAGGTGTAAGAGGCTCCACTAAGATCTAGGAGCCCAAGCCAACCCCGCCTGCACGTGGCGCACCTGCTGGACAACGGAAAGGGCTCTGGCGATGCCACTACTCTGGAATTCGTCCTAGGGGTTCGGGGGTCAGACGGCAGTCCCCCTGGTAATTGGCACTAAGCTACTCAAAAATGGAAAGTAAAAGAAAGATAAATACGTTTAAGACTAGGGCGTCGCCGCAAAACGACGCGCATGGGGATCGCTTTAACCCTGCGACAAGTATGCGAGGGCTACCGGGCCCCGTGCGAGCCCGGCTAAAGACGTTAGCACCAACTACGAAGATTCGCTTTGAAAACTGGAACATTGGCACGCTTACGGGACGCTCCGCAGAACTTGCGGCCATACTTACCAGGCGTAAAGTGGCAGTGGCATTCCTGCAGGAGACACGGTAGAAGGCCAACAAGAGCCGGAATATTGGGCACGGCTACAAGCTGATCTATACAGGCTCCTCTGGTGGAGAGAACGGTGTACCAGTGGTGCTCGCCGAGCATTTCCACGATAGCCTCTTGGAAGTTAGACGCATATGCGACCGACTTATGATAGTAAGTTTTTTATTGAGGTTGCTTATTGAGGGGGTCGTGACCCACTTAATAAGTGCCTACGCCCCACAGGTTGGCTGCAGCGACGCGGATAAAACGCTGTTGGGATCGGCTCGGAGATGTACTATGCGGCATACCGTTGTACCACGATGTCGTTTTGGATGGCGACCTGAACGGTCATGTGTGCGAGGTGCAGGGAGAGTATGAACGTGTCCACGGCGGCTATGGTTACGTCCGAAGAAACGCAGAGGGGGAAACCATTCTCAGAACCTGCACTGCAGCTGACCTGGCCGTGGTGAACACATTCTTCAAAAAGAAAACCGAGCACCTGATTACCTACAGGAGCGGTCGGAACGCCACTCAAATCGACTATCTACTGACCAGGAGAAGTCATATCAGTCGCGTGGCCAACTGTAAGGTCATACCCGGTGAGTGTCTCACTGCCCAACACCGACTTCTTGTCATGGACCTCTGCGTAAAACCTCGTCGCAGACACGCCGAACGTTGCCGCCGTCAAATCAAGTGGTGGCTGCTGGATCAAACCAGATACTCAGAGTTTGACTCTGCCGCTGGGGATATTAGCCTCGACACAGCAGGCATGTCCGTCCAAGAGTGCTGGAAAACCATTCAGACAGCAATCACAAAGACGGCAAAGCAAGTTCTCGGAGTGGCGAAAAGGGGCCGCAAAATCGACAAGGAGACCTGGTGGTGGGACGCCACAGTCCAGGGTTCATTACAGGAGAAGAAAGCGCTCTTTAATACGTGGCAAGTGACCAAATCTCCTGAAGATCGCGCATCTTACAAGACAGCGAAATGAGCTGCCAAGAAAGCTGTAGCCAGAGCCAGGCGTAACCACTTGCAACCATTATATGCTAAGTTGGACACTTCTGAGGGGCACAAGCTCATATATAAACTGGCGCGCTATAGAGCCAAAGCAGCGCAAGATATTACTCGCTGCTGCAGCGTCAACGGCCCTAATGGCGAGTTCCTGTACGATAATCGTGCAGTGAAGGAGAGATGGCGCTCTTATTTCCACGTTTTGCTGAATACTCAGCACCGGGAAGTGCACCCTCCCGAACAACTCCCGAACTATGGACTCGTGCCACCGATTACACCTGACGAGGTCCTCGCATCTCTTCGTCACATGGAGAATCGGAAAGCTGTCGGACCGGACGAGGTGCCAATTGAAGCGTGGAAAGCGCTGGGGGCTCATGGTGTGTGCATTCTTACTAACCTTTATAATAGAATCATGAGCGACCGAATAATGCCCGATCAGTGGCGGCTTAGTATAATTACGCCGGTCCACAAGGGTAAAGGGTCCGTTCAGGATTGCGGTAATTACCGCGGTATAAAGGTGATGTCACACACCATGAAGCTCTTCGAGCGCATTATTGACACCAGGATCCGACAGGAGTGTACAGTGTCAGTCTTTCAGTACGGTTTCCAACCAGGATGCGGTACCATGGACCCTTTATTCGCCCTAAGGATCCTCATGAAGAAGCACAAGGAAAAGAATATACCTCTGCATTTTTTATTCCTGGACCTGCAGAAGGCCTTTGACTGTGTTCCTAGGGAGATGATCTGGTGGGCGTTGCGGTCGAAGTTGGTACCAGAGACCTACGTGGAAATCGTACGTGACATGTACCGCAACCCCGATTCAATAGTCAGGACGGTTGTTGGTGATACCACCCCCTTCCCCATAACCATAGGCGTGCATAAGGGCTCCGTCTTAAGCCCCTATCTCTTCAGTGTGATATTAGACGGACTGTTAGCCAGCGTACAGAAACTACCGCAGCCTTGGCTGGTTATGTACGCTGATGATATCGCACTGGTTGATGGGGACAAAGGACGGCTCACCAGACGCGTGCACGCATGGAGGGAGGCACTTGAGAACGGCGGGCTGAAGCTAAACGTCGCGAAGACGGAGTATATGGCCTGCAACGGCACAGATCTGACGTCTCTCCGTATAGGCGACGACACAGTCGAGCGCACGGACAACTTCAGGTACCTCGGATCTGTGCTTGATGCGTCCGGTGACATCGATCGCGACATCAAGTCCCGTATATCAGCGGCTTGGGCGAAATGGCGCGAGGTGAAGGGTGTCATTTGTGACCCCAAAATGCCGGTCAAGCTGAAGGGACAGGTCTATAAGACCATCATAAGGCCTGTCCTTACGTACGGCAGTGAGGCGTGGCCGGTGCTGGAGCGACACCGGCAGTTGTTGCATGTCACGGAGATGAACATGCTGCGGTGGATGTGTGGCGTCACGCGGAAAGACCGTGTACGGAAAACATACATCCGCGGCAGCCTCCATGTCCGTGACGTTGCTGACAAGCTGCAGGAAAGTCGCCTCCGCTGGTACGGCCACGTCTTACGACGACCAGCAAGCTACGTGGGAAACAAATCCCTGGACATGACCTTACTTGGTACCAGGAGTAGATGTCGTGCAGGATGACATGCGCGCCAATGGGCTAGTTGTGAGGGACGCCTAAGACCGGGCAAAGTGAAGGAGGAAGTGTTGGAAAGCGGACCCTGGGTTCTCCTGCGCTGGGCGGGATGAGCAATCGGGATAAACGCTAGGTAGAAGAAGAAGAAGAAGAAGATTGAGACAATCAGCACACAGAGTATTACATATATGTCGAAGCAATGAAACCTGGAAATAATTCGCTTTATTATTATATGTTTTCCACTTTGTCCAAATTTTTTGTTTCTATTGTAAACATAAAGTTGTTCTTTACCCGGGTTATAAAACATAAAGCTGACGTAAAGCACCGACGTATCGGGAAGTCTGCAGTTTGTGAACATTTTCAAGATCGCCCCCGCCCTTACATTAGATTTGATAGACCACAAATCCTCGCAAAGAAACACCGATTCCTCCCAAGGATGATTCGCGAGGCTATTGCAATTAAAAAACATCCTAATTTCAATAGAGAAGATGGATGGGTGCTGCCATCTGCTTGGGATCCCATAATTAATAAAATCAAAACCAAACCCAAGTACACTACTGCTAGACTTCAAGATACTGTAAGCTCATTCTGC
This sequence comes from Parnassius mnemosyne, assembly GCA_963668995.1. NCBI lineage: Eukaryota > Metazoa > Arthropoda > Insecta > Lepidoptera > Papilionidae > Parnassius > Parnassius mnemosyne. The sequence goes on along the minus strand of CAVLGL010000121.1, from coordinate 125,087 downwards.
GTAAATCGAACCAAAAATTAATATTAAAAAACTGAAGGTAGCCGGGCTAACTATGACAGCAGGACGTCAAACACCTCAGTCCCCCGTGACCACGGGTGCTGGAAAGCACCCGAAACGTCGGGAATTTAAAAAATAAATTAATATTCGCGATAAAATCCGTAAAGTTTGTTTTATTTAAAAATACATACATATTTATAATTTCATATTTTTTATAGATTATATTAACTGCCTCTTCATCAATTAGCCCTTTTGTAAGAGAATATCAATTGATGTGAGAGATTGATTGATAAATGGTGTAATAGTTTGACGATCCAACGGTAGTAGCGGATTTGGAGGCAAATGTAAACACAATTATCATCTTAATATAAAAACAAGTCTAAATGCGGCCTAAAGGGTTTCGTATGATGTTTATCTGTTTGTAACTTAATGATGATACAAATTAAGCAGAGATCTGTTATAATTGTTAAGGTTGAGTTAAAAAAAGCAGGTTTGATATTTAATGTCATTTGATCACTGCCCAGCCATTGTAGTTTGAGAAAATTGAAATCACCAACATTGTAAACGTGCTCATAGTTAATTTCCATAATTTTACTACATAAACATAATGTTTTCTTATATTTACGCGAACACTACACATTTAACAAAACTATTTTTACGGATTTTATCGCGTATAGTAAACTTGTTTTTCTTATTTTTATTAATATCTGACATTTCGGGTGCTTTAAAGCACCCATGGTCACGGGGGACTGAGGTGATTGACGTCCCGATGTGAGAGTCAGAGAGATCTCAGAGTTAACCCGGAGTACCTTCAGCTTTTTAATTATTAATTTTGGTTCGATCTACGCAGAATGAACTTACTGCGTCTTGATCTCTTGCAGTGGTATGCTTGGGTTTAGTTTTAATTTTATTAATTAGAGGATCCCAAGCAGGTGGTAGTACCCAGCCTCCCTCTCTATTGAAATAAGGCTGTTTTTTTAATTTCAATAGCCTCACTTATCATCCGTGGCAGGAATCGATGTTCTTTTGCGAGAATTTGTGGTTGGCCGTCTAGGATACGATCACAAACTGCAGACTTTCCGAAACGTTGGTGCTTCACGTCAGCTATCTGTACTTTTACGCGGGTTTTTATTGATTGATTTGTTTATCCTATCTATGAGAGACCACATTCACAATCAAGCTTGTATACTCCTGCATTTTGTAGAGGAATATTGCACTTGACGGCTGGTAAGAACTGACTAATCTTCTTCTTCTGACTTCTTCGGCGGCTTGAAGAATGTTCTAATAGAAGCTCGCTTCAAAATGTAGCCAATCTTGTCTGTGACACCTCTGACATGTGGTAGTACAGCAGGCATACGCTCGACTGTGGCCAGCTTCACTCGGTCACTGTGACGTAGGCGCGGGACCCGAAGCTTGTTGTCGTGCAGAACCTGCTTAACGTGCTGAAGCTCGGTGGTCAGGCGTTTGCTGTCACAGATTCCTCGTGCTCTCCGTAACAAAGATTTGCACATGGTAGCTAATTGTGAAGAATGATGGTGGGATTCACCGTTTAAATGTCGGTTTGTATGGGTCTTTTTTCTATACACAGTGTGACCTATGATATTATTAGGATTTCTAATGACTTACACATCTAGGAAAGCTAAAGAAATATTTGTCTCTAACTTTTGCATTTTAGAGTTTATGGAATTAAGGCCTTAACAGTGGTTGAAATGCCTAAATCTAGGACATTTAAGTAAAAAAATCTCAATAACTGTTTATTTATTCCACGAAGAAAAAACACGGGGTAACAGAAGAGGATTTGGTAAATGTTTTAATTGAACAAAATTGTATTTTCGTCAACCCATTATTAAAAAAAAAAATCCCCAAAGAGTACCTATCTTTGACATATTTTGCAAAATTCCTCCAAAACGGCACAAGCTTTTTAAATAGTTCTTACACTAAAAAAAGTCTTAAAAATATTAATATTTTTAATTGAGAATTTTACTTTTATTACCCGTTTTATAAGAGAATATATCATTTTTCCCTGAAATTGAATATATTTACGCGAGCGCGCATGCTCCGTCACCCTGTCGCAGTCAGTTTTCGGATATCGTCGAGGGTGGACCGCGCGTCGGTGTTGGAGCGACTTCGTTCAAATATATATTAGATTTTTAAAAGTATTATACTCAATTATCAATAATTTTATGACTAGAAACACTTAATTTAGTTCATATCTGTACACTAGTAACTTTAAATATTATTTTCTAAATAAATTAATTTTTAAAGTGCCCAAAGAAGAAGAAATTTTCGCAGCGACGTTGATTAGTGAAATTGAAAAATGCATTTTTATATCATTTAGACGTGGAACGACGAACATGCTCTCGTTACTTAGATTTCGATAGTTTTTAATACCTCTGTAATTTTATTGTTGCATATTTTTATTAATTAAACAGTTAATACTTTTGATTTTATAATTATGTATTACAATAAAACGCTGTTTTTATGAGTATGACTTTATAAAATATTATTGGGGAGGGAAATATAGATACAGATACTTACATTTAGGTACACTGTTATCAAATTAAATCAAACAATTTAAATAAATAGAAACAATGGTGCTTTTCTAAGTATAAATAACTATTTAAAGACATTCTTGGGTCTATGGTCTTTTTTTAATGTTAGACAAACTATCATCTAAAAAATTTAAAAATTTTAAATTGGAGAGGGGTTTCTCTACGTGATAAAGTTAGAAATGAAGATATTAGCAGTAGAACCAGAGTAACTGACATAACCCAACGGAATAAATATAACTTATAAAAAACCGATAAAAAATAGGAACAAAGGTTCTCGAGTGGCAACCTCGTACAGGTAAGCGAAGTAGTACTCAACCTTTATTCCTCTTCACGTATTCTCATACGCTTTTCTTCACACATACACACACACACACACACACACACACACACACACACACACACACACACACAAAATACAAAGTTTCAATACAATCTTAAAGAGGTTCAACGAATTAAAAAAATGTCGATAATTATATAATTTCACGTCAGTGTTTTACATTTAAAGATCAGTTATAAAGACCTAAAGTTCTTATTTTCATTTTGATTAATTTAATTCGAGATTAAAATAAATGTGAAAGGGCTTTGATCTGCAATAATAATTTTCATCAAAAATAACATAGACTTATAAAAGTCATATACACGGTCAATCATACTGAAGATTATCAATTGTACTACAAAATATTTAAAATACTTTTTCAAGTATAATGACCCGAATATCATCATTGATGTTTGACTGGCACACTTAAAAGTTTTATCACATGGCTAAATGATTGACCATTATATTATGATAAGGTCATGCTTTTCTATAAATAGTTGCAAGAAATTTTAAATCACGGACCTATTGGTTTATTTTACTTTTCACTTAATTAGGGAAAAACAAGATGGACTGATTTAAAAATTTACTTTCTTGTGTAAAAAGTGCTATTTAGAATTTTATGTAAATGATAATTAAAGTTTTATGTAAATAAGTGTAACATAGCGGGTATTATATTCAATGGTAGCGGCCATCCATATTTGCAAAGCAAGCATCATTTACTGTACAGAAACCGGCAAAGTGTTGCTCAAGGCACTATATACAAAGCAGCTGATAAAAATGTTACACTCATAACTGTTAACAAAAACTGTTTCTGCAAATGGTCTTATAGATAATAATAACTATTCCGCCGTGTTAGGTGCAAGAGCTATTATTGGAAGGAGAAGAGGTAAAATTTTGCTTTAGAAATGCGCAATCAATATTGTTTTCTCTGCAATTGAGCATAAAATAAAAAATAACTTCAGCCAAAGAGCATAATTGGCATTATACTCAGGCCCATCAATTGGTATGGAAAAAAATAATTTTACCAGGTTTCAAAAAATCAATCAAAATTCAAAAAAACAAATATTAAAATCAAAAAATGTATATATGTATGTCTATACATACATATAATGATTTATGGCCACTTAGTAACTGACGGTGACTCAGTATAACATCCTGCAGTCACGCCGAAACTAAGAGGTTATAATCACTGTAGAAAAGGTAATAAATAATCTATTGCGGAAATTTTGTGATAAAATTAAAAAAATTACAAACTTATTCAAGTTAATCTAACTTAGTCTTACTTATCCTTATGCGTTACAAAAAAACAAATAATATAATAGTGAAATGGCGTCAGTTTTTAAGAAAATAAAAATAAACAAAAAAAAATTCATAAAGGTTCATTATTTAATTGATTATATACCGCTGACCCGCTTTTTGAAACCACGCCAGTTCTAAACAATACTTGTGTGAAAAGACAAAATCTTCGTTTCAAATTTCTGCCGAGTTGTAAGTAAAAGGCCAAATAGGTCATGTGTCAATTTTAATTAAATATATTTTATATGAAGTGATCTTGACTACGTTTCATCAATTAATCATTGGTAAAAATTAAAACAGGAATTTTACAATTGTGTTTACAAGAAACATTATTAGTTGAACCTTGCAGCTTGATCATTATTTTTATTATAACTACCTATAAATGTATATATTATCAAAAAATAGTTCCCATAATATTTTGCATTATTTTTTATTTTGCCCTATCTGCAATGTTCTATACTCTATAGAAAATGTGGCGTATGACATGACTGACAATCTCTCGAACGTTTTATCTAGGTACAAAGATGTTTTACGTTTTCGTCGCCTCCACATGATATTTCTGTCAGCATAAGGTACCCTTCTGTATCTGAAACGAATATGAATATTGCTACAAAGTAAAGTTATAGCCTATACAAGTCCCTCTACTGGGCACAGGACTCTTTTTTATTTCTGAGAGGCTTTTAGGGCAAGGAAATGCCCGCCGCGCAGCCCCAATGCGTGTTGATGAAAATTGCAATTACAAATTTCATTCGTGCTGTCGGTAATCAACCCCGGGAAAAATTTACAGCGGACGCTTTGACCCAGACCTACTAATACGACACAAATAAATACGATTCAACATATAATAAAAAACTCTTATGTACTTGAAACTTGAACAATTGATAGCTCGTGACGCCTACCGTACAAAGCTACAGCACAATATAATTGAAGATGCGTAACCACGACATAATTCTCAGTGATGCGCAAGCATAAAAGGCAGTATGTCACTTATATAATTGTCACCTCTGCAGTCTATTAATCTTTGCACTTTTATAAGTAATACAGAACGTAGACGTACTAGACGGTGTTGATGTCGGCTAAAATCTTTGTGATCGCTGTTTCGTCAAGGTCATTCAGGCTAGTTAAAGCCTTAAGATGGGTGCTGTAAAGCACACGAACCGTCGGGAATTAATGAAAATTAGAAAAATATGTTAATTAAACGCAATAAAATCCGTAAAGGTAGTGTTATTCAATACACATAAAGACGTTAAAAAAATTTCGTAATTAATACGTTCATTTTAGGTGAAATATAAATACCGCAAATTATAGTATTAATGCCTCTTAGACTATTAAGACTGAGAATTATATAATTAACACAAAGTGAAATAGGATATTCTTGTGAACCAATTAATACCTACCGAGCAATGTGTAACCCTCGACGCACTGCAATCAAAACCCCATTCGGTCTCGGTCGCAACGATACACTACATAATATCTATCATCCATAAATTCCCTGTCTCGAATATTCGGAAGCAACCACGTTTAACTTAATATAATAAAATCGTAACTATGTGATAATACATTTGTAAATAAACTATTTAGTTTTGTGTTTAAGCCCCTACAGTTTTGGTTTATATTGTAAAATGATCAGTCATCATCTTTGTTAATTTTAATACATAAGTGTTGCCTACATCTATTAGCAAGAGAAAGAAATAAAAAAGAAAAAGTAGAAAAAATACGAGTTTCTCACAAAGGGCTAAAACAGCAAATATAACCAGTACTTTTAGGTTTGTATGATAATTTTAGTTTTATGAATTTGTATCGTTGTAAATATTGATTTGCTACGCCATAAGAGAAAATATCATAATATACGGAAAGTGAGAGCCGCGCAGGTTCAAATCCCGAACGAAACATATATTTCAATAATCTACAAATAATTTTTCCGTGTTTGGATGTATGTCCTTGTGAAATTTATGTGTGTAAGCTGACGTGAATAGACGTTACTTTTTAACGAAAGATCAAGATACGATATTCCACTTGATGGCAAGTGAATGGCGGGTGCATCTAGCCTCGTTTCTAAATTTGATTCAATTTTATATTTATAGTTAATAATATAGGTGCAGGAAGTCGATGGATGCAGGTGGTTAAGGAGCGTGTTATGTGGCATTACATGTTCGGCTGTGGACAAGTAAAGGTCTGTAATAATGAAGATAAAATTAAAATGATAAATAAATAAATTATATTAGTTTTTCCTATGAATTTACTAAAGAAAAGAAACGATAAATATTATGCGCCAAAAAGATAACTTAATAATGCTGTCTATGAAAGCATCTATATTTTTTATATAAAAAAAAAACAAATTACTAAAATGAGAACAGAACAATTCTTAGAAATTAATTACGTATTCTCAGTGCAAATGAGTTCTATTTCTGAAACGAGAAACGTAACGTGAATACTTAATGTAATCCTTGAAGCAACGAGGAAATGCTGACGTTATAACTGCCTTTTAAACAGTAAACGAAACGTATAATTATTTGCGCGCACTTTTGTTAAAAAAAACGGCGTCGCGCGGAGGGAAACTGACGCTCAGCTGGCGTTCAAATGCAGTATTTTTGAATGTTCCATTAAAATTCCAATTTATAGCTATGACTAGATTTCATGTCAATTTATGGCTCGTTGGTCGAGTCAAAATCAGGTATTGAGTTTTCGTGCCAAGAAAATCTCAGTAATAGCCCGGTGTAGGAATTTGGCGGTCTTTCCGTTTCTCGGTAAGTTCTTAAAGCCGTTGACCCTGCACCTGATCGCTCTCCAGAATTGCCGTCCCACCGGATTATGAAAGTGCGATAACGAAGAATACAGCTGTGCTTATGCATGCACTCGGACACTTTAATAATGTCTATATTATTAAAATACTACATATATTTTATCGTCGTTTATCACGTTTAAATACGCGTGGAATTTATTACGATTGGATTTTATGGGTTTTAATTCATTTTCTAATATAAAAGTAGCCTAAGTTACTACTTATAAAATGAACTATCTGCCAGTGTAAGTTCCGTCAAAATCATTCCAGCCGTTTCGAAAATGGGCAGACAGGAACAGACAGATAGACAGACAGACAAAAATATTAAAAATTGTGATTTTGTTATAAGTACCGTATATACTTTCGTATACATTTAGTTAAAAGCTGTTATTTTGACATTACAGACACTTCAATTTTATTTATTTATATAGATTATTATTTAAATATTATTTCTGCTTAAAACAATAAATTATTCTTTATATCGGCTTAATTTTTATAATATATTTATATTGTTTATTATATTTACGCGAGTGGCTCACATTGAATAAAACTAATTTAATAAGATTTTAATAGGTTTTATGCAATATGTTTTAATACACCATTTCTCTAGCCAAGATTTCACAATAACATAAAGCAGATAGTCAGTACTTATTCTTATAGTAAAACAGATGAAAATGGCGTTATTAGATTTTACGAGGCCACAGAATCTCTATAAAATAATAAATTTTAGCTGGCCTCATTAATTAAATATAACAAACTGATCACTAGTACGTATATACTGTATATCCTACCATTAATAAATTAATAAAATTTAAAAAAATGATTGCCGTGTAGTGGCGGTCAAGAATATCCACTACCCCATATCCTCCCGTGGGTGTCGTAAAAAGCGACAAAGGAAAACAGGCAGGAGATGGGCAGCAGCATATTCTTGATAACAAGAAACTAACAATAAAAAAAAAACTGCGGTTGACAACCCACTCGCCAAGCGTGGCAACTATGGCAAATACCCCCCTATGAATGTCAGTAACAAAGAAACGGCCCCCAGTCCCCGGCGGTCCCGCTATTCCTGGCTACGGTGGCGACCATGGTAACGGCGGGGCAGGGGGTGCTAAGAATCTCCGGTGGAGGTTCGGTTGCCACCTTAGACGACTCGACCTGGCAACGTACAACGCACGCACCCTGAGGACTGACGAGAAGATCGTGGAGCTGGAAGAAGAGATGGACAAGTTGCGCTGGCATATTATAGGATTATCCGAAGTCCGAAGAGAGGGGGAGGACACGGTAATCCTCGAATCCGGCAACTTGCTCTATCACCGGGAGGGCGACCATCTGTCCCAAGGAGGTGTCGGATTTATCGTCCACAAGTCTCTCGTTAACAACGTTGTAAAGATCGGAAGTGTGTCGACGAGGGTTGCGTACCTTATACTCAGAATCACCAAACGGTATTCGCTGAAGGTCATACAGGTTTACGCACCAACCTCGGCACACCCCGATGAGGAAGTGGAGGAAATGTATGAGGATATCTCTAGAGCCATGCATTCCTCCAAAACCCAATATACGGTGTTAATGGGAGACTTTAATGCAAAACTAGGCACAAGAGAGAACGGTGAGCTGAAAGTAGGGAAATTTGGAATAGGGCAACGGAACCCAAGGGGCCAGCAGCTGGCCGACTTCATGGAGAAAGAGGGACTCTTTATGATGAACTTTTTCCTCCAGAAGCGGCCCCACAGGAAATGGACCTGGTCGAGCCCCGACGGTTCGACAAAAAATGAGATTGACTTCATTATGACGACCAGACGACAACTGTTCAGTGATGTTTCCGTGATCGCGAGGGTGAAAACTAGTAGCGATCACCGAATGATTAGAGGCACACTGAACCTAAACGTTAAGTTGGAGAGGTCTCGTCTAATGAAGTCAACGCTCCGTCCCCCTCGTGCTCTAATCCAAAGTCGCGAAACCTTTCAGCTCGAGTTACAAAACCGTTTTCAGTGCCTAGAAGACTGCAATGAAGTGGACGATATGAATGACAAGCTCGTGGAAACTGTCCATGCGGTCGGAGCTAAGTTCTGCAAGACCCGCCGCAGAAGAACACAAAAACTCTCCGATCACACTCTTAATCTCATGGCTGTTAGACGGGAGATGAAGCTACATACTTCAACAGACTTGACAGCATACAGGCATCTGAACAGACAGATCTCCAAATGCATGCGGCGGGACTTACGCAACTTCAATACAGCTCGTATTGAAGAAGCGATCGAGCGGAACCAAGGCTCCAAAGTCTTTGCCAGAGATCTGTCTGCCAGAAAGAGCCAACTGTCAGAGCTGAAGACAGAGTGTGGCAGCATCGTTTCCGGGACACCTGAGATTTTGAGTGAGATTGAGAGGTTCTATGGGCAGTTGTACACGTCATCGTTGGAGCCACACGCAAGTGTGAGTGTGACACTATTCCGAAGATATCCCGGACGTCAGTCTGAGCGAGATTAGAATGGCTCTCCAGCACCTTAAAAACGGCAAGGCCCCAGGCGAGGATGGAATTACAGCGGAGCTTCTGAAAGCGGGTGGAAAACCGGTACTTGAAGTCCTTCAGAGGCTCTTTAATTCCGTCCTCCATGGTGGCATTACACCGGAGGCGTGGAGCAGAAGTGCGATGGTCTTGTTCTTCAAGAAAGGTGACAACGCTCTCTTGAAGAACTACAGACCGATTTCCCTTCTGAGCCGCGTCTACGTGCTGTTTTCGAGAGTCATTACGAATCGTCTTGCGCGCAGACTTGACGACTTCCAGCCTCCCGAACAAGCCGGTTTCCGAAAGGGCTTTAGCACCATAGACCACATACATACCCTTCGGCAAATTGTACAGAAGTCCGAAGAGTACAATTTGTCACTATGTCTGGCGTATGTGGACTATGAGAAAGCCTTTGATTCCGTCGAAATTTGGGCGGTGCTGCAGTCCCTTCAGCGGTGCCAAGTTGACTGTCGGTATATCGAAGTGTTGAAGTGCTTGTACAGTAGGGCTACGATGACTATCCGAGTACAGAACCAGAGTACGAAACCTATCCAATTGCAGAGAGGTGTAAGACAGGGTGACGTCATATCCCCGAAACTCGTCACCGCTGCATTGGAAGACGTTTTCAAGCTTCTGGACTGGAAAGGATACGGTATCAACATCAATGGCGAGTACATCACTCACCTTCGATTTGCCGACGATATAGTCCTTATGGCAGAATCGCTGGAGGACCTAAGCACTATGCTCAATGACCTCAATAGTGTTTCCCAACGGATAGGTCTTAAGATGAACATGGACAAAACAAAGATCATGTTTAATGTCCATGTCACACCTATGCCAGTAGTTGTTGAGAACACTAAGCTCGAAGTTGTTGACGAGTATGTTTACCTGGGACAAATAGTCCGACTAGGTAAGTCCAACTTCGACCGAGAGGTCAATCGACGGATTCAACTCGGCTGGGCAGCGTTCGGGAAATTACGGCACATCTTCTCGTCAGGTATACCTCAAAACTTGAAAACGAGACTGTACACCCAGTGCGTGTTGCCAGTGATGACATACGGAACTGAGACGTGGTCCTTCACTGCTGGCCGGATGAGGAAGCTCAAGGTCGCTCAGCGAGCTATGGAGAGGGCTATGCTCGGAGTTTCTCTGCGTGATAAACTTAGGAATGAGGATCCGCAGTAGAACCAGAGTAACCGACATAGCCCAACGGATTAGTAAGCTGAAGTGGCAATGGGCTGGCCATATAGCTCGAAGAACCGACAACCGATGGGGAAGAAAGGTTCTCGAGTGGCAGCCTCGTACCGGTAGGCGAAGTGTAGGGCGTCCCCCCACGAGATGGAGTGACGACCTGGTAAGGAAGTCGATGGATGCAGGTGGCTCAGGACCGTGCTTTGTGGCATTCTTTGGGGGAGGCCTATGTTCAGCAGTGGACTTGTGAAGGGCTGTAATGATGATGAATGATAATGAAAAAAATGATAACAATTTAATAAATCTATGATTGATCTCTTGATTAACCTCAGAAATGTATCTAATATCACAAGATAATAATACTGGAGTGTTCTTATCCAGTTGTATTTTTATTTTATACTTTAATAACTTAGAAATTTTAATATTAACTCTATCCTTCCAGTTAGAAGATATAACTAATGCCTTTTATTTTGTACCATTAACATCCTACTCGTACATTCAAGTGTTCAGTCCGGAGCTATTGTATTGAGAGTTCGCTAACAATTACAGATAGTTACCTAATAATAAAGTATATTGTAAACCTAGATCTAATTTCTACATAAATATAACATAAACACTCACGCCCGTCACACAGAGGGGTAGGTAGAGACTACGGACTTCCATTTATTTACGATCTTGACAAACCATTCTCGCGTCCTTTATATCCAAACCCACGCATACGTGCTCGTCGGTTAAGGATACTTTTAATTTTCCCCATATTCTTTACTTGAATTATTCGGTAACTTCGTCGGTAGACTTCCATCTAGGGCGTCCCTTGCCGACTTTACCGTTCACTTCTACAACATAAATTTGCTTTGTCTCTTTTTCCTTATTTATTTTTTATATGAAGTCATTTAAGTTCTATTCATGCTATAATAAGAATTCTTACTTTTATTTGCTATAATTACCATAAACTCATTGTCTTTGTTTTATAATTGCCACTTGTGTCTATCGAACAGTATTCTATGTATTTTATAGTATATATTTTATTTAATATACCATTGCCGACTACTCATGATGTGGATAAACTGAGTAGGTTTAAAAAATAAGTACTTTTTGGTGATTATCTTAAAATTAAATAACCCCATATTAAAATATCCTACCCAGACAAATCTAGGTATTTTGCTAATAAGTAAAAAATGCCTGAATTATGCACTGGTCACTATATCTAATGGAGGGCCACCCTACACTTCTCTTTACGGTTTTTTCATATAGTTTTTATATAGGTATGATTCGAAAATAGTTGTCGCACTCGTTCTAAAAAAAATTACCTGAATTAATTGATAAAGCTCAAACCTTTAGAGTCCCTTTAAAAGTTTTAAAAAATGTAGTTGAAAAGCTCATCTGGACTAAACCACCTGCAGTGAAAGATTTTTTTTTATTCTGAAAAAGGCTATGTGAAGTTATAAATTAGAATTAAAAAATTAATTTTTAGTGCATTTTCAAAGCGAATAATAATTTAAACGAAACTTTATTGCAGATTAATTATTCCAGTTAAAGATTCAATCATCTTAGACAGGCAGCATGAATTATAATTTAAAGACAACATTAATGCAGTCTATCGATTGTCCAGTACTAAATATAGAGCTGTCCAATGATATGTGGCGTCGGAAAATCCATTATTCATTCCCTCCCGACGTTGTCATATAGATTGGCATAAATAATGCTCATAGCTTCCGACAAGTAGCGGTATATACACCAGACGTAAATTACCCAGACCGGCGACGCACAGTAGCGACAAATACGCGGATCATCTGGTATCGCCATCATCAATCCTTCCGCCAGGCGTTAAGATTAAGGCAACGAGAGATGACCAGCAGTGGAAGTTTTGAGTTGTTTATGATGAAGAAAAATAATATATTAAGATATTTAATCACGAATCAGATCCATGTGCGCTTGTCACGCATTCCCTTTATGTTGAACAACACAGTTATTCTCTAAAACTTTCGTTATCATTACTTTTGATAGCCACGGTGAAATATCGATAAATCGGTGATTGTTTTTTTTTTTCAAGTTTTAAATAATATAATCTTTTACAAATAAACATTTAAAAAAATGTAAATCACCAAATGAATTGTCTACAAAGGAGAATGCCAGTTCGTGCCCCGCCTTGTACAAAAAAGGTAATAGTATGAAAAATAATCATACGAATTTTGAAGTTCTTTGTGATTAATCGTTATTTTGTACAACTTGCGGTAAATATTATTTAAAAAAAAAAGGAATTCAACGATTAATATTTACATTTCTAGTCTTTTCTAATAATATCTGCGTTCCTTTGTACGCAAAATACATACGTACGCATAAAGTATCAAACAATACCTATTTCTATTAAAATATATTATAAGTCTTTGTCATATAAGTCGATAATAATCATGATTTGCATTAGATAATTACTGAATAACGATCATCGATTTTCGTGCATTTTGTTAAATGATACACACGCGTCATTGTGTCAATATCGTAAGTTCGTATGTCAAATTAATTTCGAATATTTTCACACATTGACTAATTTGTGCTTGTGAAATATATTGATTATGATTATGTCACATTTTTGCTTGTGCTGTTCCCCGCTTTCTTTACCGTTGCACTTGTTCCTGCTTTTGCTGACGACTTATGCTTTTATTAATGTACGGACTCGATCACGCCTACTTATTGACTTACTGCTGATTACTACGGAATTCTGATAGTTGCATCCACGATGTTGAAGTGCACTAATTGTCATCTTTGCGCCGACAGGATGCAGGGGCATTTTGTGTCGTCATTTCGATTTACAATCTTAACCCTTCTTTCAACATGGATATCTTTGCAACAGTATTTAGTTTTATAGCTTTTTTATATAGTTGATAATTTGTGGTCCTGCCTTTGTCTTAAATTTGTTACTAATCTGTAAATATTTACATCTTCTTCAGACACATGTCATAAAAATATGTATCTTGAAAAATTGTTTCGTAAATAATATAACTCGTTTACATGACTAGGACTTAGATTTTATGAAAAACAGGTTGTGCTAGTCTTATATTGTGTAAGGACCTTTTAGATCCTATACAAGAGAACCTTTTTTCAATGTTACTAATTCTTATACTATTATGCTCCTTAAATTTTTATTTATATATGTCATTAGCGCCTAACAATTTATATTCTGAAATAACAATGAACTGCAACGAATGCTGTTCTGAAAACTAAGGTAAATTAAACGTAATTATTAAAGTAACGTAATTATTAAAGTCCAGTTTAAAAAAATAATATTTTATTGATATCTATGTATATTTATATCTTTCGTTTACAACTATATATTTAAACAGCCCAACCAGATGAGAAAATTTTATAGATAACCCAGATAATAATGACAAATAAAGTAGAAAAAAATGTTGCATACGGCATTCGTGCACACTACACTTTTGGGTGGGGCAAAGTTCCATAGAAAATCTGGCATTCTGCTTTAGTAACATGTGCAGAGATATTTAATTCAACATTATAAGATACAAACTTATAAGAGGAGTAACATAATGAAACGGCTCATTATTATTATTATTATTAAAAAATAAATAAATGCAATAAAAAGACATTTAAAATATCATTTACATAATATTTTAAACAATTTAAATGCATTATTAAATATAAAGTTCAAATATATTTATTTCGAATATTGAGTATTACATTATAGTAATGGCTTTATATTGTCTTTAAAAACTTTTAAATTTATTAAAACTCTGCTTAAAATATTCAAGATGCATTAAGCAATAGAAGTACAAGTCGATTATATTGCAATAATAAAGATAAATAACATTTGTAATATAATTGAAAAAATGGGTCAAAAATTTTCCGGAGATAATGTGGGTGTTCTTGTATTACTAGAGGGTGTTCATGTAATGATTGCTTATATTATAAAGGGTTGGGTTAAGGTGGTCGACTGAACGACTGCTAATAGTACTGTTGCACATTGTATAGTCCTATATTAGGGACTTATGATAGTGCGGTCTATGATACAAAAGCATTGATATAGAAGGTCTCTGTGATGCATAAGCATTATGATAGCAGAATTATGAATAAGTCCAATATAACAAAGACATACAGAATGGGGTCCTACATATATGCAATAAATGAAACCACACACTTGTTATCGCCTTTGCTGAAGATATACAAAAAAAATGAACGTAATCGGTCCCGTAATTAGGTCAAAAAGTAGAGTTTTAATTTTAAGCAAATTTGAACTCTCTATAGAATTGGGTCACTAAATCAATGATTCAATGAACTTGAATCCTTGAACATTAAAATGCGACGTTGCCACGTTGTGGAAAATATTGGTATTGCGACGTATCGACAGCGGTGTCTATTGTCGGCGTCCATAAACAAGCGGCACAAGGTACGCGGTGTACTTCAAAGGCGACGGCGCAAGTGCGCGCGCACCTTTGTCGTAGAGTAGGACACCTGTTATCGACGATTAGCTTCTTTCAAAAGGAGTAATAATCGATAAACAAAAAAAAATGTTTAGCTTTAAACACTTAGGGTATGTTTTTTTTAGAATTATCGTTTTGTTATGATAATTCTAAAAACACTACGACCTAAGTATTTATAGCTAAACTTTAAAACGTTTTTGCGAGATGGTTACGACAAATACTTAAAAATAAAAGGTTACGAATTAGCAACTGCATTTTGTAGAGATAAACAAAGAGGCGGAACTTGTATTTTGATACAGCGCAATATAACATACAAAGAAATTAATAAATTACAATATTATGCAACACCAAATACATTTGAAGCTTGTGGAATTGGAATTCCTGTACACAGATTGATTATAATATGTATTTATCGAACTCCCTCGTCAAACCCTACTATTTTCTTAGATAAGCTGGATAAACTTTTATATGACTTACTTGTCAGTCATAAGCCAAACATTAAGCTAGTTGTAACTGGTGACTTTAATATTAATACTTTTAAACAGGGAAATATTACAAATTTTTTTCAGGATTTATATCACAAATACAATCTAAGCAGTCACATTAAGGTACCGACCCGAAAAAAACTATTGTATAGACCATATTTTAAGCAAAATCACTGACGTAATGGCTACCATTCTACCTCTATACCTGTCTGACCATGAAACAGCGCAACTACTGGAAATCCCTATAAAAAGAAAAATTTTAAAGACTACGGCATATTTTATTGACAAAAAAGACTACTGAGCTGAGAACATACGGAAATATAGGGAATGTCTTATGAAGATATCTTGGTCTGATATTAGTTACAGACTGATAGAAATAACGCGTTTAATACATTTCATGAATTTCTATATTTAATTTATAATTTATGTTTTCCACTTATTAGAATAATGATAAATAATAATAATACTACAAACAATTGGATAAGTCGAGGTTTAAAAAGAAGTTGTAAAACTAAGAGATTACTCCGATATAGATACTACAGGAATAAATCAGAATTAAATAAGAAAAGTTACATCACATATTCAAAGATTTTGCAAAAATGTATTCAAATATCGAAAAGAAATTCTACTATAAAATTCATACACAAAAGCAAAAATAAATGTAAAGCTACATGGTCTGTAATAAAAAATGCAATCTCAAATTCAAACTTCGACCATGGCGTTACGGATTTGAAAATAAATAATGAATTGATTAAAAATCCTACTGACATAGCTTCGATTTTCAATAATTATTTTACTGATTTTCCTAACAATTTGACAATAATAAATAAACCAAACAGCTATACTAGTAATGAAAAATCACTATCTGACTCAATGTTTGAATGATAGAATGATAGAAGAAGTGGTTAAAAAAATCCTATCTCTTAATAACACTAACTCTGAAGGATATGACGGTATTAATACAAAAATAATTAAGAAGTCTGTAAATTAATTAGTCTCTATTTTGACATATTTAATTATCTTTTTCATGTGGTACTTTTCCTGAAACATTAAAATTGTCGATTGTAAAGCCATTGTTTAAAAAGGGTAAGAGAAATGATATTACCAATTATCGTCCAATTACATTAATACCAATTTTTTCAAAAATACTAGAAAAATGTATGTACAAAAGATTACTAGATTTTTGCAAGAAATTCAATTTAATAAAGAATGACCAATATGGCTTTCAAAAATAAAAATCTACAACATTAGCCACATTTAAGCTCATTAGTTCAATTTTAACAAAAATAAATAACAATTTTTAACCACAGAATTATTTATTGATTTATCGAAAGCCTTCGATCTCGTTGCGCACAGCATACTATTACGAAAACTGGAAATGGTCTGTGTCAGAGGAATTCCACTAAAATGGATATCTTCCTATTTAGCTAACCGTAGACAATGTGTCGTAATAAAAAAGAATGTAGCTGAGGAAATATTGTCCTTCTCATCGTCTTATAAAGATAACTAACATGGCATTCCTCAAGGTAGCGTGCTGGGTCCAATATTGTTTCTTCTTTATTTAAATGATATAACTCTAATCACCAATCATAAATGTACTCGTATTTTATTCGCGGACGATATTTCAATAATTGTAAGCACTGATAAGAAGCAAAACAATTCAATACGTAATCATGAAATTGAGATTAACAACACAATTGATACAATTATTAAACTGTTATACAGAAACAATTTAAAAATTAATCTTAATAAATTAACTTATATTTAATTTAATAAATCAACTTATATTCAATTTAATAAATAAAAACACACAAAATACAATTTTTATCTTAATATCGACAAATTAAACGAAGTAACACAAACTAAATTCCTAGGAGCAATAATAAATCAAGATTTAAGCTGGAAAGGTCACATACATCACTTATGCAGTAGAATTAACCAATTTGTTTATGCACTTAATAAAGTAAAAAATGTTACAGACAAAAAAACTGCTGTTCTAACGTATCACACATAATCTTTACTACGTTATGGTGTTGTAATATGGGGCAATGGTACAGATAAACAGAGATTATATACTGCACAAAAGAAACGCATTAGAGCTATTGCTGAAATTGCACCGGATAAATCCTGCAAACCAATATTTGGGAGCCTAGGTTTGTTGCCACTACCATCTCTGTATATCTACGAAGTTTGTAACTTCGTACATAAACATAATAATCTGTTTATAATGGCATATGATATGAATATAAGACTAAAAAGAAATGCAAATAGACTTGTATTAGATGATGTACCGCGATCAAACAAATATAGTAAAAGCTGTTTAACCATGTGTATTCGAATTTATAATAAATTCGAATACACATGGTTTAATCAAATCGAATAATAATAATTTATTTAAAAAAATTATTGACTTATCTCAATGAAAATCAATTTTATGACATCAGAGACCTATTTGTTAAATGTAAATGATATATATATATATCTTTTAATGAATTGATAATCTTTGTTTATTAATGATTTTGTATGTTTTAGTTTAATTGTTTTGTATTATGATTAGAAAATTTCATTTATATATGAGCTATTTATGTAAATTTGCATGCTATTCACAATCAAATAGCAAAACATGTCGTGCTTTAAGAATTGTACCATCTTTATCTGTCCCAGTTTTATGCAAATATATCTAATAAATAAATAAATATTTTTTTGTTTAAGTGTGTTCTTGTAGATTTAGAGATAATAAATTATTTTAACATGATAAAAAACCCATAAAAACAACCAATTAAAATAGTCATACATACTTACCCGTTGCCCAGGAAGTCACAAATCGGTAGTTTCGTAAGTTCAATTGTACAAAAATAAAGTTTTTTTTTTAACAATCAATAACTTGTCGATTGTTATCAAATCAAAATAACTTGTATTCAAATGTAGTAGGTAAGTAAGTGTAAAAAAAAAGTATCTTTAAACGATAATTGCACCTTGTGGTCGCCTTATTTATTACTTTTATTATTTTCTCCATTTTGGAATTTGGAAGTTTGGCTCCAGTTCACGCGCAATTTTTCCAGAATACAGGTGCGTGTCGCTGCTTACGCGCATCGTTATTATTTATCGTAAGATAATTATCGTATTATCGTAAGATAAATACAATTAGTCAAACAATTTGCGGTGAAATAGACACTTATTAGTTAATTGATTTTGTGTGTGTAAATAGTGTTTTTAAGTACGTTTCATTTTATTATTTTTACGTTTTCTAAACAGAGTGTTTACTTTACTGAATTTATTTTAATATTTATTTTGTTTGAAAATTTTCCTTTTTTATTTTACGGGTTTTAATTTAATATATAAATTTTCTAGACTTCTATGAACTAGTATTACTTGTGGTTTCATTTGTTGCATATATGTGGGACCCCATTCTGTTTAATAGTAAGGTCTATGAAATAAAGCAAACATATGGAAGGTCTCAAATATTGAAAGGAATGGGACTTGAAAATGATTATTATAGCGGCGTGTAGATTGCTTCACAGCGTCCGAGATCAAGGTATACTTGGACTCGTCAAACGATGTGTCCTAGACATATCATCTTAGTGCAGGTGATAAGCGGGTTTGTTGTAGTAATACGCCTTGCCAACTTGCCCGTTGATATCGCACACCCCTACCGTTTGTGGGCAGCGTCTTAGCGCAAAGCGTTATGATACGTCGGCTTTCGTATTAGGGTAAGTGTGTTTGGTAGTACTTATAAGTACAGCGGCCAAACTCAACTTCATGTCTAAGTACAATAGCGCTATGATACGTGAAGTTTTGGCTACTGATGACTTAGTAGCGTAATACTACGATATATTGGTGTTATTTTTAGATAACAACAGCACCGATTTTGTTACTAAAGTTGATAGGGATCATGCGGATGTGTTGTGAGGAGGCGCCATCCGTATGATAGTTCCGTTGATGCTTACTGCTACTTGCAGTATTGCGTCTTGTGATGGATCTGCGGGTGTGCTGCGCCTGATTCGGCGCATCTTGTGCTTCTGGTCGATGGAGGTACGCGGGTGGTAATGTCTGCTGAGATTCTATAGGGGATCTTGGGATGGTTTAAGCCCGACGATAGTCGTATTGATGCTTGTTGTGTTCTGTAGCATTGAGTCTCTGCGAAGCTTGTTTGGCTGGTCGCTATTTTCAAAAGCGCTCTCTGCGTCTAGGTTTACATCTCCTTTGGAGAGAACGCGTTGATTGGTTGGCACTCACTGCCGCACTCACAAGTGTAATAGGGATGATTTAATGTTCTTAAACTTTTTTGAGCCCTGTCTTCGTGAACGGGTTTCTTTAGCTTATAAGGCACCATCAACAGCTTTCGATTGCACTCGTCAATATTCATTCTTCCAAGAGACACCTAAAAAAACCAAGTTACTATAACAACACAACGTAAATAATGGTCCTAATTAAGATGATTACGCCATAAATTTAAAAACGGCCTATATTTTAGCATTTAGAAAGATCAATATATGATTAATATACTGGTCACGTAAATTTGATAATTTTTTATATATTTTATAGATATAGATTCTAACGAAAGAAATCAACTCTCAAAAACTCAACTCTCGCAATTCAACCTACCAGTTAAATGTTAACAACAAATTAACTGAATCAGATCACGACGTTGCAATGGTTTTTGAGAAATATTTTACTGATATTCCGATATTGACCACTAAGTCACTGAATTCTTATCCTGCCGTCGGCAAATCATTACTTAAACAAAATGTAAATGCGTGTACAAGGAATTTTACATTTCATAAAGTATCATCAAAATATATTGTAAAATATTTAAAAACGGCGGATCTGTGGGGGATTTCCGTTAAAGTTATTGCGTCTATATTAGCTACAATCGCGCTTCATTTAGCTATTATTTTTAATACTAGTATCGAATCTAGTGTGTTTCCTGATTTAAGGAAGTATAGTAAAGTAATACCTTTATTTAAATCTGGTAGTACATTAGACCCCGCCAATTTTAGACCTATTTCTGTACTACCAACACTTAGTAAGATTTTTGAAAAAATTATTCTTGATCAAATGTTAAATTTCTTTAATATAGATAACTTACTTCATAAAAATCAATTTAGTTTCACATGGCGTCGCTCGACAATTAATGCCGATGTTGAACTGATTAAATATATATTTAAGGCATTGGATAATTTACAGGATGCTTTGGGTATATTTTGTGACCTATGCAAAGCGTTTGATTGTGTTCACCATGAAACATTAATCAGGAAACTTCAACACTACGGTGTAAGAAGTGATGCCCTTAAATTAACTATTTCATATTTAAATAAGAGAACGCAAAAAGTTGTCATTAATAGTATGAGCTCTTCCGGATCGATGGTACTAAGGGGCGTGCCCCAAGGTTCAATTCTCTGCTCCTTTCTGTTTTTTGTGTACATTAATGAATTACTTTACATAGTAGACGACAACCATATGTAGTATTATTTGCAGATGATACTTCTTAAATCTTCCAATTAAGTCGACAATTACTAAAATATGACGAAGTAAATAATGCTATATCTAAATTAGTAAATTTGTTCAATGTTAATAATTTCCATTTAAATTGCACTAAAACAAAATGTTTGAAATTCATGATTCCAAATGTCAAACAATGAAATACTAATATAATTTTAAATGAGGAGAAACTGAGTCTTGTAGATATCACCATTTTTCATGGAATCACAATAGACGCGAAGCTTCAATGGAGCCCCCGTATATCAAAACTAGCAAGCAGACTTAGTTCTGCAGCATATGCTATAAAAAAGATTAGAAGTCTTACCAGTGTTGAAACAGCTAGACTAGTTTACTTTAGCTATTTCCATACCATAATGTCGTATGGTTTTTTTTTCTTTAGGGACACGCAGATGACATGAAATTATATTTTTTGTACAGAAGAGAGCTATAAGTGCAATTTATAATATAAAGCCTTAGCTGCGACAAAAATTTAAGGAAATTAATGTATTAACTTTAGCCTATCAATACATTTATGAAAATGGAATGTACGTACACAAAACTAAAAGTAGTTTTACAAAAATAAGTGATATTAATTCTGTAAATACAAGCAACAGACAGAAGCTAGTAGTACCAGTTACTCGACTCCATCGAGTCAATAATTTATTCTTGAGGCGATGTATACGCTTTTACAATTAAATTCCAGAAAATATACAAAATTTGACCTGCTCAAAGTTCAAAAACTTTATTAAACTAAGTTTGTATAAAAAGGCTTATTATAATATTAAATAATTTATGGATGATAATAACCCATGGAAATGAGGTGATCACTACGAAGTTATTTTTAAATTGTTATGTTGTTAATATGTGTGACCAAAAGAGTGACTTTCAATAAGTATTATTTATAATCTACATTGAAAAAACCTTTCTATTTCTCTTTCCGTTTCTTTTTCAATAGAAGGGAGGGGGATTGTTAAAATAAGTACATAAATAAAAAATACAACTAACCTAAGGGCGAATCGGTTCACAAAAACAGAAGAATTACATCAATATTATTGAAGGAACAAGGTACATTTAACTCGATTCATTTCCTAAAATTTTATATACCTCACATTTTAATCAAAAGCGATCAGCGTGAAAATCTATGTTCAGTTTACACTGAATATTTTAGTTATACCCCAATCATCCCCAGGGTTAATTAAGACCTTCGTCAACTTTTTTATTATTGCAACTAAATATCTAGAGTTTAAAAAAATAGTTCTCACTGAATTCTTTTGATTGAAATTATAACTAACATCTTAACATTATTTTTTTTTAAATAAGAAGAGGAAACTTACTTAAAACGTATCGCGACACAGAATGGCTATTTATTATTACATACATATAACAAAAGAGATAAGAGTTATCTCAGGGTATGGGCGTTCGCATCCGCAACGGCAGTACTGAAATTTATAATTGTAAATTTAAGTGCGAAGTAGACACTGTCTAGTGTCTGCTTAGGAATATCAACTACCCGATATCATGCCCTAGGTGTCGTAAGAGAGGCAACTAAAAAAAATTAAAACAGGATATGTACAGCACCATCTTCTTGCTATAAATAGTAAAAACAGCGGTTGTCAATCAGCATGGCAACTATGGCAAAATGCTCTCTGTGATTGCAATTTATGAGGGAGGATTGTGTTCAGCAGTGGACTTTTGACATTGTACTGAATAAATGAATGAAATTTAAGTACTGATATACCATGTTTTTGGCGATGAACGGACGCTTTGTACGTGGTAGAGCCACGCTGCAGCTATATTAATAGTATAGTTGTAGCACGAATGGGTCGGCTCGACCGGGGAAGGACCATGCTATCACAGAATACCAGCGTAAAATAGCAGCTTAATGCTGCTGTGTTTCATATGGTAAGTGTAGAAAACCAGAGACCCATTTTACTGGAAAAGAGGCATTCTATCTTAGTCCTCACGGCTCACAAGTCATCTGCATTTTAATTCGCAAACGAAGATAGATGTGGATGTCTATGGGCCACAGCAGCCATTTACCATCAGGTGGATTGTGTGCTCGCTTGTCACCCATATTCTATAAAAAAAATATCGTGTGAGAACATACATGTCTGAACGCATAAGTTAATGTAGCAGAGTGGCGGAGATAAGAGGAAGCCTATTTTTACTTTTGTATATGTTTTTACTTTACTTGACTATATTATGTCAAAAATATTATTAGAAGTGAATATTTAAATTTTATATTTATACTTTTCCTTCAATAGGACTTACTGTGCCATTTTTATTTTGTTTATCTCTAGTAAAATTCAATTTTAAAATATTTTATAGAAGTAAGAATCAAATATACTGTTGTTCACTTACATTACTTACTACGTTACGTTACTTACTTTTATTTTAAATATTATATTGAGGTAAGGGGGAAATATATTCTGTGTTTAAATCATCCATGTACTTGATTGGTTTATGATAAAATAACTTCTTACAAGTATAAAATTTTTAAACTATTACTGTGTGAGTTGTAACAATATAAAATCTGAACAAAAACAAAACAGCTTTATTGAGTGTTCGAAATGCATATTCTATAGGCAAGTCCTTGCCTATTTCGCCTTGCACTAGCACAACACAGCACCTAAGGCGTTTATCGAAGCGTCTGTGGTTAGTATGAATTCCTTTGTAAAGTTAGGATATTGTAAGATTGGCGGATTCGTAAGAAGATGTTTACATTTACTGAAGGATTGTTGTTGGGTTTCAGCTCATATAAAAGCAGTGTCCTTTTTAAGAAGGCTAGTTAAAGGTTTGGTGAGTTTGCTGAAGTTAGAAATAAACCTACGGTAGTATCCTGTAAGACCTAGAAATGCTTTTATATCTTTTACACGATTTAGGAATAGGGAATTCTTGAACTACCCGTATTTTATCGGGGTTTGGTTTAACGCCTTCGTTGGAAATGATATGGCCAAGATTAGCAACTTCGCGTCTAAGTAATATGTCTGGTTGGATATTTAGTTCATATTATCTAATTCTAGAGAAAACTTCTTCAAGTTTTTTTTTATGTTCTTGAAGACTAGAAGCATATATTACTATATCATCAAGGTAAACGAAACATCTTTCACCTTGTAAGCCATATAAAACGGTGTCCTTTATTCGTTGAAACATCGCTGGCGCGTTTTTCAGGCCAAATGGCATTTTTTTAATATTTGTAATGTATACAGTAATAAAAGCTGTTTTAGCAATATTTTTTTAATCTACTTCTAACTGATAAAAAACTGAAGGGAGGTCCAATGTGGTAAAATATTGAGAATGACCTAATTTGTCTAAAATGTCTGATGTTATATCTGTCTCCTACTGTGACTTCATTTAACTAGCGGTAATCAATGATTAATCGCCATTTCTGTTTCCTCGATGCGTCTAGTTTTTTAGGAACAACCCAGACGGGGCTACTCGAAGGAGATGAGTTTGTCTGACATTTTTTGGACTTGTGATTTACTTCTTGTTCGTGTACTTAAGGAAAGCGATAGGTTTTTGTGTGATTTGGAATGTCAGTATTGGTAGGTATTTAATGTTTTGTATGATGTAAATGTGAATGTAAGTGAGTCGTCTTCGATGAAATATATGTCGGGATATTTGAAACAATTTTATCTAATGAGTTCGACTCTTCTTTGTTTAAATGTTCGTGTCTAATAAGGGTGAGTACTTGGTTTTGTCTATTGGTGTCAGATGTGTGATTAAGATTGTTAATGAAGTGGTTATAAATGTTGTTTGTTTGTTGATTTCGTTGGTAAGTGAGAACTTCGATGTTTGGAATGCTAATTACTTTGTCGGATTTGTTTGTATTTACACAAGTGATAATAAATGAGTCGTTTTTGATTTCGACTAATGCATTGGGAATAACAATACCGTTATCTATTATTTGTTTTTCAACTATTGCTGTCCCGGCGGCTAGAAAGGAATTGGTTATTAGAGTCAATTATATTTTTAATGATTTTCGTTCAAATAATGTAAGTTGTAGGATCTGTCACGTATTCTCATAGTTTTGGATTGAATGTAAATGCTGCAATTATTCTTTATCATTAAATCGTTACCCAGTATACCGTCTGCTTTAATGTTAAGGGAAGTGACATGGAAACTATATTAAGGTAGGTAATCTAGGGATATGTCGGTTGTGCCTGAGGTTGTTTTTGAGTTTTGGTTACCGGAAATGCCTACGATTGACAGGATGTTAAATTTATTTAAGGGTGACGAAGCTATTTATCCTTTTTTTATAACAGAGATTCCTGGTCCGGTATCTATGAGAAATGTGACTGGTTTGCCTTCTATGTGAAAAGGGCAGTGTAAGAGGTTATCGGGTGGAACATCATTTAAGGCGAATATGGCAAAAGATCTTGTATTAGATTTGGATTAAGGAGGTTTTGATTTAGGCTTTTAAGTTTTCAAACGTTTATTGGAAACAGTGGAATCAGTGGATATAGTAGGTGCAGTGGTCTTGAAAGGATCAGTGGATATAGTGGGTGCAGTTTTCTTGAAAGAGTCAGTGGATGTTGTAGAAATAGTAATAAAAGAGTCAGTTGATGTAGAAGGAATAATAAGCTTTGGAAAACCAAGCGTTTGGGGCTGGCTACCCCGTTCATAGATTTCCGTTTGAGAACTAGAATTTGTGAGTACTGAGTGATGTGTAGTAACTAAGTCGCTAGTTTGTGTATACGCATTTTTCAATTGTGTCGATACTTAAGCGGTGATTTGGAAGGAACATTGTTTGTTTGTGTGGTGTGATCTCGATGGTTTGGCGGTTGAGAACGCCTTCGAGAAAAAGGATTCGATTTGCTAGAGTTTATATTTGTAGTTAAGATGCTCTCCCGTCGAATTCGGTACGTTTTTACTTCGTCTTTACGCGATTTAAGCGAATGATTTACGCAAGATCCTACCGACAGCGCCAATTTTTAAAAAAAACACTTTCAAAAATAAATTTATTTAATACTTTTAAGCTAACTTAAAATATAGTAGCTGATACAGAGAACTTGGGAAAGGAATTATGTTGAGGGATCGAAAAATTTGGTTAAATGAGTCTAAGAAGCTGGGAGGTGGGGTTAAAGATAGGGGAACAACATCGTTCTTCGTGCTATCGTTAACTTATTCTAAGATACAATTAGGAATGGAAAACTATAAACATTTGCATATAATATTACAATCTTATTAGTTTAGCTTCTAAGAAAGTAATTTAGCTTTTAACTAAATAAACAATATAAAGTATGCGGGACTTATAACATAATATAAAGTGAATAATATCTATGACATAACACCATCCTATATATATATATTTATTAATAATAGAACTCATCGTAGTCATGTAATCACTTAGTTAAGGAAGTCAGTATCGCACTGAAATATTTTTAATACATTATTGTAATGTTATAGTAATAAATGTCATTAAGACATACCTATATTAAATAGTTTTAAAAAGCTTCAGAAACTTCACTAACTACTAACAATAATTAATGCAAACCAAAAATATCTAAATAAATTCGCAGCTAATCGCTAGCTCGCAATTAGACTTTGTGAAGTACATAAAATGAATTGGTGCACTAAATGATGTCTTACATGATACCGAGCTCCCAATGCCGATTCTATTCGCGAATGTGGCAAAATTTATTTTCTTGTAAATAACATCATTGATAGGAAGTTAAATTTATAATAATTATAAAATTTATTTTATTTGACGTATACAAAAAAGCGATTATTTCATCCAATGTGCTAATAAAATACGTTACACAATACCAAACATATTTCATTATATTCTACTGCACACTAAAACTTCACAAAAACTATTCAAAACCAATTTTTCGGTTAAATAAACGGAAACGAACTGTTGGATTTAAAAGCTCTGTTCTTGTAGTTTTATCTAAGAGCTGAATTTAAATTGAAAAGTGATTCAAAGTAATTGAAAATTAACTTATCGAAAATATTATAATTTAAGAACAGTGATTGTCATTCTTTTTAACCGATTATTTCTTTGAAATTCATTTTAAAGAATTAATAGACTTTTAAATTTATATAATAGACTAGCCTACAGTAACATAATCTATGATAGTTTAAGGCCAGAACGTGATACTAACTTCAAAGCAGTCACATTGAAGAGTCACGCTGCAGCTAAATTATGGCTGCAGGATGAATGCTCCAGATCGGCTAAGGACACATTCTCGCAAAATTTCAATGTAAAATAGTTGCTTTATGCTCCTGTATTTCATTATAGATCTATCTATAGGCCACTGGATGGGCTATGTCATTTCGGCACAGAGTAAGTGGTAGGAAAAACAGTTTCTAGTACAGAAGGCACACTGAAAGTTCTGCACTCCTGATCGCTCATAAATATTTGACTTTGGAATGTTATATTTTTTTAAACATGAGAAACTCATATTTAATTAAAATATTGAAAAGTGGCGTGTCAATTGTTTTCATTACAACTTGAAGTTCGTCATACGTAGCAAATTCGGAACTAACGTGAAAAGATTTTAGAGCGATTTTTTATGAATTTAAAAGTTCACTTTGTAAAATTGAATGGCTCGCTTTCAAAATGCTTTTAGGAGGAAAGCACTTTATTTGAGCATCGTAAGGCGTGGGTACGCAATAATTAATGGTAGCCGTGTTTCTATCCGTGATTGCCAATTTAAAAGGAACCGGTGTATCACATAAGAAGATATTCGAGGACATTTGAGTAATAATATGAACCTAATTTAAAACATTTTATATCAACATGTAAAAGTTAGATAACTTTGTTGCCGCTTGATTCCTTATGAACTCACTCCAGAACAAAAACCAGCTAAGTTGTTTGATGTAAAAAAAAGTGTTTAAGTATGAACACAGACATTTAAATACTGTGTGTGGACATTGTGACAGGAAATTAAACATGGAATATTGTTACATGCGAAAAAAAAGAACAGTCACCTAGTCAGTATGGACGTAAGAAGGCGACAATAAAACAACAAAAGAGGCGGGCAAGAAATGTGGGGAAAATAACAATTGCGGTTTATTCTCTCTGATGTGTACAGTTTGCACGATCCTATGATCTAATTTGCACGATTCAATTAGTGGATTGGATTTTAGGGAGCCAAAAGTGGCCGTGATTGCTTTCAACTAGGACGTGGAAAATATAAGGTGAGCTTAATGGAACTAATGGTCCTCATGTTTTCAAAAATGGGTTAAATGAATGAAGAAGAGCTTGAAATTTAGTGTAAAATAATTTGTAAATCAGTAAATATATTAATTTATCTATAAATGATTTTATATTTATGAGTTTCGCAAAACTTTCAATGATATTATACGTGGGTACCCCATGTAGTGTGTAATATGTACGCATAGCATGCTACAATAGAGACTGTTCTCCTTAAAACATTAAAACCTCTACATTTTTACAAAAACAACAAAAATTAGAACAAAAATTGAAGATTTTTATACTGGCATATCATCGATGAAGGCTGACTTATATGCAATAACGGAAACAGGATGTTACCAGTCTATTCAAGACGCAGAGTTAATTCCACCAAGTTACACTATTCTTCGCTGTGATCGAGCGGATGGCCGCAAGCAGGGAGGCGCGTGTCTTGTGGCCACACCGCAATTTGAACTACGGCAAGTTCTCGGTCCGAGTGATGTAAACATAGACGATCATGTCTTTGAATTAGTATGTGCGTCTGTTTACTTAAAAAATCATTTTTTGTTTTTATTGTGTGTAGTTTATATTCCGCCTTGTGGTAAAGATAATGAGTATATGGTAATGTTCAGAATAATAGAAAATCTATGTGCTTGTTATAGAAAAATAATAGTGATAGGTGACTTTAATCTTAATTCATGTTCGTCAAATATAATAAATTATTTTGACTATTTTATATCATTCTGTGGATTCGTTCAGAGTAACACGGTGAGTAACTGTGACAATAAATTGTTGGACTTGGTCTTGAGTTCATTTGAGGATGAAGATTGTGTGAAGGTTCGAGCTTCAGAAACTAGTCTTGTGAGGGTGGATGAGTACCATCCTCCACTGGAAGTGACAGTGACTGTTTCCTCGCCAACCACCGGGAATCCGCCACGGACACCTACATCCCCCAGTAATGATACAGGTACCTTACAATGGAATTTTTACAAAGCTGATTTTTTATTATTATATTCATCAATATTTAACATAGACTGGACCCCAATTTATTCATTAGATTTAGAACAAAGCTTAGATTATTTTTACAAAGAGATTAACTTAGCATTAGACAAATGTGTACCAAAAAGAAAAACAAAACGGGTAGGCTCAGGTCGGATATACCCTGAATGGTATACTAGGGATATTATTAATTTAATAAAATATAAAGCTACGTCCCATAAAAAATATAAAAAGACACGATTAGTCACTGACTATATAAAATTCGCTGAGTTGAGAACTAAAGTTAAAAATATGCTAGTAACTGCACATAACCAGTATAAGCACTGCGTGCAAAATAATCTCCAAAGAGACCCAAAATCCTTTTGGAATTTTGTTAATTCCAAAAGAGGTAATCTAAATCCAAAAAAAATTTTAAAAAATGGGGAGGTTTTGACCAACGAGCATTGTGCCATTGAGTTTGCAAAATACTTTCATTCGGTGTATACTACACACAGACCAAACTTGAATGTGAGTAAGGCTATCATTAACGCCGGAGGGGATAACGGGGCAGCGCGAATTCACTTGAGTCAGTTGCAACTTAAGGACATACTGACCGCACTTAAACAACTTAAGCCAAAGAAATCTGCAGGACCAGACGGGATACCACCTTTTATCTTTAAAGATTGCCATTCTGCGCTAGCAAAACCACTACTTCACATTTACAATAACTGTTTAAACCAAGCTAAGTTTCCGGAAAAATGTAACATAACGAAGGTGGTTCCCATTCCAAAAGGAAATATAGCGACCAGTGTAGAGAACTTTAGACCGGTAGCAGTGCTGTCTACTCCAGCCAAGGTATTTGAGTCGGCTATATACAAAAGCGTATATCAACAGATAAACACACAGCTATCGGAAGCGCAGCACGGGTTCAGATCTGCTCGGAGCACTGCGAGTAACCTTCTAGAGCTTATGGCCGATATAATACCAGTAGTAGATAGTGGAAGACAAGCTGATACTGCTTATTTTGATTTCAAAAAAGCATTTGATTTGGTAAATAATGACATATTACTAAAAAAAATGGCAAAATTTGGTTTCACCCCACACTTATTGAGATTTTTCGCTAGCTACATGACAGATAGGCAACAGTATGTAACATATGAGGGTCATAAGACCAAACCATATTTTACCTGGTCTGGTGTGAGTCAGGGGTCGAATCTAGGACCTTTGGAGTTTTTAATCATGATAAATGACTTACCCAATGTTGAGAAGAAATCAAAATGTTTATTATTTGCGGACGACCTTAAGTTATCAATGAATATAGGTAGTTTGGAGGACTGTGATCGTCTCCAAGACGATATAAATAAAGTTGTTGAATGGAGCAAAGACAACAAATTACAATTTAATACCGCTAAATGCTTAACAATATCTTTCACGCGCAAACATATGCCCATAGGGTATACATATTACATTGACAGGACACCTATGTCTAGGGTAATGCAAGTCATGGATTTAGGAGTAAAATTTTCTGCTGATTTAACGTTTAAGGATCATATTGTTGATACATGTAAAAAGGCTTTTAGAACTCTAGGTTTTACGTTACGAACGGTTAACGGTTTCACAAATGTGCAAGCTATTATAGCTTTGTACAACACACTAGTTCGCAGTCATTTGGAGTGTAATTCAATAATTTGGGCTCCACATGAGAAGAAGTACGATCTAATGCTAGAGAAGGTACAAAACAAATTTGTAAGGTATTTGTATCTCAAGTTATATGGGGTGTATCCTTTTTACCCACTGCAATACCCCACATTATTTGTTCTGGGTATGGTAGAATACAATCAGCTCAGGGTAAGGAGAGAACTTAGACTAGTTTCATATATTTTTATGGTCCTTAGGAGTAAAATTATTAATGAGAATATGTTGAAAAGATTAATATGGCGGCGGCGTCAGCCAGACCTACTGGCCGTCCCTAGATGTCGCACTAACTTACTGCGAGAGGCACCCTTGACGCGAGCTTTTAGAACATTAAACCTGATCGACAGAAAATCAGATTTATTCTTTTGTACTCTGAACGAATTCACAAAACTTGCTTTATGGATAATTAGTTATAAGGTAGTATAGTAATATAGGTAATATATGATTGTAGATAGTGCTTTATCTATCGCATTGGGTAGAAACCTGTAATGTTAGATATAAGTTGGATATAAATAAATAAATAAATAAAAATAAATTTTGTTCGCAACTAATAAATAAATGAATAAGGGGGAAATAAAATACCAAACTCTGAAACGTTTTAGTGGCAAGTAGTTTATTTTTAAAATCCAAAATTCACTAGTGAGGAGTGATTCAATCAGCTGCTGTAAATAAATTGTTGAATTTTAGTGTTCCGCTTAGACATAGTAAATACGAGGCTGCCACTGAAGAACCTTTTTTCTCCATCAGTTTGGTTCTTCGAACTATATAGCTTAGCCATTTCCACTTAACCTTATTGATTATCAGTAGATATAGTGACGACCTAGTATGACCTGCTGAGCGTCTATTGATGCTCAGGACCTTTTTTTCTGGCATTAAGTAGAGAGGCCTATGTTCAGCAGTAGAAATATGAATGGCAGCAATCATGATGATTACTGTAAATAGACATCCCTATCGACTAACATTTTATGAAAAATATTGTATGTGCTTCTAAAATTACAAATTCTGGTACCTAGAAAAGAAAACATATCATATACCTGGTATTATGATATGTTTTCTTTTTTTCATAATAAATGCCATATTTGATTAATAATAAATGAGAGAGAAATCACTCATTCTGATGAATCACTAATCTATATCAATCATAAATCATCACAGTATGCTTGTCGGAACACACGTTAAGTTACGGTTCTGATGCACAAATTATTTTTAATATTCAGTAAGGTTTAAGTGCTACTTTATGCTATGTTCATTATAATGTCAACCAAAACCACTTTTTGTATGCTTATTGATAGCTTTTGTTACTATGTCTTATACATTTCAAATAATCCATTTAAAAACTTAAGGTGGTCGTGTTGGTGCATTTAATACATTATTAATAGTTGTATTAATATATTTACATTTATATATATATATATATATATATATATATATATATATTTATATATATATATATATATATACATATTCTAGTTTATTCGTACTTTGTTACCTTCGTTTATCATTATTAGTTTACTTATGCTGAACTACCTCCAATATATTTATCTCTGCTTAGCCTAATGTTTGACTGGGAGGAATGCCTTAAGGTACGATTTTTCTTTTGTGCATATAAGCTTAAATAAATAAAATAGATTGATATGGGAACACCAAGGAAAACAGTGTTTCCTCTTTATAACCCATTTTAACTTTTTAAATTATTCAACTAAGATAAAAAGAATGCCTAGTTCATTAAAATAAAATATATGCGTGTAATTGTATACACACTGACGAAGCGTTACTTCTTTACGACATAACATTATTCTTTTATTTTATATATAAGTAAGTTAAAGCATAGCATACTCATACAGCCACGGCGGTGAAATGTTACAAGAACACGTGACATGAAAACGAGACGTTTTTGTTTTTTAATTCCGTTCCAAATTTCTCCACTACTTCGATAAAGAAAGTGGTTTTTAAACGTGTTTTACAGACGCTCACGATTATATTAACTTGTCCTTGACAGCGGAACCTTAAAACATTATATTAGCAATTTATGAAAATTGTTAAACTTTTTTAAAGATATTTCCCTAAATATATTTTGAAAAAAGTAAAGAGTTCAAGAGTAAAATGGCTTAATTATATCCTTATCTACGGTTTCCATGAGAATGATTTTACTTTGACGAAAGTAGTTAAGATAATATTTTAACATTGAAAAAAAAATTATGTTTTTAAATTACATTTTTGAATGACCTCTACAAAAATTACTTCATTACATTATAGGATAATTCAGACAAATTCGAGTTATAACTGGATTTTCGCGATATTTAGCTCATGGGGAATTCCACTTTCTCATTGAAGTTTCTTAAAAGTTTGCTCGATAAGAACTTCCCATTTATGGAATAAGTATGCTGTCCTATCTATACATTTGTAGTTTTTATACGTAGAGTCATGCTACAGCTGTTTCAATAGTACAGTTGAAGCACGACTGGGTCCGTTCGACCGGGGAAAGACCACGCTCTCACAGAATACCAACGTAAAATAGCAGCTTAATGCTGCTGTGTTTCATTTGGTGAGTGTAGAGAACTGGAGACCCTTTTTACAGGAAAAAAGGCATTCCATCATAGTCCTCACGGCTGACAACGCATCTGCATTTTATTCGAGAACAAGGATGTATGTATGTAGATGTCTATGGGCCACAGCAACCACTTACCATCAGATGGACTGTGTGCTCACTTGTCACTCTTATCCTATAAAAAAACATTTGGTAGGCACTATAATAATTTTTTTTAATTTCATTTGCTAAAGATGTTAAGAATAATTTGTGTATATTAGTAACGTTAGTCCAACTAGAGGAAATTAAAACAGATATAAAAAAAGTTTGCACGTCAGATAGGTTGACTAAAATCGATATCGAAATATAAATAGAGGGCATAATGCATAGTGGTCCTATGTGACTATCGCATTTTGACGTGAAGGAACCACTACTGTAATAAAAGCATCCTCTCCTAAGGATACATGTGATAGATCTCCGGTAACTGACGTGCAAACTACGCCCTGCTGAGTCATTCTGCCTCAGCAGAAATCGAAGCAGGCGGTCTAAAATACTGGTGAGCAGAGTCAATCCGACAAAAATCAGCTAGATATTATAGATGAAAATAGCGCGAAAACCGATAAAAATACTTGTCTTTACGATTACATCGTAAGATCATACCTAATTTCAACATAACTTACAAAATGTTTTGTAACTAACAAAATGTGTGTGATTTGTCGTCTTATATGAAACATAAGTTTATAAAAAATAGGCTATTATATGTACACAAATATAAGTGTGTGCAGCAAAATATATGTTGTATTTGTTGTTATAAGTATGTTTATTATATAATAACATCATTTTTGGTTTCATTGTCTATAATAAAAGAAGAAAAAACAATTACATTATGAAACTTATAATAATAGAGAATCGATACTGTTTCGACTTGATATTAATAAGCAATGTATAAACCAACTTTAGTTTAAAATTGTACAAAATTTAGATAAACAAGAAAACATAACATAAAAAAGAAATTAATTAATTTATTGAGACTTTTATGCACAAAAAATAAAATCGCACATATGGCGTACTTAATGCCTTAAGGCATTCTCTTCCAGTCAACCATTATGGGGCCTATACACCATCCGCCATAATTAAAAATCACTTAATGGGCCATGATTGTCACAATCGTCGCGGGGCTGCCCATACAATCGTGCATCCTACATATTTGTATAGTCTGCCCGAAATGGACGTTGAAGCAGTAGCAGCTGCCGCGATTTATTTAATTAGTTTATAATATACACATTCTTTAAATTTACAGCATAAAAGAGTGAGAAAAAAAGGAAGCAAAGAAGGTGGATGTTAACTATACACCAAAACAGAACAAGGTTAGTAAGTAAGTTTATAGGGAATCGGCGATCATGTAGACGCGCGCACGATCATGGCCGTACTTCCTTTGATGTTTGTCCGTAAAACCGATACAGCGGCCATTACGCTCGATCATCACCGCTCATGGGAAATTATAGGCTATTATGTCCTCTACACGATCGTGATCGCTAGTATATATCCATCGTGGCCGATGGTGTATAGACCCCATTAGGCTAAGCAGATATAAAAATACTAGCTGTGCCCCGCGGTTTCACCCGCGTCATCACGTGTCAAAGATACGCGACATGACCTAATTCAAGCATTTTATAATTGCAATTAAATATTTTATTTAATAGCAATGTATGGAAAAATTGGCATAACTTATGGAGTACTTTTATCTGTCGGCATATTATGTATGATGTAGAGCGAAGTTTTACCCATTTTCCCTCCCCCTCCCGGTTGAGCGTCCCCCCCCCCCACGTCACAGAAAGTGACCCGAAGCACGGTTTTTTCCAGTTCTAAAGAAATCCGTACACGAAACATGAAAAGTGTGTAGGCATGAAATGATTCTTGAGCTATCAAACTCTTATACTTATTAATCAATAAAATTTTCAAAATACCATAGCATCGTGAAATGCAAGAGTTCAGAAATAAAGATGTAACTAATCATTGTCATAAAAGTACTCAATTAATTTTTAATTTATTTTAGCTTTAATGAATAAACTAACCTCGCTCATAGAAGCTTTCGATACTGGCTTCTCGCAATTCTCACCAGGCGGCTAGGGTTTTAAATGCGTCGTTCGCGCGCCCAGCCGAGTATTGAATTATTTTAATTTTACGTTATTTATTAAGCGTTGCGTCCAAATAAAATGGTATAAAGAACAAAGTTTATCTTCATAAAATTGTCTTGATGATGAAGTAACTTTCGTTCGTAAGGATAAATAAGCCATGCCTAATAATAACGCTCATAAATCACTTTTTAATTTTCAATATTTTTTTGTATCTCGGACTTTTTTTAGACGGAGTAAAGATCTATATTTTTCTAGAACATTGTATTTACGTATCCCTAAAGATAACACCAGCGTACGGGGATAAATAATTTCGGGAGTGCTTTTTCTTCTGACTTGCTTAACAAATATTCATATTTAAGGCTAGCTGAGTGATATAGCTTGATTCTAGATAGCCTATACTATTCCATATGAATCTTTGTATAATATATAAAAGAATTTTTCAAATCGGACTGGTAGTTCCAGAGATTAGCGCGTAAAAACAAAAAAACTCTTCCGCTTTATTATATTAGTATAGATGGGAGGTAGTGCAGCAAAAATAAAAAAAGGAAATAGAAAAAAAGGTAAAGAAGTTCTAATAAACCAGAGTATATATATATATATATATATATATATATATATATATATATATATATATATATACAGGGTATTTTTGGAACGCTCCCGAAAACTAAGACAGGCGACAGCACCAAGTATACCTTTGATCATGGGTTACAAATAAAGTCGATCCTGATGAAAAAAAAATCATCTTTTAACAACGTTTTATTAGCTTTACTCACGCGCCATCATGTTAGTACAGCTAAATGAAACGATAATTTCATAAAAAATATCATGAAAATACTGAAACATAAAACCAGCAGTGGAAACTGAATTGATATCACCTGACTAATGGAGGTTAATGTACGCGCGAACGGTGAAAAACAAACGCTGGCCTTGAACTTGGGCACTGAGCGATTTATCACATATTGGTACGAAAGGCGCGCGACGGGGGAACAATCCGCCAGTATTAGTGTGCCTGCATGCTATTGGTTCCCGCGCTTTGTTCGCTCCAAAAATACAGTCGCATACACAGCTTACTTTGCGACTCGCGACGATGTTTTAAAAAGGAAGGAAAGAAAAATTATTTATATCTATTGTTTTATGACTAAACTAGTGATCGAAAAGGTAAATATGATAGGAGAAGGTGAATGGGGAAAATTGTGCAGTAAAGTTAAAAGTGTGGAGGAAGAATACCGAAAAAATTACCATGTGATTGACCTGATGACGGAAGCTCAAGCGAAGATGAAAGTGATGATCAAGTAGCATCCAGTAACACCAACACACCATTAACATCTGGCTTCCATGTGACCCAAGACGTCATAATGGACGGCGTGTTACCCTTAGCTAAAGTTTTCTTGTTACAAACTACTTTATATTTTACGATAGAAATAACAAATAATGCTCATGTAAACATTATCCATTTTTAATTCCCACCTCTTCCAAAGTTCTAAGTAGCTAGTAAAACACCTATTATGATTCTACATTAAAACAATTAATTACTATAATATTATTAAACAATAGCCCAATACCATGTAGTACTTTAGAACGCGATTGTACCCACACCCCCTCCGCTATCGACCTGTATCTAGCTCGGTACGAAACACGCGGTCTTAAGAAAAAAGGGCGCATCTAACAATTTATGAATAAATGAGTTAAATATACCATTCGATTCATGATAAGAAGGCGCATCTACTAAATTTTTTTAATATTCACATATATCAATATTTTAGAAATTATCGTAAGAATTTTAGACGTAACTGTTGATCACAGATGACTTTTTTAGTAGAAAAGACTTATACAAATTCAACATAAAAGAAAAGACTTATTTAACCAGTTGCTACGTCATCTTTAACAATATTTGCATCGATTACTTAAATTTCAATTATTCTTGGTCTTGTCTTATTATTCTATATCTTATTATTAAGAGCTTATATCTTATTGTTAAGAGCTGGTGTTTCACACGTGGTCCCATATAAATTTGATCGAGGTCAGACCAATAGTTTTTGAGTTATCCTTAATTATTTATATTAAAGTCGGTTGTACAAAATTTTTAATTTTTAATTATTATCGTAGTAAGTCTTGTATGATATCCCCTTTAAAATCATTACTTTTTAAAATTATTATTTTTTGTGTCTCACTACCAATGCTTTTCTAATATTTATTAAAAAAAAAGTAGTAAATTACTATTAGCGTCCTTTCAACTTCAAATGACCTTTCCAAAATATGTAAAATTGTTAAATGAATGGCAGTTTTTTTTTTAATTTATTAGGTTGGAAAGACGCAAATAGTTATATGCGTCTTTCCTTCGATGTTTTTGTGTTGCCAGGTGTATTTTTTAAGCTAAGATGAAAAGGAAAATTCGTTTTATTTAAATAAATAAACAAATTATAAAAAAATTTGTTCGTCCTTAAAATCTTCATGTCTCTACGTATTTTCATATAGATACCTTTTAATATAGGTACTTTAGACACAGGGTCTGAAAGAAAAATTCATCAATTTATTTTTTATTTCGTTTTTTTTAGTTGCGTCCTTCTTTATGTAACCCGACGACGGCAGAATGTAACCCGGCCGGCTCGTGTCGCCTCACGCTGTGACGCAGTAGACAAAGCAAGGAGTAAAGTATTCTGTGAGACAAAGAGTATAATAACTGTCCTAGCAGTAGGTTTCAGTTTTGTTGGGGTTCGTTATTAATTGTAGTTTTTGAAACAGTTCCGTGTTGATTTTGTACACGCGTGCGTGAGCGACAGCTCAATCGTATTGTTATTACTTGTGATTACGTGTTGGTATTATACCTGTTGTTACGTTTTTTGTTTTAATAATGCTTATCGCGTACTTTTATAGTGATTGTGAATACAGCAACATGTTATCCGAACCCAGGTACACGAAGTATCGCCAAATAAATTGTTAAGACGTCGGGATGCGTTTGTGCAGTGCACAAAGTGTTGAAGCGTAACCGAATGCGCCCATACAAATTGCACAAAGTGCAAGCTTTAGTTCCCGGCGATCACGTCCACCGACGAGTTTTCTGCCGTTGGTTATTATACCAGCGACAACGTGTGCCTGGTTCCATTGAGCACATTATCTGGACGGATGAGTCGACATTTACCAGAAACGGCCTGTGGAACCGAAGAAATACACACGTGTATTCAGAGGTTAACCCGCACGCTGTTCGACAAACCGGGCACCAAACCCGATGGTCGGTTAACGTATGGGCAGGTTTATTTAAGGATCGCATACTGGGACCAGTGTTTCTGCCACAGCGACTGAACAGACAGCGATACCATGTCGTGAGGTTCGTCCGTGAGCGCCTCAATGAGCTATTTGATGATCGCTGGATCGGCAGACTAGGACCACACGCTTGGCCACCTCGCTCACCAGATCTGACCCCGTTAGACTTCTTTTTGGTATGTGAAAGAAAGGGTTTTTAATCGTGAGTGTGATAGTGCTGACAAAATGCGCCAAAGGATCGTGGATGCTTTCGAGAAACTATGTACGGACTGTGTCGAAGACCACACGATGATGCCCCGCCTGCACCCAAATCTACCTTGAAATGAATGGAGCACAATTTAAGCTGCATCTCATAAGACCACGGAGGATTTAGAGCGGTAAGCTGTTTCATAACTATTTTTTTTTAAATAACTTAGTGCTGAACTAATCTGAATAGGTACATAACTGAATACATGAGAATAATAAACATACCTACACGATGAATAAAAACGCATGACTCCAACCTTGGTTACATTTCATTTAAGTATTTTTTCATTAGCGTATGTAGTGGTATGGCCCGCTAGTTGCGGGCCGCGCGAATTTGCGTTCGCGAGTACATTGACCTTTAGTCAGGTGATACAATTCAGTCATTCCACTGCTGGTTTTATGTTTCAGTATTTTCATGATATTTTTTATGAAATTATCGTTTCATTTAGCTGTACTAACATGATGGCGCGTGAATAAAGCTAATAAAACGTTGTTAAAAGATGATTTTTTTTTCATCAGGATCGAATTTATTTGTGACCCATGATCAAAGGTATACTTGGTGCTGTCGCCTGTCTTAGTTTTCGGGAGCGTTCCAAAAATACCCTGTATATATATTTAATATATATGTATATATATATATATAAATATATATATATATATATATATATATATATATATATATATATATATATATATATATATACGATAAATAGTGGTTTTGGATGGGGCGTCATCACCAAATGCAGAAATCATCCGGTCAACACACTATTTTTCTGTTAAACCACTTCGAAAGTCATAATAAATCATCGCTCTTGAATTTTCGCGAGTCATTTCCATTTTCTCAACGACTAAACAAGTTTGACAAAACCTTTTGATAAGACCGAGAATCTTTTTTTAAATAAATAAATGGTATTCGATTTTTAAAACCAAGGAGTTTTCAATTAAAAAGATTTTAATATGACAGGAACAGTGGAAATATTCCATCCCCGATACTTTTAGTGCAGCTTATGTATATATATATATATATATATATATATATATATATATATATATATAAAATTCATCATCATGGAACACGTGCAAAAAGCAGGCCAAATGAAAGATGGGTTAGAAGAGGAGATGGCTATAGCGGGGAAAAAGTGGATGAACAAGGCACAGGATAGACAGGTATGGGAAGCTCTGGAGGAGGCCTTTACCCGAAGAGGGGTCCTTAAATAACAGGCATAATAAGTTAATATTAAAAAAATTATATACATATATACTTACAATAATAAATAAGTTCTAAAAATTATTATGAATTTATGTAAAATTAGTTATATCTAAATTGATAATATCATTATAACATTTAATTATTTAAAAATTGTTAAACAAGTACTAATAATATAAATTGTTTTATGTAATAAAATTAATCTATAATAAAAGCAAATTAAATCATCATCATCATCATCATTACAGCTCTTCACAAGTCCACTGCTGAACATAGGCCTCCCCCAAAGAATGCCACAAAGCACGGTCCTGAGCCACCTGCATCCATCGACTTCCTGCATGTCTTACCAGGTCGTCACTCCATCTCGTGAAGGGACGCCCTACACTTCGCCTACCGGTACGAGGCTGCCACTCGAGAACTTTTCTTCCCCATTGTTTGTCGGTTCTTCGAGCTATATGGCCGGCCCACTGCCACTTCAGCTTACTAATTCGTTGGGCTATGTCGGTTATTCTGGTTCTACTGCGGATATCCTCATTCCTAAGTTTATCACGCAGAGAAACTCCGAGCATAGCCCTCTCCATAGCTCGCTGAGCGAACTTGAGCTTCCTCATACGGCCAGCAGTGAAGGACCACGTCTCAGTTCCGTAAGTCATCACTGGCAACACGTACTGGTTGTACAATTTCGTTTTAAGGTTTTGAGGTATGTCTGACGAGAAGATGTGTCGTAGCTTCCCGAACGCTGCCCAGCCGAGTTGAATCCGTCGATTGACCTCCCGGTCGAAGTTGGACTTACCTAGTCGGACTATTTGTCCCAGGTAAACATACTCGTCAACAACTTCGAGCTTAGTGCTCCCAAGAACTACCGGCATAGGTGTGACATGGACAATAAACATAATCTTTGTTTTGTCCATGTTCATCTTAAGACCT
Source organism: Parnassius mnemosyne (assembly GCA_963668995.1). Classification (NCBI taxonomy): domain Eukaryota; kingdom Metazoa; phylum Arthropoda; class Insecta; order Lepidoptera; family Papilionidae; genus Parnassius; species Parnassius mnemosyne. Next base: position 83,925 of record CAVLGL010000121.1, on the reverse strand, counting down.
ATCCGTTGGGAAACACTATTGAGGTCATAGAGCATAGTGCTTAGGCCCTCCAGCGATTCTGCCATAAGGACTATATCGTCGGCAAATCGAAGGTGAGTGATGTACTCGCCATTGATGTTGACACGCTACTGGTAACAGAGTTGTAGAGAGGTAACAGAGTTGTTATTACTAAGCTGTTACAAGCCATCGTTGGCGTCTGTATATCCGTATCTCTGCTTCTATGTTAGTAGGAATCAATATTATATAATAGCTATCTAATAAATTACATCATTTGTTCTAGATAATACATAGTACTTCGCTATGGCACTCACCGCTGCTGAAAAGCAGCGGCGCTATAAAGAAAAGTGCAAATAAAACCCTGAAGAGGTAGCGGAAACTAAGAAGAAGGATTTAGAGAGATATCATAAAAAGAAACGCTTAATAAAAGACATGACTCAACTCAGTATAGAAACTACAGATCTTGTATAGATGGATTGACAGAAGAAAAAATAGCGCTACACGTAGATTTCAGCGAAAATTACAATTGCAAGTTCCATGAAGTGATACAATCACACCACTTTCGTGATACTCGTAACCAGGTATCCTTACATACTGGCGTATTGTATAAGCGAAGCTTGGAAAATCGAAACATAGAGGTGAAGTCTTTTTGTACAGTATCAGGTAACCTCTCTCACGGCCCTTTAGCAATCTGGAGTCACCTTCATCCTATACTTTCCTCAATAAGATAAAAGTGATACACATATTTTCAGATGACCCGCTACTCAGTACCGCCAGAATCAAAACTTCTTTGGTGTTGGTGGCTTTCTAAAACGGACTGCTGACCAGCTTGTTGCTATTGGGAAAGACATTCTGATAGCGTCTTCGTTCTATCAGTCTCTGAAAGATAGTAGTAGAGTTAAGGTCAATCTTGAACTGATTATGATATTAAAAGAATCGCGAATGAAATTCCAGCAGAAATTGTTCCTTTCTATGGTATAATGAAAGTACATCAAGTGTACTACTAGTGTATTACAGAAGAAGTGGGAGCGCGGAAATATCGAGAGTTGAGCTGTTTCTGCTAGCTTGGTTTCTCCTCATGAATGAATCCAAAAAACTATTGTCCACTAAAGGATACAGTCGAAGAATCAAAGGAGTAATTCTACTAATCTAGCGGATATAAGTAATTTGATTGAACAGAAAAGGAAATCTTTTTACAATGTAATTTACAGTTCGAGTTCGGAATCAGATGATGATAATCCTTTGCTACGATTAAAAGATAAGGCATCAGATCAACCCTGCTTGTCTAAAGAAAAAAATGATGAGAATCACTTGATTCATAAAGAAAATATTCATCCAAGTAAAATCAAAGAAGGAGTCTAGGTCTTAGTTAAAGTTTACAATTCTGAAAGTAAGTGTTTATCTAGGCAAAGCATTAAGCGAAGCAGACGATGATGGTGAAGTAAAAATTGTCTTTTTAAATTCTTGACGAGAATTCTTTCTTTTCAAACTTGAAAAGTTGACGATACTAAAAAAACATACAAATTAGTTTAAAATGATATATCATATGAACAATATGAGAGTTTCATAAGAGTTGTTTCAGTACCTAAAAAGTAAATAAAGGCAAAAGGGTATATTACCAGTTCCATACTCCACTAGAGATATTTGAAAAATAAGTTATCAGCTTAGGTTTAATTTGATCTCAATAAGATTTTTTAGCTTTTTCCCCTTAAGTTTTATAATCTAATTAAGTTTCTAAACTTCTTAAAACAATTCATAGCCAAAAATATTGTTTTTTGTGATAGTAGTTCATAAATTTGTTGCGAATAGTACAACTATGTTATTGTTCCTTCAACTTTGTTACTTTTGTGTCCCTAAATATATAAGAGTAATGTCTCGAATTTTATGAAAAGCTGACACCTGACTCTATGCATTGTTTATTAATTATTTAATATTCTCATTTATACACAACATCATCATTATATTTTAATAATTTAATTCAATTTACATAGTTTATAGTGAAAATTTGATCATTAAAACAAAGGAAGTAACAGAGTATATTTAACTTCCATTACTGTTCCTACTTAAGAAGAACTATTGTGTAATTTTGCATGTTGAACATGAGAGTAAAGACTTAATTAATGTTCATAACAAAGAATATTTCTAAAAATAATTGTTTGTTGTTTAAATATGAATAAATATATGATGGTAACAGAGTTGTAATTTATTTTACCCTGCACTAGTAAATTCCTTGAAAATCTAAAAATAGTGGCAAGACATCGCGCCCAACCACGATATTGCATTTAACAATGATATCTACATAGCATAAATACCTATAAAACTAGGTTAAACAGAATTTTATTTTCTTTTGTTTTCCAAATTTACAGTCACATTTTCTGCCACCGATTTTAAATTGACCCAAGGCCTATAAATAATTGTGCCGGGGGTTTTTTGTCCTCATCCAATTTATGTTTGTAAACTGCCTCCACAAAGAGGAGAAAATCCTAGTATGGATAAGGTTTTTTTTTTAAAAATAAAATATAACTTTTTTTAAAGTTTATATCTTTTGTTTTTTTATGGTTGAGAAGTAATAGTAGGTTACGTCGCATACCCTTATAAATCACCACTCAATCTGCTACCACCGTTTGTTAACTAGATAATATTTTCACTGTAGTATGAGAAAAGCCACACAAAAGTAAAAAATGTAGATAGTAACAAAAGAAAGATTAACTAACCTTATCACATTCCTCATCAGGTACTGCAGATTTGACTAGCCTCTTTCCAAAATTATCAATGAATGATGATTTCTTAAAATGTTTAGTACACAACATTAAATGCCTAGAATGAAGATTGTTTTGAAATTCTGGTGACCACCAAGATTCATGAGGAAAACAGTACTTCGCCCATAATTCACATCTGAAAAAATACAATTAGATAGTAATATACTACTGAGGTGCTAAAAACGTGCTTGGAAGAAGAGTGCAATACAAGAAGATTGTTCCTTTCAAACAATGTGATTGTATTGTATACATATATAAATATTATTCCACAAGTTATTTCTATGTGTACCAATACATCTAGAACTTTTTATTATGTTATGATTTATATGTGATAAACCTCATGCTGTTTTGCATAATTTCTCTAATTTTCAGATTTATTTGCACACGTTTTTAAATCGCTTAATATGTATCTTAGGTTTTATTAGCCGATGCGGCCCATAATAATTTTTATTTCTGCTACTTTATTAATTCAGTGGTTCAAATTTAAACATTTTAAAAGTGTTTTAATCAGTAATCAAAAAGCTATTTAGCATACGTACCGTACGCTATTTGTTCTCCCAGGTTTAGGAAAACGATGCAAGGTGATGTTACGATCATGAGCAGGAGAACATCCACACTTGTAACATTTCCTTTCGTTTTCTTTCATGATGAAAGATAAAATTGAGTCTCTGTCTCTTTAGCACAATGCACAGCACTTGTTTTTGAGTCTCTTTCTCACTGTAAACACTAAAACGGAGGAATGGGATGTTCAACTCAACGTTAGTAATGTAAGAAATAATTTTATATCGAAATATAAACTTAATTTGCAACACAAATAAACAAGAACGCAACAGCAAGCGCAAAGGATCTGCCATTTGTAATTTTGTTTATTTGCCATTGCCATAACTTGCCTTTTTATTATAGTATTCAGTTTCATATTTATACATTTTGTTACTTCAATAAAGACGTAATAAATATATGTTTAACGAAATATATTATATAATAAAGTATTATAATTATTAAATAAAAAAATGGTTAAAATGATGTGTCATTTAAAATAATATTTCTTTCATGGCAATATAACATAACGTGCGAGGGAGATAGATATTATTCCATCTCGCTTCTTTAAAGCCCCCCAAGGTCATCTCCCGGTGCCAATCTGCTATTAGGAAGTTGACCGGCCCTGATACTCAGACAGATAGACAGTAGATCAGACGGTTTCTCCGTTCGCTGATTTATAGTATTTTTAAAGTAATCATATAAAATATTTGAATAATTAAAAAGAGCTTTTTTAATATTTAATTATACCTGTATTTTGATAAAATAAGATAAGACAGATTTGGTAATTTTATAGTATTGTTTTATAATATTAAATCAGAATATATTATTTTCATAGTTTAGGGCTTGTTTTATACTCCAAGCATGTATATTCCTTTGTAATAACCCTTAAAACAAAGTATTTTAGCTAAGAATAATGGTTTTATACGACCTGAAAAATAACTCTGACTCATATTTTCTTAAGACGCTGTGGAAGGATTGTCTTCGTTTTAAAAACTGTCCATCATTTTATCTACATAAAGATATATATATATGTATATAGATATGTAGAGAATTTTTATAACGCAGTGAAGGAGGGGGTACTGATATATGTAATCTTTTTAATAAGTTCTTTTTAATAAGTCAGGACAGTAAACAATCCTGAGCAATATTACTTAGTAAGATCAGGTCAGCTGTATAGCGCCTTATTTGCAGCGATAGGAGATGAAGACGAGAACACTTTAATTCGTAGCTCTCTTTAGGTATCCGAAATTGAGAGCATAGATATCAAATATATTTTTTTGAATCGCTTCGATTTGGTTAATGAATATTTTATGTTAAGGATTCCATACTTGACACGTTTATTGATATGGCTACGAACAAGATAACAAAACAATATTTTCATTGATTTTAACTGACGGAATTTGTAAAAAGACATAATAATAAAACCCAGAGCCTTATATGATTTATTAATGATGTGTACAAAGTGCAGATCAAATAAAAGCTTGGTATCGATAGTAACGCTGATGTCCTTTATTTTATCACATCTAATAACTGTCAAACTATAGAGTCTATATGAAAATTGTTGTGTATCACGCTTCCGATCGAAATATATAGAATTATACTACGAAACATTCAAATCATATAATTATCTAAATAATTATCTAAATTAGCATCTGAAGAATTGTTAACTACTCTAAAATCTTTCATGTCATGTCATTGGCAAAGAGCAAAAACTCTGAGTTCTCAAAACATTGAGCAATATCGTTTATAAATAAGACAAAGAGCAGAGGGCCAAGTAGAGAACCTTGAGGAACGCCAGAAGAGACACCCATCCAGCAAGATGTAAATCCGTTTAAAATTAACGCTCGTGATCTCTTTGAAATACAAGATGTAAAACATCTAAACAGATCACCCCTGATCTAATGATTTACTGTAATCCGTGTGATTTGGTTGTTTTTATCCATGTTATTAGTGATAAAATTCGTAAAAAGTAAAAGATTATATGTAGTTGATCTTTTCTAAAGAAAAACATACTGTTGAGGTATAAAGATGTGTTTGATTGCAGGATATGATTATATACAATTCTTTCAAATACTTTGGCAATCAGACAAATGCTGATTTCCATTTTGCAGGCATTGAATCTTTAGAAATGGATCTTATGAAAATAATTGCTAAAGGTTTAGATATAGTTTAGGCACACCTAGTTAGTAAAATAGCCGGAAGCCCGTCAGGACTAGCTGATTTTTTCAAATCAAGATTTAAGCAGCCTTCTTAATTCACAAGAATAAATTTTGATTGAAGAAATATCATTAACAGTTGCGGGAGCTATATTATTTAAGTTTACTGTGGATTTTCTAGATTGTAGGAAGTTAGAATTAAAATATTGAGCATAGATGTTAGTAAAATAATAAGTCCTGAATTAGCAGATATACCGGAGTAGTATTTACGTACGTACATTAAATAAGCGTTGGATCATAATTAACATTTGAATCAAAGGTTACTTGTTTTCCAGTTGTCTCGCAGGTATGATGAAAATGAAGGTATATTTAGCTTACAAATGTGAAAATTAGTTTTTATCTGAACATGAGGGATAAGTTTTTGAAATTATTTTTCGTCTGTCTCTCCGGGCTTAAATCTTGAAAATGGCTGTACCGACTTTTTTAATAGAATAAAGGTGACACACAGTCCACCTGATGCTAAGTGGATGCTATGGCCCATAGACAGGCAAAAATATTGTCAACCCTGAGGAATAAGATGGAATGCCTCATTTCCAGTAAATAAAGGTCCCCGTTTCTTCAGCCTCACTATAAAAAACAACAGAATTAAGCTGTTATTTTAAGTTTGTTATTCTGTTAAGCGTGGTCCTTCCCCGGTCGTCCCGGTCTACAACCACAATACAGGTGCAGCGTGGCTTTACCACGTATAAAATTTTACAGGCAATTTTGTTACTAAAGTTCACAAGTTGGTGATGGAACACCGTCAATTTTACGGTCAACTTTCTGACTCGATTCCGTGCCTGAAACCAGAAAACACTTAAAGCCTTTTGTACTGCGCCCGATCTCTCTGCGGTTGAGTCGAAATGCCATCAAATCAGACTAAAAGAGTAAGGAAAAAAATAATGCATGCACAATCACTCGTGTACTATAATAATACCTTGCACAAACGGCTAGTTTTCAGACTATCCACCATGATAAAATTTCGGTCTGGAGAACATTTCACACCCCATAGTTTTAAACACATTTGTCGAAACAAGTTCAGTTTGCAATTCACATAAATTGCATTTGCCTAAGTCCGACGGGAGCTCTCTTGAACTTAATTAATGTTCAAATGTTATTTTCCTTTAGCTCCGGTGGTTTAGGGTACTCGAACGAGGATTTATTGAAATGAGAAGTTTGTAATGACCGACGTCTTTTAGAAAGTTTTAATTCGAAGTGTAAAAACAAATTTGAGTTTACAGTTATTTCGTTATATGATGTATAAACAAAATTCAGTTCACAGTTCAAACTTTATATTTTACGTTAAAATTAACTGTTACCCGCGACTTCGTCCGCGTTGTTTGATATACTAACAAAGATTTCGATCTTCTCCGCGGCAAGAAAACACACATCACTGAAAACGTAGTACTCATAAAAATCGTTGTTTCTTAAAACTTTAATAACTTAATATTTAATGAAGATATGAAACATTTTTTTTCAATAAGAGCCTAAGCCAAGTGTCTAAGAAATAAATATTAAAACTTAGAAACCCTAATTGAAATCAATCTAGTAGTTTTTCCGTGATGCACGCACAACTGCAAACCTCTATTATTTTATTTATACAGATAAATAAAGATTGGACTAATTCTCTTTTACTTTTCAACAATGAATTAATCAACTTCTAACTTTTCTATTAGCACTAGTTCACTACAACGCGACAATCACAGCACAAATTCTATTATACACTGCGACGGACACGCCATTTATTCCGTTTTGTATTCTTAGTTCTCCTTCCACTGGTTGGGGGAGGCTGTCTTATCAATTTTAGCAGCTTCAATACTTTTCAGTTACATATGCTTACCTTTCAATTGCAGTTGAATATATTAACTAATTACAATAACTAATTACGGTGTAACAATAGTATATTAGTAATTGTATTTACTTTGATTAATAACAGTGTTTTACTACAACTCAGTCATCCTTTTACTGCAACGAGTCCCATTGGTGTGAGTTTGGTTTAGCCATTAACAAAGTATGTGCTAAGTAAATCATAATTATAATAATATAATATGTATACAACAATGTTAAAGTTTAGGTAAGATTTTTATAATGATATTCAATCAAAACCCTACGACTAGAGAAGTATACAGTGCTTTTTACCATCCAGTATACTAAAGTCTTACATACAATTTCCTACCCTGGACCAGAAACACCGGACTATACAGGACGTTGACCAGGTAATGACCTCACTCTGAATAGTGAGAGCTTAAAAGTTTAACCTTTCCTATACTTACCCTGAATAACATGAACATAAGATAATTTTAATTGGTCCGATCTACGCATAAGGAGCTTATAGTATCTTGAAGACTTGTAGTGGTATTATGCGTGAGTTAGAATTTAATTTTATTAATTATGGGATCCCAAGCAAATGACAGCAACCATTAATCTTCTCTGTGGAAATTATGATGTTTTTTAATTTTAATAGCCTCGCGAATAATCCTTAGTAGGAATCGGTGTTCTTTTGCGAGGATTCGTGGTCTATCAAATCTTATGTAATAGCGGGGACGATCTTGAACATGTTCACAAACTGCAGACTTCCCAGAACGTTGGTGCTTCAAGTCGGCAGTCATATGTTCTTTTACGCGGGTTTTTATAGATATTTTTGTTTGTCCTATATAAGAGAGACCACATTCACAATCCAGCTTGTACACTTCTGCATCTTGTAGAGAGATATGACACTTGACGGATGAACTTGGGATAGTCTTATAATGTTTGGAGAAAAAAAATTGTAAAATTTTGAAGACTATAATTTATAGAGCCTATTGTTACATAAATAAGAGTTTATATCCCACTTCGGATTTGTTAATTAAAGTCACATTTTATCATTTATATACTTCATTGTACAAAATGTTACTAAATCTAAACAAGGTGATACATATTCATAACAATAACAATGTGCATTAGACATGCAGAATAACAAGGTATAATAACCATTATTAATAATCACAATATCTTCCGGGTACGTTCTCTACGAAACAGTTGTTGAAAGATTACCCCACAAGCCAACGACAGCTGTATTTTCAACCGAATTCAAAAAAAGGAGGTGGTTCTCATATCGATTGTATATTTTATGTGTCGAAACTTTTTTCTAGGTGAATTAAAAGATGAGTCTTTTTTGAATTAAAAGTTGGTGCTTTTCATGTAGTTCCGCATAAATTTGATCAAGATTGACTTCGACTATATTGATGATATTCTTATTTTATTTATTTTGAATTCGGTTGTACAAAATTTTTATTTTTACCACTTGTGATCCTTTACTGTAGTAAGGTTCAAAAAAGTTTAAATAAATAAAAATAAGTAAATGCATTACGTGTGATTTTATTTAGGCTTATAATTTGTGTGGTTTCAGTTACAATTTTCCAATAAAATTGGATATTATTATGTAAGTACTTACATTATAAAACATGGTTAATATTTCTTTTAATTATATTAAACTGTGTTAAATTTTAGTTATATATGTATATGTATGTATATATATATATATATATATATATATATATATATATATATATATATATATATATATCATTAATTGTTAAAAATAATAAAAGTGTGAGAGCGGATGTTCAACTTGCTCTCTTGCTTACGCAGTTTAATCATTATCAGTAATAAGACAACGTAACGCACTATACATTCAGTATAGTGAAATTACAGTTCGACCACACCGTAACACGTCTCCGCCACAATCACACACCAGTGTAACGTGAGGTACGTAATTACATGATAACACCAAAATATGTAAACCAACAGCAACACAACTTATCTCAATGTAACACAGGGCAGCCTCTCAGCAACACCAATCCTCCTTGCCTGCACTAGACGAATTACAACAACGAACAGAACCACGACCCTATCTTAGCACTAGTAGAATAACCACACTCGTAGAATGACTTGAGCAGAATCTCCCGCGCACGGCACCTACAGTGAACTTTATACTACAGGCACAAGAGGGGGTTTCTCGATTCTACCTCAATCCAACCGGGTATTTTATAGACGCTCCGACATATATATATATATATATATATATATATATATATAATAGCACACAGTCCACCTGATGGTAAGTGGTTGCTGCGTCCCATAGACATCTACATCTATTCTCTATTACAAATCAAAATGTAGATGCGTTGTCACCCGTGAGGACTAAGATGGAATGCCTCATTTCCAGTAAAAAGGGCCTCCGGCCACCTGCACTCACCAAGTGAAACGCAGAGGTAAACCTCTACTTCACGCTGGTTTTCTGTGAGGTCGTGGTACCACCCCGGTTTGAGCCGGCCCATCCAGGCGACAGCAAAAGCTGCCGCATGGCTCTACCACTGTTAGAAAGCTTTGAAATTTCTTAATACCTTAAAATTATAACACCTTATTATTTAAAACCAAACCTTTAATTTTTATTATAAATCTGAAATAAAAAAAAAACTTACAGTCTACGTAACGAGTCGCTACTACAGTCCATGGACTACAGCCAACTTCAAGCAAAGAAAGCTACAGATTCGTTGTCATCATAAAAGACTAATATAGAAAGTCTCATAGCCTGTAATAATATTGCCTTCTACACCCTTTAACCAAAACACAGCGGTGGTAGTCACTGACGCTTGGGAGCAGAAATATACAAACATATAATCTTTCCCGTAGGGATAGGCAGAGACCACTTCTTTCCACTTGCTACGATTCCTCCATTTTCATTATTCCCTTCATACATGCTCCTCGGTTTAGGGTACTCTTGACATGGCCTTTTTTCAAGACGTCCCTGATTTGATCTAGAAACGTACGCCTAGGTCTACCCCTTCCAACACTTTCATTCGCACTCGTCTTATACACCTTTTTCGTCAAACGTTCTTTATTCATTCTCTCGACATGGCCAAACCATCTCAGCATACCATTCTCAATTTTTGTTACTACATCTTCTTTCAGACTATATTATATACCAAACATATGTAAGAGATAAAAATATGTAAGAGCGAAAAAAATCCCTCTCCTTAAAAAAAAAACTAAAAAAAATTCTTCAATGTTCACGTTTTAATACAATAATTATAAATCACCACTTGTATACTATTTTATGTAAATTGTGTTGCTAGTACAAGCTTATATTATGCCTGAGCTCCATGTTTGCTTTGTTCGTTCCTTTGAATTAATGAGTTAGTTCGTTCAATATATTGTTAGCATACTTTAATAATTTATATTACTATAACTTACTTTGTGGGCGATTAATTATTTCCTAACAATAAGTGTACTATACAAATATTTTATTTTTAGTTGAGTTATTTATTTTTGCTTATATATATATATATATATATATATATATATATATATATATATATATAACTAAAAATAACAAAACATGGCATTCCATCTTAGTCCTCACGGGTGACAACGCATCTACATTTTGATTTGTAATAGAGAATAGATGTAGATGTCTATGGGACGCAGCAACCACTTACCATCAGGTGGACTGTGTGCTCGTTTGTCACCCTTATCGTATAAAAAAATCCTTAGACAACGCATCTGCATTTAGATTCTTATTCGAGAGTAGACCGATAGTATAATATGTCTACAGGTCGGAGTATCCACTATTCATCACATAGATTATGTGCTCATTTTTCACCCTTATTCCTTCGTTCTGTTTCACTGAACATCATCTTCTTTAAGGGTAGTCTTCGATTTCATTGTGTGATTCCAATACATCAATTTTCGCTGAAATCAGGACCACCTCTATACACATTTGTAACGACATTATTTATTATAACATGTAATCTACAAGTATATAAAACAATATTTAAGTAATACATAAAAGTAAAAAAAAATATAACGAAAATATTAAAAGCAATACCGCTTAAAACTAACACAAAAGATAAGCATACGTCGATTTGATGTATGGCATGCTTATAACCACGAAAATAGTTTTTTTTTATAGGATAAGGGTGACAAACGAGCACACAGTCCACCTGATGGTAAGTGGTTGCTGCGGCCCATAGACATCTACATCTATCCTCTATTACAAATCAAAATGTAGATGAGTTGTCACCCGTGAGGACTAAGATGGAATGCCTCATTTCCAGTAAATAGGGCCTCCAGCCATCTGCACTCACCAAGCGAAACGCAGAGGTAAACCTCTACTTCACGCTGGTTTTCTGTGAGGTCGTGGTACCACCCCGGTTCGAGCCGGCCCATCCGTGCGACAGCTAAAGCTGCCGCGTGGCTCTACCACTGTTAAAAACTGCAAATTCCATAAGGCTACATGCCGCTTCTGCAGCCTCTGTGGGTCTTTTTTTTAACATAGGGAAAGCCTACACATACCCGCCTCGCGGGGGCAAGGACGGGTTATGTTGGACTCGCACCAACTAAAACCCCATGGTGTTCCACATTTGCTGCATATTGGCTGGCCCACAGGAACGCTATCGCACACATCCGTGGCCCCAACAGCGCCAGCGGCCCCATGGCAGCCCCTTCTGGGGGGGGGAACTCTCCTCCCCATTCTCTTTCTTAGGCAAGGCGCACCAAGAGCACACAGCACGCCCCCTCCACGGCCTACATCTCCACCTGCGTAACAAGCTCCCCCGAGTTCGATACGCGGAGGACATGGGGCCAGAAAAATCGAGCGCTTAGTAGCACCCGCTTTCCCAACCCTAGCGGCGGATCTGGTATCTGACACCGCCACCAACCAAGTTTCAGCCGCGGAGGGTAGGGAGAGCTGCGCCTCGTAATACCGACACTCCTCTCCCTCCGCAGCCCCCACCACCACCACATTAACGGTGCAGCCCGGTCAGTCGCGGAGGATAGGGCGAGTGGCGCATCGCCATACCAACACTCCTCTTCCTCCGCGACTTCACCTCGGCTGCAGCGGTAGGGAGAGAGGACACCCCTCTCACCACAGCCCACTGACACACTTCTGAAGTGGGCTCGCCAAGCCCACTCGAAATGGCCACCTCGGGCCGGCCCTACACCACGGGCCAACCTAGGAGTTCCTCTTTATTCACCGCACCACAAGGCGGGAACCCGTTCGGCGCAGTAGGCTCTGTGGGTCTGCTGAGTTGGCTTAACACGCCAGGGTAGGGATGCGTACCATTTCTGAATAAAATCGTTTTTCTGAAATCACATACGTCGATTTGACGTAGGTTATCTTTTTAGGGTTAAATTTAATTAACTGGTTTATTCATATACATCCATTTATCTATATCCGTGTTTTTGTAATTGTATTTATTTTATATTATTTTCAAAACTAGATAATATATCGTTGATTAATAATTAAGTTAAAAAAATCACGTGGCGAGGAATAACATTTTGTTTTTGTTGTTCCTCGCTACATGCCTTATTTAGCTTTTGTATGTCTGCATCTGATTACGATTTTTATTTATAATTTTTGCGTTATCGTCCTTTTTAACCAAAATTCAAAAGTTCTGTACCCATATATATATATATATATATATATATATATATATATATATATATATATAAAAGGGAATATATATATATATATATATTCCCTTTAATAGTGTTTTAGTATTACAAAACACCTGCTTCATCTGTTTTCTTAAACATTCATATAAATATACAGGCTTACTGCTATTATTGTGTAGTACCTATATCATTGCCGTACAATTGATGTTTTTTTGTGCATTCCATTTGTTTCTGTGTATCTTCGCACGGTAAGTCACGATAATAAGCGGCGGATGGTTCTCTCTTTTTTTTTTCACGACCTACCCTCCACGCCTCTTCAATAAGATCAGGACTTAAATTTAATTTTTTAGCAATTAAACGCACAATCTGATTTGTATCTTGATCTTTTCATTTTCATTTTATTCTCCAATCCTATTAGTTTTATATTTTTTTCAACTTCTTTTAGTTCCATATAAGCTACCCTTTCCTCTAGTGCTTCATTGACTTTTGCAGATAAACATTTTTATTTTCTAAATCTTTTATCTTTTTTCGGCGATTTATTTGAATTGCAACTTGTTTTGATACTGTTCCGCATAAAAATTGACAGCCTCAGTTAATTTTTGTATTTGATTTTTGATCTGATAGATTATTTCTAATTTATTGTTAACTTCTGTTAATACGGATACTGCCGTAGCTTTACTTACATCTTGTATGGCCGTATACAGAAAGAAAGCTGGCAACCTATCAGCGCTTATTTCTCTTGGACTGTTGTATTCTCGGACTGTTGTCAGCTTTGAAACACCCATCGCAAAGCATATTTCTCTGTTGGAACTGTAATATTATAAGCATTTTTATGAAATATTCCTTCACAATTACCTTTGCATTTAATAACTTCCTCCTTTGCTATCGATAAGAATATCTTACTCTTTTTACACTGAATTATCTTATCACAACTTAGCTCAAATACAGTAGGTACGCGTATATAATAAATCGAATCGATAGCACAAGCCCGTACGTGGGGTATGCGCCCAACAGACTTATATATAAAATTATTATTTTTATTAAAACCTTTTAATGGAGTTTACTTCTATGTATGTCCTGAAAATTTTCAATCATTATTTGACCTACTGCCACTGAAGCTATTGAGGTGAAATTAAGCACACACGTTTGGTTTTCGTGACAATTCACGATTATTTAAATGCTACAATTTTTAATTTTATATGGTGGACTTTACAAAACGGCGATTTATCATTTTCACAGTAACTATGAAATATACTGATATCAAATACAAGGGCTTAATAAGCAAAACAGAATAAGTAAGGTGACGTTATTCTAAAGTCAATATGGCGGACGTTACAAAATGGTAATTTACAATTTCCATAGTAACCCCTATGATATATGTATCAAATGCAAAGGCTTGGTAAGGGAAACAAACGACGACATTCTTAGTCCAACTTTGCGGATGTCACAAAGTGGCAATTCATAATTTCCATAGTAACTCTTACTATATGGGTATCAAATGAAACGACTTGATAAGCGTAACATAATAAATAAAGTGACGTTATTCTAAATTCAATATGGCAGAATTCTAAATCCAATATGGCAGACGTCTAATATGACAATGCAATATTATTATGACATTTAGCTGACATGATGGAGCTGGAATGTGGCCATGGCTAAGAAAGTCAGGAAATAAAATGGCCCCATATCAATTTTAAAGAGTTATAACTCGGCAAAGGTTAGAGATAGTGTGATGGTGCTCGAACAAATTTTGTAGGGGACAACAAGGGTCAACTGCTGGCAGTAAAAACATTCAAGATGGCGGATCTAAGTTAGCAATTGAAAACATAGTTTCTCCAATCCGCCTGTAATTTTGTTATTCTGGTTTTCGGAGCCTTTATTACGATTTTCGTATCGAATCGATGGGGTCAAATTTCGCATTTGAATTTTAAAAGTACGTCTAGATAAACGACGTCATTCTGAATTCAATATGACGGACCAATCAAGATGGCGGACTAATTATTATATTATTAATTATTGGGACGTAGCATCGTATTCTGTAATGATAAGCAGATTAACCTCGAAGAAGTCTGTTCACTCCGACTTTGCAACACCATTAAACATAAGTCACCATTTAATAATTGTAAAGCCAAATATAAATAAAATTTTCATTTTTATTTAGTCTCTTTTCTTCTTAACCAAATATTAGCTTAAATGTGCAGAATATGATGATTTATCAATTTCCTTATGAAAAGTTATCAGACAGACCTTTTACTAATAACATTAATGTACTTGTTTCTGTACCATAATATGTGAGTACAGGCAGGACGCACTCAAAAAGAGTTTCGTTTACAAGCTTTGCGAACAAAAGGGGTAAGCGAAAACTACATACTTTCAATTAGGCATTACCTGAACACCTTCCTCGCATCATTCACATCTATACGCAAGCATGCTCGTCGGATAAGATTATTCTTAATTTGGCCTATCTTTAAGATATCCCCAATTTGATCGATAAAGAACAATGGCAGACTTTCATACATAAAATTAGTTGAGAAAAAATTTTAGCTTCTATATATCAAACATATCTTAAAATGTTAAGCGTCAGTCCCTTAATAACTCTGTCAAAGAATTTTGCCCTGAGAAGGCGTAAAAAAAAAGATATTTAGATTTGAACCTTTTGAGGTTATGTTTTATGTCACTTGAATAAAATCATGCGTCCTGTGATTGTTTGATAATAGCTTAATACATTCTTAACATAATGTACCTACCTACATAATTGAGAGTTTTAAGATTATTGTATCTTTATTATATATTTGCATACTATAAATGTATATGTATAAACGGTGGTAGAGCCTTGCAGCAGCTTTTGCTGTTGCACGTATGGGCCGGCTCGAGCCGGGTTAGTACCACGACCTCACAGAATACCGGCGTGAAGTGGAAGCTCTGCTTCCGCGTTTCGTCTGGTGAGTGCAGGTGACCGGATGCCCAATTCCCCCCCCCCCCATCAACATGGTAGCGGAATTACGTCATAAACTACCCCAGGAGGGTACCAGTACCCCTGGAGAATCCCTCGCTGAGCATCCACGACCATGCTATTCCACTCCTGAGCGTGGGTGCTCAGGCTGCCCCGCGTATTCTGGGGGGGGGGGCAAAATTCCGCTCAACACAATAACTGCTCGGGGCAAACTGAGCAACAAGACCAAGGCGACCCCTGCCACGCTATCCGTGAATTTCTGCAACATCAGGGGACTTCACTCGACCCTAAACGCCGTCTACTACCATCTTGAGACGGCGAAGCCGGCCTTGCTCTTTCTGACCGAGACGCAGGTGTCCTCTCCGGCTGATACTTCGTATCTCTCCTACCCGGGGTACAAATTGGAGCACTCCTTTGTGCCTCGGGCTGGAGTTTGCGTGTATGTCAGAGAGGACATCTGTTCTCGACGCCTCGGCAATCTTGAAGGTTCGGACCTGTCCATCCTTTGGCTACGCGTAGACAGCGACGACCATCCGCGCGTCTACGTGTGCCTCTATAGGTCCCATAGCGGTAATGCCGAAACAGACCGACTCATCGACCACGTTCAAATGGCTACAGATTCCTTGCTACAACAGGTCCCATCCGCAGAGATCGTGATCCTTGGCGATTTTAACGCCCACTACGCCGAATGGCTCGGTTCACGTTTAACCGATCATGCGGGGAGATCTGTTTATGACTTTGCCTTGGCATATGGTCTGACACAACTGGTTACATCGCCTACGCGGATTCCAGATGTTGAGGATCATACACCTTCCCTGTTGGACCTTCTGCTGACCTCTCATCCGGATGGATATCAGGTTTACGTCGATGCCCCTCTTGGCTCTTCGGACCATTGTCTGATCCGGAGTGTGGTACCACTCACGCTCCCCTCGCGGTTGCGTTCTGCAGGTTGCCGCCGTGTTTGGCATTACAGGTCGGCGGATTGGGACGGAATGCGGTCTTTCTTTGCTTCCTACCCATGGGGGCGGGTTTGCTTCTCGCCGGATGATCCCAGCGCTGTTGCTGACTCTGTCACTGATGTAGTGCTACAGGGAATGGAACTATTTATTCCATCATCTGTGGTACCCATCGGAGGCAGATCTCAGCCTTGGTTTGGTCGCTCCTGTAAGACTGCATTACGCAGTAAGCAGGAGTGTTATCAAGCCTGGGCTGCGGCTTCGGTGACTCGGGATGTAAACACCAGCACACTCAAAAAGAAGTATAACTTCGCCTCCAGGTCCTTCAAAAGAGTTATTGCAAAGGCAAAGTCAGAGCACATAGGCTGAATTGGCGAGAAACTAGTTCGCCTTCCTTCGGGAACCCGTGCATTCTGGTCTCTCGCCAAGGCTGTCCAAGGGAATTTCTGTAAGCCATCACTACCATCTCTGCACAGGGAGGACGACTCACTGGCCCACGACGCAAAAGAGAAGGCCGACCTTTTAGGCTCCCTTTTTGCGTCCAACTCGACTGTTGATGACGGGGGGAACACACCGCCGACCATCCCGCGGTGTGAGTGCTCCATGCCGGATGTGCGATTCTCACAGCGCTCGGTTCGCAGAGCACTCCTCTCCCTTGACATCCACAAGTCGAGTGGGCCTGACGGAATCCCCCCAATTGTGCTGAGGACGTGTGCTCCGGAGTTGGCACCGGTTCTAACGCGTCTTTTCCGGTACTCCTACTCCCTAGGCGTAGTCCCGAAATCATGGAAGACAGCTTTTGTCCACCCGATCCCTAAAAAAGGCGACCGCAGATCCGTCCAACTACAGGCCTATCGCCATCACCCCCTTGTTCTCCAAAATAATGGAATCCGTTGTAAACTGCCACCTCATGCGGTACCTTGAGGATCACCAGCTGATTAGTGACCGCCAGTACGGTTTTCGTCGGGGTCGATCAGCTGGTGATCCTCAAGGTACCGCATGAGGTGGCAGTTTACAACGGATTCCATTATTTTGGAGAACAAGGGGGTGATGGCGATAGGCCTGTAGTTGGACGGATCTGCGGTCGCCTTTTTTAGGGATCGGGTGGACAAAAGCTGTCTTCCATGATTTCGGGACTACGCCTAGGGAGTAGGAGTACCGGAAAAGACGCGTTAGAACCGGTGCCAACTCCGGAGCACACGTCCTCAGCACAATTGGGGGGATTCCGTCAGGCCCACTCGACTTGTGGATGTCAAGGGAGAGGAGTGCTCTGCGAACCGAGCGCTGTGAGAATCGCACATCCGGCATGGAGCACTCACACCGCGGGATGGTCGGCGGTGTGTTCCCCCCGTCATCAACAGTCGAGTTGGACGCAAAAAGGGAGCCTAAAAGGTCGGCCTTCTCTTTTGCGTCGTGGGCCAGTGAGTCGTCCTCCCTGTGCAGAGATGGTAGTGATGGCTTACAGAAATTCCCTTGGACAGCCTTGGCGAGAGACCAGAATGCACGGGTTCCCGAAGGAAGGCGAACTAGTTTCTCGCCAATTCAGCCTATGTGCTCTGACTTTGCCTTTGCAATAACTCTTTTGAAGGACCTGGAGGCGAAGTTATACTTCTTTTTGAGTGTGCTGGTGTTTACATCCCGAGTCACCGAAGCCGCAGCCCAGGCTTGATAACACTCCTGCTTACTGCGTAATGCAGTCTTACAGGAGCGACCAAACCAAGGCTGAGATCTGCCTCCGATGGGTACCACAGATGATGGAATAAATAGTTCCATTCCCTGTAGCACTACATCAGTGACAGAGTCAGCAACAGCGCTGGGATCATCCGGCGAGAAGCAAACCCGCCCCCATGGGTAGGAAGCAAAGAAAGACCGCATTCCGTCCCAATCCGCCGACCTGTAATGCCAAACACGGCGGCAACCTGCAGAACGCAACCGCGAGGGGAGCGTGAGTGGTACCACACTCCGGATCAGACAATGGTCCGAAGAGCCAAGAGGGGCATCGACGTAAACCTGATATCCATCCGGATGAGAGGTCAGCAGAAGGTCCAACAGGGAAGGTGTATGATCCTCAACATCTGGAATCCGCGTAGGCGATGTAACCAGTTGTGTCAGACCATATGCCAAGGCAAAGTCATAAACAGATCTCCCCGCATGATCGGTTAAACGTGAACCGAGCCATTCGGCGTAGTGGGCGTTAAAATCGCCAAGGATCACGATCTCTGCGGATGGGACCTGTTGTAGCAAGGAATCTGTAGCCATTTGAACGTGGTCGATGAGTCGGTCTGTTTCGGCATTACCGCTATGGGACCTATAGAGGCACACGTAGACGCGCGGATGGTCGTCGCTGTCTACGCGTAGCCAAAGGATGGACAGGTCCGAACCTTCAAGATTGCCGAGGCGTCGAGAACAGATGTCCTCTCTGACATACACGCAAACTCCAGCCCGAGGCACAAAGGAGTGCTCCAATTTGTACCCCGGGTAGGAGAGATACGAAGTATCAGCCGGAGAGGACACCTGCGTCTCGGTCAGAAAGAGCAAGGCCGGCTTCGCCGTCTCAAGATGGTAGTAGACGGCGTTTAGGGTCGAGTGAAGTCCCCTGATGTTGCAGAAATTCACGGATAGCGTGGCAGGGGTCGCCTTGGTCTTGTTGCTCAGTTTGCCCCGAGCAGTTATTGTGTTGAGCGGAATTTTGCCCCCCCCCCAGAATACGCGGGGCAGCCTGAGCACCCACGCTCAGGAGTGGAATAGCATGGTCGTGGATGCTCAGCGAGGGATTCTCCAGGGGTACTGGTACCCTCCTGGGGTAGTTTATGACGTAATTCCGCTACCATGTTGATGGGGGGGGGGGAATTGGGCATCCGGTCACCTGCACTCACCAGACGAAACGCGGAAGCAGAGCTTCCACTTCACGCCGGTATTCTGTGAGGTCGTGGTACTAACCCGGCTCGAGCCGGCCCATACGTGCAACAGCAAAAGCTGCTGCAAGGCTCTACCACCGTTTATACATATACATTTATAGTATGCAAATATATAATAAAGATACAATAATCTTAAAACTCTCAATTATGTAGGTAGGTACATTATGTTAAGAATGTATTAAGCTATTATCAAACAATCACAGGACGCATGATTTTATTCAAGTGACATAAAACATAACCTCAAAAGGTTCAAATCTAAATATCTTTTTTTTTACGCCTTCTCAGGGCAAAATTCTTTGACAGAGTTATTAAGGGACTGACGCTTAACATTTTAAGATATGTTTGATATATAGAAGCTAAAATTTTTTCTCAACTAATTTTATGTATGAAAGTCTGCCATTGTTCTTTATCGATCAAATTGGGGATATCTTAAAGATAGGCCAAATTAAGAATAATCTTATCCGACGAGCATGCTTGCGTATAGATGTGAATGATGCGAGGAAGGTGTTCAGGTAATGCCTAATTGAAAGTATGTAGTTTTCGCTTACCCCTTTTGTTCGCAAAGCTTGTAAACGAAACTCTTTTTGAGTGCGTCCTGCCTGTACTCACATATTATGGTACAGAAACAAGTACATTAATGTTATTAGTAAAAGGTCTGTCTGATAACTTTTCATAAGGAAATTGATAAATCATCATATTCTGCACATTTAAGCTAATATTTGGTTAAGAAGAAAAGAGACTAAATAAAAATGAAAATTTTATTTATATTTGGCTTTACAATTATTAAATGGTGACTTATGTTTAATGGTGTTGCAAAGTCGGAGTGAACAGACTTCTTCGAGGTTAATCTGCTTATCATTACAGAATACGATGCTACGTCCCAATAATTAATAATATAATAATTAGTCCGCCATCTTGATTGGTCCGTCATATTGAATTCAGAATGACGTCGTTTATCTAGACGTACTTTTAAAATTCAAATGCGAAATTTGACCCCATCGATTCGATACGAAAATCGTAATAAAGGCTCCGAAAACCAGAATAACAAAATTACAGGCCGACCTTTTAGGCTCCCTTTTTGCGTCCAACTCGACTGTTGATGACGGGGGGAACACACCGCCGACCATCCCGCGGTGTGAGTGCTCCATGCCGGATGTGCGATTCTCACAGCGCTCGGTACGCAGAGCACTCCTCTCCCTTGACATCCACAAGTCGAGTGGGCCTGACGGAATCCCCCCAATTGTGCTGAGGACGTGTGCTCCGGAGTTGGCACCGGTTCTAACGCGTCTTTTCCGGTACTCCTACTCCCTAGGCGTAGTCCCGAAATCATGGAAGACAGCTTTTGTCCACCCGATCCCTAAAAAAGGCGACCGCAGATCCGTCCAACTACAGGCCTATCGCCATCACCCCCTTGTTCTCCAAAATAATGGAATCCGTTGTAAACTGCCACCTCATGCGGTACCTTGAGGATCACCAGCTGATTAGTGACCGCCAGTACGGTTTTCGTCGGGGTCGATCAGCTGGTGATCTTCTGGTCTACTTAACTCATAGATGGGCGTTGGCAGTAGAGTCCAAGGGGGAGGCATTGGCCGTTAGTTTGGACATTGCGAAGGCCTTCGATCGGGTTTGGCACAAAGCGCTTCTTTCGAATCTCCCCTCCTATGGGCTTCCCGAGAAATTATGCAATTGGATCACCAGCTTTCTTGCAGATCGGAGCATCAAGGTCGTTGTAGACGGTGCATGCTCCGACTACAAGCCTATTATTGCTGGTGTTCTACAAGGCTGCGTGCTATCACCAACGCTGTTTCTTCTGCATATCAATGATATGTTGCTAACTGGTAGCATTCATTGTTATGCAGATGACAGCACTGGTGATGCTCTATACACCGGCCGTGCCAATATTTCTCGGGAAAACGTCACCGAGTACCGGAACAAAGTTGTGTCTGAAGTCGAGTCTTTGCTGGACAAAGTCTCGGATTGGGGGCGACTAAATCTAGTCCGGTTTAATCCTCAGAAGACACAAGTTTGCGCGTTTACCGCTAAAAAGAACCCCTTTGTCGTATCTCCTCAGTTTCAAGGTACTCCCCTTGTTGCCTCAGTCAGTATCGGAATCCTCGGCGTCGACATATCGAGTAGCGTGCAGTTTCGTGGTCACTTGAAAGAGAAGGCCAAATTGGCCTCTAAAAAGCTTGGCGTGCTCAGCAGAGCGGGACAGTATTTCATGCCGGCTCAACGACTGCAACTTTACAAGGCGCAGGTTCGGCCTCACATGGAATACTGTTCCCATCTCTGGGCTGGGGCTCCCCAGTGCCAGCTTCTTCCACTTGACCGCATCCAGCGCTGAGCGGCTCGAATCGTCGACGACCGAGTCCTTTCCGATCGGCTCGATTCATTGGCACTGCGAAGAGATGTTGCATCTCTTAGCATTTTCTTTCGCATTTACCATGGGGAGTGCTCTGAGGAATTGTTCGGATTAATCCCAGCCGCCAAATTTCACGAACGCACATCGCGGCAGAACTCCCGATACCATCCACACCATCTGGATGATTGGCGGTCCACCACTGTGCGATTTAGAAGATGTTTTCTTCCTCGCACAACTTCCTTGTGGAATAGTTTACCACCAGCGATTTTTCCGGACCGATACGACTTAGGGACCTTCAAGAAAAGAGCCTACACCTTTTTAAAAGGCCGGCAACGCATCTGCAATTCCCCTGGTGTTGCGGTTGTTCATGGGCGGCGGTAGTCGCTTACCATCAGGTGAGCCGCATGCTCGTTTGCCCCCTCTCCTATAAAAAAAAAATATTTCTGGCATGGCTCCAGGGCTTTTATGTCATACAGTGACATTCTTATAAGGGCTAGAACTCAGAGCCGTAAAGCCAGTAAAAAAAAAATGACATTATGTTTTAACTAGTGTTGCCATAACATTAATTAAAATTGTTACACTCTCTTTTTCTATCATACTATGATTGAGATAATTTAATATTGTAGGAAATTCTTTGTAAGAGACTTATTTTCAACCATATCACTTTTATTTTTATTATTACTGATAGTCTAATTAATACTAATAATAACTTAATATAATAATATTTTGTGTTTGTGTTGTGTTGGTAGTCTTACAAAGTTATACGAATTTAAATAAAACTAATTTTACGGATTTTATCGCGTATATTAACTTATTTTACTTTCCCGACGTTTCAAGCACTTTACAGCACCCATGGTCACGGGGGGGACTGATATTCCCCCCCGTGACCATGGGTGCTGTAAAGTGCTTGAAACGTCGGGAAAGTAAAATAAGTTAATATACGCGATAAAATCCGTAAAATTAGTTTTATTTAAATGTGTAGTGTTCGCGTAAATATAAGAAATCATTAAGTTATACGAAAATAGTATGAATATATTAAATGGCAAAATTTGAATAGAATAAAATGATTTAAGTCATTTGATATTCCCAAAAATGTTATTTTTTCTGTGGCTTTAATTAAAATAAAAAATAATAAAACTCATTTTATATATACCTTATTTCTAGACGCAATAATTTTTGTCAACTATTTTTCTGCCATTGTTCTTTCCGTCTAGGGCATGATTTGCTGCCTCTGTCACTAACTATTGCAGAGTAAATATCATTTGCCTTGATGAGCGATCGCGCTTATGACCACTAGACCAACTAGTCACAGTCAGAGTGAGTACAGGGAACACATTTATTCTATTTGTATTGAAACTACTACTACAGATATTTGAAATTTGGTTGTGCGGTTTTAAACCACCCGATTACACAAAGCAACGTGCACTGTCATAATAATACTTCTACTTTAAAAGAACATCTGCGGTTATTGGGGGCATGGGCTTATTTATCGCAAAAATTCGTACAATATTTTCGGTAATCGTTACATAGTTTTCCCAGTATTTTTGAAGTGTGATGATAAATTTAATAATGAAATCGAGAGGTGCTTGTATTAAAATTATGATATTGTTTAAAAATTTTTAAAGTTATTTGGCATTTTTAGGATTTTCCTATTATTAATTTTCATTGTGACTCTTGCCTGCCTGCTAAACTCAGCCTTTACAGCCTGTTAAAATCCACTGTTGAGTTGACTCCCCATAGAGTATGTCATAAGGGATATGTTTATCACAGTTACCACGCTGGGTAGGCTGGTTCGTAAGACAAATTTTCATTTTAAAATTCTGGTTGCCAACACGCTTGCCGAGCGTGGCATAATTGCCAAGTATTCCCCCTATGAGTCAACATATAGGGTAGACCTTATCAATCAGTGAACTTAATAGGTTGTAACGGTAACGGTCAAATTAATAACTTTACTTTTTGAATTCGGCTAAAATACTTTGTACGCGGTTTATATACGCCAACTATGTAAATATTATGCACAACCATGTATCGAGTTGTGTGACATCAAAAGGGAAATGAAGGATTTAGGTACTGTAATTCTTACGTCTTTACAAAATGTAAGCCCTAAGACTCCGTATCGTCCGAGCTCAAGATGCTACGCATAAACGATTGAGCTAGAAAGTAATGGAGTTTGAATTGAGCGCAGTGTTCTCAAATTTATTGTAAATCTCTGAAAATCTAGTCACTTAGCACGCATACATATTATGTAACATGTACTTTTATCAATTTTCACTGCTTTTTCAACGTTGCTCATTTATTCATTTTGTGCTGCATATCCTTGTATTGCAAACATTCCTTAAAATTAAAATTGAAATAAATGAATATTAGAAAAAACATTTTTAAAAACAAGCTTTTCTTGAAAAGCCCCAAATAAGAAGGAAATAAACTTTAAATTAAATCAAATCCATCAATGTATTACATTAAACAATTTATATAACACTAAAGCTTGTTGAGATATTTTCGCTTTTGGCACATGAGGGTTATGTCAATATCAACTTACATATATTGTATTCTTGTTTATGTACACAGGTAAATCTCGCAACAAGCTTTTATATTATATGAATTGTGTAATGTAGTAAGTTGATTTTTTGAAATTAAAAGTTTATTTTCTTCTTTTTATAACATTTAAATAAAAGCTTGTTTAAAAATGTTTTGGTATTAATTTATTTTTTATTTTTTAGTTATCGCTGGACATGTTTCTGAGTCTGTTCATTTCATTTAATGCGTCTTTAAAATGGTATGACAGCCATCTTGTTTTCCGCTTTTTTGATGTTTTTCACCACCAATAGAATTTGCCCAGATTGTAAGACAAGACCCCGCTTAGTCTTACCGTTTAAACGGGCAGTAGTACACCATCTCCTTGAAGAACTGCAACACGGACGTCATTTAATTCGTATTATTTTCACCGAACAAAGTGTTCATCATGTTATTATCATTTGAATCCATATGTTCACTTGATATCCATATCAAGAGGATGAATAAAAAACACAGCCCGCTATCTTTGGGATTCTACCATATTGGATTTACAGTGTCGTCATTTTATATCTCGTATTTTTCCCAGCAAACCCTTTCATATAATACCCATATTATGGGAGTGCATACAAAATAATTAGTCCGCCATCTTGGTCGGTCCGCTATATTGGATTCGAAAATACGTCATTTAGCTAGGCGTACTTTAAAAATTCATTTGCGAAATTTGACCTGAACTATTCAACACCAAAATCATAATCGGGGACTCCAAAAAATTGAGATAGAAAATTAGAGGCGGATTGGAGCAACTAAGTTTTTAATGTCCAACTTAGATCTGTCATCTTGATTTTTTATTGCCAGCAATTGACCCTTGTTGTTTCCTACAAAATTTTTTCGAGCATCACTAAACTATCCCTAACTTTTGCCTAGTTATAACTTTTCAATGTTGGTATGGCGGCCATTTTATTTCCTGACCTTTTTTAGCTATGGCCACATACCAGCTCCATCATATCAGGAAAATGTCATTATAATTTTGCTTTGTCATATTAGACGTCTGCCATATTGGATTTAGAATTCTGCCATATTGAATTTAGAACGACGTCACTTTACTTATTGTGTTACGCTTATCAAGCCGTTTCATTTGATACCCATATTGTAAGGGTTACTATGGAAATAATGAATTTTCGCTTTTTGACGTCAGCCATATTAGATCTAGAATTACTTAATTTTACTTATTATGCCTCATCTAGCCTTTTCATTTAATTTCCATATCATAGGCGTTACTATGAAAATTATAAATTACCATTTTGTGTCGTCCGCCATATTGGATTTAAATTGGTGGCACTTAAGACCCGATAACTTCAATAAAAATGGGTCAAATATTGATTGCGAAATCCAGGACATATATATAAATGAAGTTAAATAAAAGCGTTTAAAAATAATGATTTCTAATATTTACGCAAACACTACACATTGAATAAAAATACTTTTACGGATTTTATTTCATTTAATTAATTTATTTTTCTTATTTTTATAAATTTTCGACGTTTTGGGTGCTTTCCAGCACCCATGGTCACGGGGGACTGAGGTGATTGACGTCCCAATGCCAGAGTTAAGCCGCAGTACCTTCAGCTTTTTTAATTATTAATTTTGGTCCGATCTACGCAGAATGAACTTACTGTATCTTGAAGTCTTCCAGTGGTATGCTTGGGTTTAGTTTTAATTTTATTAATTACAGGATTCCAAGCAGGTGGTAGTATCCAGCCTCCCTCAATATTGAAATAAGGATTAGGAGAGGAGAGGAGAGGGTAGGACGCTACAACACGATTCACATCGTCTCCACACAAATTTAAGTTTTTAGTGTATAAAATAGTGTATTCAGGACGTGTAAAAGTGCAAAAAGTGAATAAAAACCAGTGAACTGAAAACGTACACTAGAGACTCGAACCAAGATTATCTGCAATGCATAAAAAAGCAAAAATACAATAGTGAATAACACCAGTGCTCACCAGTGCTTTCTGCTCCTTACTGGACTTGATTGTAGATCGATGGTCTAAAAAAAATAATCCAGACTCACGTAATCAGTGCAAAAGTGAAATACATTAAACATCAAACAGCAATATTGTAGAACACTATAAACACAACCTAAGAGGTGATATATGTAAAACTTTTTATTTGCAGCCGAAAAGTTTGTCAAAGCGCCATCTATTGATAAGCGTCTATACTACTACCAAAGCCGAACGATCGTTATCAATACACCACCGGTACAATAATTATATTAACAGTGGGCGCTATAACAACTCGCGACATCTACTAGCGGCGTCTTATACTACTATACCAAACTAGAAACCAAAACTGATTGTTCTTAATCAATACATTAACGTAGTACAACAACGAAAAAATAGAGGGCGCATTAATAACAATATAATTCTCTCAAATTTCTACTATGGAAGAAGTCCTGAACGCACTTCGTACCATACAAAAAGAGCTCGAAGAACATAAAACAATGATCCACCAAAGTGGGCAAAATATAACAGATCAAGTAACTCTGAATATAAATAAAATATTGGATGAAAAATTTTTTGTATGGGAGGAAAAGTATGAAAAACTAAAAGAAAAGGTCGAAAATCAAGAGAAACGAATTTGCTTTTTAGACAAACAGTCAAGACAAAGAAATATAGTATTCTTTGGCATCGAGGAAAGAGAATCGTCGTACGGGGAAATGGAAAACAACATCTTAAAGTGGATAGGAGAGCGTCTTTCTATTAGATTAGACCATAAAGACATTCAAGAGGTAAAGAGAATTGGAAGAAAAAGTGAAAAACCTCGGCCAATAATAGTAACCTTCTCTACTCTCGGTCTCAAGATAAACATATTTAAACAAAAGGCAGCGCTGAAAGACACTCAATACTATATGAAGGAGGACTATCCACGGTACATTTTAGAAAAAAGAAAGGAATTACAACAACAAATTATCCTAGAGAAAGAGAAAGGCAATACAGTAAGAATAAAATATGATAAATTGATTATAATGAAACCTAACAATAAAAGAACACTTCCTACATCACCTGAAAAATACCCTCTGCCACAGAACGATGGAAACATCCATGCCACCAAAAAGAACAAAACACTCCAACCACAGACATCGATCCGAAGATCAAATAGCTTATCAGATGGAGTCCTGAAAACAGGTATGCTGAACTTCTTAGTCAACAAAAATACTAACATTATAACAAACAACCAAGAGAATAAAGACAAGTATACATAACAACCAACCCACCCCTCCCAAGAAGATCTCATAGATGATAATATTATAACGACAAACAAAAATCATCTTCCAATACGGCTGGTCACCGAGGAAGATCACGACCACAACCCTCCAAAGAAAAACACAACCACGCTAACAAACCCTGTATCTATCTCACCAACCAAGCTTTACATACTAACCTACAACATAAGAACTCTGGCATCGTACGAACGCTTAATAGAATTGGAAGAGGCAATAAAAAACATAAAATTCGACATAATCGGACTATCGGAAGTAAGACGACAAGGAAATAAGATAGAAGAATATTACAATTATATTCTATGCCACATAGGACTCACACCTGGAAAGTATGGTGTCGGATTTTTACTATATAAAAAACACAAGAATAACATAGAAAACTTCATCGGTATAACAGATAGAGTAGCACTTTTGAATTTAAAAATAAAAGGAAACGAATTATCTCTGATACAAGTATACGCACCTACGGAAACAGCGAAAGAAGAAGAAATTGATATTTTTTATACAAATGTAAACAAAGCTATTAACCAAGCACATAGAAATTTTATATTAATGGGCGACTTAAATGCAAAATTAGGACAACCCAGGCAAGACGAATACTTAGTTATGAAATCAAATGGATATGGAGTAAGAAACCAGAGAGGCCAGAAATTAATAAACTTCGCGCTTGAAAATAAAATCGCAATCCTCAACACCTTTTTCAAGAAAAAACCGAACCAACGGTGGACATGGCGCTCACCAAATGGAACATACAAAAATGAAATCGATTTTATCATGTCAAATCAACCCAAAATGTTTCAAAACATTGAAGTATTAAATGTCAACTTTTTTTCAGACCACAGACCAGTAAGAGCGACAATAATATTAACAAAACACAAAAAAAATAGATCAAATTTCAGCAACTGCCAACACTCTACATTAAGGAAAGAAGAAGAAATATTGAGATACAAAGAGAGTATTACATCTTATCTACCAGGCTTACAAGACTGCTCCACCACCTCTATACAAACCTACCATGATAAAATAATAAAAGCTATCTGCCAAAGCCTTCAGAATGCCTATTTAGAAAATAAAAACGACAACAAAACTCAGAAAATACTATCAGAACGCACCTTAACACTCATGAAAAGAAGACAAGAGTTACAAAGAACAAAAAATAAAACTCGCCTACTAAAAACTGAACTTTCAGCACTGTATAAGCTAATAAGCAAACTCATAAAACAAGACTATACAACATATAGATATAACATCATCGAAAGACATCTGGTACAAGCAGGCAGCTCAAAAAAAGCGTTTAAAGAGTTACAAACATGCAAAATATGGATAGACGGACTAAATCGGGCAAATAAAATACTTAATAGCCGAAACGACATTATAAACGTTGCAACGGAATTTTATAAAACGCTATATAAAGCCAATGAACAAAAACTAACTACGCAAAGTAACACGAACATCTCAGACCCTGATAGCAAAGAAGCTAGAGTGCAGTTCGACGTAAAAGAAATAGCAGAAGCAATTAAACGTTTGAAATCAGATAAAAGCCCAGGTTCAGACAACGTAACTAACGAAGCTATAAAAATAGCCTGCACTCAACTAGCTCCACCTTTGACTCTCCTGTTCAACCGCATACTAGAAACTACCGACACCCCTACTCAATGGTCCGAGTCAAATATAATATTAATTTATAAAAAAGGAAACCCACACGATATAGGCAACTACAGGCCTATAAGCTTATTACCATGCTTGTACAAACTCTTCTCTTCGCTAATAAATCAAAGAATAAGCGCTACATTAGATGCGGAACAACCCATTGAGCAAGCAGGATTTAGAAAAGGCTTTTCAACTATAGACCACATTCACACCTTGGAACTACTAATCGAAAAATATCAAGAACGAAGGAGAGCTCTCTATATTGCTTTTATAGATTACAAAAAAGCATTCGACACAGTGTCCCACTCAAGCATCTGGGAAACGTTGGAACAGCAGGGTGTAAAAAATGTATACATACAAATAATAAAAAACATTTACTTGAACAATAAAGGTAGAGTGAAACTGGAAAAAACTGGACCAAGCTTTCCCATTGACAGAGGGGTAAGACAGGGCGATCCCTTGTCTCCGCAATTATTTATTTCCATCCTAGAATCTACAATGAGGAAGTTGGATTGGAAAAAGTATGGACTAAATATCGACGGTAAATACCTTAGTCACCTCCGCTTCGCCGATGATCTGGTTCTGCTGTCAGAAACAGGCACACAGCTACAACTCATGATCCACTCACTGAACGAAGTCAGCAAACAAGTCGGTTTAGAAATGAACCTGTCAAAAACAATGCTAATGACTAACAGTACAGAATCAAGAATTTCAGTCGATAACGAGATGCTTACCTATACAAAAAACTACATCTACCTGGGGAAACAAATATCTTTTGACAGAAAAAACAATGAGCTAGAATTAGAACGAAGAACACATAGATCGTGGAATAAATACTGGAGCTTAAAGGAAATATTTAAAGGTGATATGTCAGTAAAAATAAAAACTAGAGTGATGAACACATGTCTGCTACCATGCTTAACCTATGCCTGTCAGACCTGGAGATACTCTAGTAAAGTAAAAAACAAAATCATCAGCTGCCAACGCGGTATGGAACGCAGTATGCTAAATATCCAAAAAAGACAAAAAATTAGACACACAAAAATAAGAAATATTTCTAAAGCTACAGACGCCCTAATTCATGCTCAAAGACTAAAATGGAAATGGGCGGGGCATGTAGCGCGATTGCAAGATGAGAGATGGACCAAAAAAATTACTTCATGGAATGGCCCATCAGGGAAACGCTACAGAGGAAGACCCCATGCGAGATGGCAAGACGACATCATAAAGATAGTGGGCCCAAATTGGTTACAAATAGCCAAAGACAGAGACCATTGGGATTCTTTGGAGGAGGCCTTCACCCAAGGAGGGGTTCTTGCAAACCAAACTTATCTAGAAAAATAATTAGTTACTACAATCATAGATAGATAGACATACAAAATACAAAATACAAAAAAGATATAATCATAGGTTATATAATAAACATTAGTTTGTAGTAGTAGTAGTAATAAGTCAATTCACTATTAGTAACTGTTTTACTTGTTTGTAAGAAATAAAAGGCTTTTTTATTATTTTATTTATTAAGACCCGATAACTTCAATAAAAATGGGTCAAATATTGATTGCGAAATCCAGGACATATATATAAATGAAGTTAAATAAAAGCGTTTAAAAATAATGATTTCTAATATTTACGCAAACACTACACATTGAATAAAAATACTTTTACGGATTTTATTTCATTTAATTAATTTATTTTTCTTATTTTTATAAATTTTCGACGTTTTGGGTGCTTTCCAGCACCCATGGTCACGGGGGACTGAGGTGATTGACGTCCCAATGCCAGAGTTAAGCCGCAGTACCTTCAGCTTTTTTAATTATTAATTTTGGTCCGATCTACGCAGAATGAACTTACTGTATCTTGAAGTCTTCCAGTGGTATGCTTGGGTTTAGTTTTAATTTTATTAATTACAGGATTCCAAGCAGGTGGTAGTATCCAGCCTCCCTCAATATTGAAATAAGGATTTTTTTTTAATTTCAATAGCCTCACGTATTCCTTGGCAGGAATCGATGTTCTTTCGCAAGAATTTGTGGTTTATCAAATCTTATGTTATGGCGGGGGCCGTCTGGGGTATGATCACAAACTGCAGACTTCCCGAAACGTTGGTGTTTCACGTCAACTATGTTTTCTTTTACGCGGGTTTTTATTGATACGTTTTGTTTTCTCTATATATGAGAGACCACATTCACAGTCAAGCTTGTATACTCCAACATCTTGTAGAGGAATATTGCACGTGACGGATGGTAAGAACTGACTAATCTTCTTCGGCGGCTTGAAGAATGTTCTAATAGAAGCTCGCTTCAAGATGAAGCCAATCTTCTCTGTGACACCTCTAACATATGGTAGTACATCAGGCACACGCTCGACTGTGGCCGGCTTAACTTGGTTACTGTGACGTAGGCGCGGGACCCATAGCTGACGTGAAGCGCTAACGTTTCGGGAAGTCTACAGTTTGTGATCATATCCTAGACGGCCCCCACCATTACATTAGATTAGATAAACCACAAATTCTCGCGAAAAAACACCGAGTATTGTCAAGGATGATACGTGAGGCTATTGAAATTAAAAAAAAACATCCTAATTTCAATAGAGAGGGAGGCTGGGTACTACCACCTGCTTGGGATCCTGTAATAAATAAAATTAAAACTAAAACGAAGCATACCACTACAAGACTTCCAGATACAGTAAGTTCATTCTGCGTAATTCGGACCAAAATTAATAATTAAAAAATCTAAAGGTACTACGGATAAACTCTCGCATCGGGACGTCAATCACCTCAGTCCCCCGTGACCATGGGTGCTAGAAAGCACTCGAAACATCGGGAAGTAATAAAAATAAGAAAAATAAGCTAATTAAACGCGATAAAACCTGTAAAAGTAGTTTTATTCAATGCTTTTAAAAATAATAGAAACTGTAAGTACAAATGCTGCTTTTTCTACACCGTTACCAGCAAACAATACACTGTATATGAATGAAGAGTATAATTAAAAAAAATTAAAAATCATTTATTTCAGAACTAGTCCATATCACACTTCATAAATACACATCGAAATTAAAATATTAAATCTAAGTTACGACGTCAATTTTATATGAATTACATAAAAAAATCAATAAAATTAAATTATTATTACAATTACTTAAATTGATATAAAATACATAAACACAACAAAACAGATACGCAGCTCTAAAGTAATCTAAATTTAGATTTAGATCCGCAGTGCTCTACATGCAGCCTGGTCCAGTGTCGCATTATAGGACAATCCAGATCCATCCGCCAGGCAAAAAGTTGCATGTAGCCATTTGAGCCTACATACTACGTATGCGGCGCATCAGGGACGCAATTCGAATCCGAATGATTGTTGCGAATCCGTCTATATTTGCATCCACAAACATTCCCGATGCGCTACAGTAGCGCGGCAGCTTCATCAGTGCTCTGAAGGCATTATTGTATAGAATGCGTGGGGTGTCGTAAGATTTTATATACTTTATGTCATTTTATTCAAAATTACCAATTGTAATCTTAACAAGAATAATGGTTAAAATCTTACAAAGCTCTCTACGTAAAAAAGAATTCTTAAAAGAGAAACATTTTGTACTCTATGTCACTTCCACAACTCAGACAAATCTAACGAGACTCCCTAAATTAAAATCCATCAAGCCGTTAAGGTTAAAAATTACACTTCAATTTGGCGGATGGGATTAATCCGAACAATTCCTCAGAGCACTTCCCGTGGTAAATGCAAAATAAATTTTAAAGGGATGCAACATCTCCTCGCAGCACCAGTGAATTGAGCCGATCGGAAACGACTCGGTCGTCGACGATTCGAACCGCTCTGCGCTGGATGTGTTCAATTGGAAGGAGCTGGCATTTGGGAACCTCAGCCCAGAGATGGGAACAGTATTCCATGTAAGGCCGAACTTGCACCTTGTCATGCTGCAGGTGTTTTGCCGGCATGAAATACTGTCCAACTCTAGTGAGTACGCCAAGCTTTTTAGAGGCCAATTTGTCCTTCTCTTCCAAGTGACCACGAACTGCACAATATTTGATATGTCGACTGTTTGACACAAGTTTGTTCCGGTACTTGGCGACGTTTTCTCAAGAAATATTGGCAAGCCCGGAATATAGAGCATCACCAGTACTGTCATCCGCATAGCAATGAATGTCACCGGTTTGCAACATATCATTGATATGCAGAAGAAATAGCGTTGGTGATAGATAGCACGCAGCCTTGTGAAACACCAGTGTCAATAGGCTTGTGGTGGGAGCATGCACTTGTAGTGAACCTTGATGCTTGAATCTGTAAGAAAGCTGGAGATTCAATTGCATAATTTCTCGGGAAGCCCATAAGTAGTGAGCTCCGAAAGAAGCGCTTTGTGCCATACCCGATCAAAGGCCTTCGCTATGTCCAAACTAACAATCAATGCTTCCAACTTGGCCGACTGCCTCCGCCCATCTACGAGTCAGGTAAACCGGAAGATCACCAGCTTATCGACCCAGACGAAAACCGTATTGGCGGTCACTAATGAGCTGGTGATCCTCAAGGTACCGCATGAGATGGCAGTTTATTATGAATTCCATTATTTTGGAGAACAAGGAGGTGATGGCGATAGGCCTGTAGTAAGGCGGGTCTGAGCGGTCGCCTTTTTTAGGAATCGGGTGGACAAAAGCCGTCTTCCGTGATTTCGGGACTACGCCTAAGGAGTTGTCCCGAAATCATGTCAATCACCGGAAAAGACGCGTTAGAACCGGTGCCAACTTCGGAGAGCACGTCCTCAGCACAATTGGAGGGGATTCTGTAAGGCCCACTCGACCTTTGGATGTCTAGGGAGAGAGGAGTGCTTTGTGAACTAAGCGCTGTGGGAACCGCACATCCAGCATGAAGCACTCACACCGCGGGATGGTCAGCGGTGTGTTCTCGCCATCATCGAGAGTCGAGTTGGGCGCAAAGAAAGAGCCTATCAGATCGGTGATCTCCTTTGTGGCATGGGCCAGTGAGTCGTCCTCAGACTGGCCATGACTCAAGATGAATCTGGAGGCGGAATCATACTTCTTTTTAAGGGTGCTGGTGTTAACATCCCGGGACTTAGATACGTCAACCTAGGCCCGGCTGCACTCCTGCTTGTATCGTGATCTATTATACAAGGGCGACTAAATCATCGCTAAAATCAGCCTCCGATGGGCACCACAGACAAAGGAATAAAAAATACCATGTCCTGAATTACTACATCACCAACAGATTTAGCGACAACGTTGGGATCGTCCAGCAAGAAAAAAATGCGCCACCAAGGGTAGTGCCATCCCAATTGGCCGACCTATAGTGCTAAACACGGCGGCAGCCTGCAAAAAGCAAGCGCAATTTCAGCGTGAGTGGTGCCACACTCCTAACTAGACAATGGTCCGTGGAGTCAAGAGGGGCTTCGACGGAGACCTGATATATATCCGGATAAGAGGTTAGCAAAAGATTCAATATAGAAGGTGCATGATCCTCCATATTTGTGTCAGACTATATGCCAAGGCAAAATCATGAACAGATCTCCCCGCATGATCGGTTAAACGTGAACCGAGCAGTTCGGCGTCGTGGGAGTTAAAATCGGCAAGGATCACACAATTACCGCTACCTATAGAGGCACCCGTAGATGCGCGTATGGTCATGAATGTCTAAGCTTAGCCAAACGATGGACAGGTCCGAACCTTCAAGACTGCCGCGACGTTGAGAACAGATGTCTTTTCTGACTATACGCAAACTCCACCCCGAGGCACAAAGTAATAGTATCAGCCGGAGAGGACACCTGCGTTTCGGTCAGAAAGAGCTAGGCCGGCTTCGCCGTCTCGAGATGGTAGTGGACGGCGCTTAGGTTCGAATGAAGTCCCCTGATGTTGCAGAAATTCACGGATAGCGTGGCAGGTCGCCTTGGTATTGTTGCTCAGTTTGCCCCGAGCAGTTGTTTATATGTATGTATGTTTTTGAGCAGAATTTCCCCCCCCCCCCCAATACGCGGAGCAGCCTGAGCATACACCAACATTCTCCGGGGATGCTGGTACCCTAGTCTTGAGAATGAACCAATGAGCGCACGGTGTTAGTACACAAAGTAACTTATATTTATAAACTATGCTATTTACTTACTGTTGAAAATAAGTGTCTAAAAAAGTGTAGATCTTGATGAAAAATACAAGTGAGTAATAATTAATAATTATTCCAATAAATATTTTAGTATTTAGCTTTTATAAATGTTGAGGTTAATTTCCGTCGCTGTTCAATTGATATTTTTAATTTTGATTAAAAAAAGTCTTTTTCAAGATATATTATTAATGTTGCTTATTACCAAAGTGAGATGTCAGATGTTACACATCATATTATGCGACTACAGAATGGCTCGCTCATTTTTAATTGACGTCTGTGCATTGAGGGTCGTATTTAATTATACCCCCAGCGAGTCATAGGAATTAGAATTTTAGTATTAGCTTTTTCCGGTCTGAAGGGAACAAGAACGAAAACAGACTGTGAGGTATTTCACCCAAATTCTCAGACGTAACAAAGCATCTGTAGCCTTCTTTAAAAATGAATATTTCTTTTTTATTTAATGCAACAGTCAGAAGTGGTTTAATATAAATTTGAAGTAAAACTACATCCCTATGGGGGAAGGATAAATTACGAGACGAAGATTTTAATGTAACTATTTAGACGACACTAGTTGTTTGTTACCTTGGACTTATTATTATATACTTATATTCCTTAGGCTCCTCAAAAAGATACAAAAGTAAACTTTTAATATAAAGTAAAAAATGATTTCGAAAACTAAAAAGAATAAAATTGCTACATAAGTCAGAGTTTTAGTTCTTCGATAAACTATGTCTTAGCATCGAGCTCAAAAGCTATTAGGTATTGGATTTTAAATTATTTTTATTTTACTATTGGAATTGTTAATCAAAATTTTCTCATAAAAAACGCTTTGTAGCATTACACAGCATGAATAAACCAAACTCTAGGAGATGGGAGCAGCAATTGAGGAAACAATAATTTTTCAAAGCGTAAATAACTTTGTGAATTGAGACTTCTTTGTTTTCTTTAATTTCTTAGAATTTTGAAAGGTATAACTTAAACTTATTGCACTGTCCAAGACCGCTTTAAAAGTGTCTTTTGTGTGCTGTTACGTAAAGTTAAAGATAATTGGCACAGGCTTCCTCTGACTTCTGAGGGTTTTAAGCACAAGGAATTCGCACGATGACTTCACATGACCACGAAATATTTTGTTTGAATAAAAATGTACGTTTCTTCACGATGTTGTCTTTCACTACCGAGCACGTAGTAAGTCAGCACTTGAATTTGCATTTAATAATTTTATTGGTGCCGATGGTTATCGAACCCGAGTAGCTCGCGTACTGTGAAATTTAAGGCGAACACTGAGGTGTCACACCTCTTATGTAATCAATATTAATGCGAAATGATGAAATGTTGTTTATCATCTTCTTTCGAGGCTTCCTCTCTATGAGCTCCATTAATATTAATGTGAAATGTTGTTTATTTTTTTCTTTTGAAGCTTCTTCCCTATGACTTCCAAGAAAACGTGCAAATGGATTACCAGTTGTCTTGGAGATCGGAACACCAAGGTTATGGTAGCCTATTAACGCTGGTGTTCCACAAGGCTGCATGCTATCACCAACGCTGTTTTTTCTGCATATCAATGATATTTTGCTAACCGTTAACATTCATTGCTATGCGAATGAAAGCTCTGTTTATGCTTTATACACCGGCCGTGCCAATATTTTTCGGAAAAACGTCGTCGAGTACAGGAACAAACTTGTGTCTATCACGTCTAGCACAGAGCGGTTCGAATGATCGGCAACTGAACTATTTCTGGTCGGCTTAACTCACTGGCATTACGAAGAGATGTTACATCTCTTTGTGTATTTTATCGCATCTACAATAGGACCATGCTTTATGGCACTCCTACAACTTTTAACGCGTTTAATTTAGAAATTAACTATTAAATAGTAAATTAAACGCGATAAAATCCGTAAAAAATAGTTTTATTCAATATTCGTCAACATTTAAATAAAACTAGTTTTACGGATTTTATAGTGTAAATTAACTTATTTTATGTTCCCGACGTTTTGAGTACTTTACAGCACCCATGGTCACGGGGGGGACTGAGGTGTTTGACCTCCCAATGTCATAGTTAACCACGGCTACCTCCAGATTAAAAATTAATAATTATTTTTTTTTCAATGTTACACATTATCTTTGTTTAGTCTTATTTCCATTTTAACACCTCTGTTCAAAAAATATTAATTCGAATGACGGGACTTTCTTAGAATTTGGCAATGATCTTTTTTTTTTTGGATTAACTGGCTTATATATACATAGCCTCACTGATTTAATCACATTTCAAATAGTATATTGCTTTGAAAGCATGGTTGGTTGATTTCAAAGTGATATAATTTTGTATTTGCAAGTTCTTGCGAATTTCTTAATTATGTTTTGTTATTATTAAATATTAACGCTTTGGCAAATTTTCCACTTGAGTTATATTAACTAATTTAATTAGAACACCTTTTGAAATAGTCTTTACTTCTGACATTCTGAGTAAATAATTATTTATAATTGAGTTCATTAAACTGTTGCAGCTATATTACTGGTATAATTGTAGCATCAATGGGTCGGCTCGACCGGGAGGATCACGCTCTCCCAGAATACTAGCGTAAAATAGCAGCTCAATGCTGCTGTTTTTCGTATGGTGAGTGTAGAAAACTGGAGACAGGTGACTCACAGGTGACTACGCATATGTATTTAGATTCGTAATCGAGGATAGATGTAGATGCCCATGGGCCACGGCAACCACTTACCATCAGGTGGACTGTGTGCTCGTTTGTCACACTATCCTATAAAAATCATTTTGTAAGTTTTTAAAGTGGAATTTAAATAATAAATGTCTATTTGAAAGAATTTAAGCATACAAACATAAAGCACGAGCATAAAGCTGCTGTGTGTAGTGAGTGAAGAGAACCCTGGATCCTTAACTGGTAATGAGGTATTCATTTAAATTTTGATTTTTAATCAATAAGAGATGTAAATGTCTATGCGCCACAGCATCGACATACCATCACAGGGACAGTGCGCTCATTTGTCATTTTTTACAAATGTAAAAACTTTTATATTACTGTGACACAATCGGCAGTTAAAATTTAATGTAAGGCGTATAAAAATACTTATTATGGCAGGCAAGTTTTTTATTAGGCCAAATAAAAGAAACTAGGTCAGTCATTTTTTGTGATTATTGTTCAGGCTATTATTTATTTTACAAAACCGTCAGAAACTTTTTACTGGATACGAGGAATTCCTGTGGGGTTGAAACGCATCTGCATTTTGATTACCATTCGAAGATAAATAAATGTAAATGTCTATAGGCCACAGCATCCACCTGCTATCAGGTGGACTGTGACTGGTATACTGCTCGTTTTTCACCTTTATTCTGTAAAAAAAAAGAAGTCACGCATCATCACGGTCATCAAATAAAAGTTTTTTTTTTTATATAGGAGACAAACATGCGGCTCACCTGATGGCAAGTGACTACCGCCGCTCATGAACTACTGCAACACCAAAGGCATTGCATGTGCGTTGACAGCCTTTTAAAAAGGAGTACGCTCTTATCTTGAAGATCCCTAAGTAGTATTGGTCTGGAAAAATCGCCGGTGGCAAATTATTACACAGAGATACGTTCTACGCGGAAGAAAACTCCTAGTGAAAAGTGGAGTGGTGGACCGCCAAACTTCTAGATACTGTTAATGGTATTGGGAGTTTCGCTGCGATGTGCGTTCGTGAAATTTGGGAGCTGGATTAATCCGAACAATTCTTTTTTTTTTTTTTTTTTTTTTTTTATAGGAGAGGGGGCAAACGAGCATGCGGCTCACCTGATGGTAAGTGACTACCGCCGCCCATGAACAACCGCAACACCAGGGGAATTGCAGATGCGTTGCCGGCCTTTTAAAAAGGAGTAGGCTCTTTTCTTGAAGGTCCCTAAGTCGTATCGGTCCGGAAAAATCGCTGGTGGTAAACTATTCCACAAGGAAGTTGTGCGAGGAAGAAAACATCTTCTAAATCGCACAGTGGTGGACCGCCAATCATCCAGATGGTGTGGATGGTACCGGGAGTTCTGCCGCGATGTGCGTTCGTGAAATTTGGCGGCTGGGATTAATCCGAACAATTCCTCAGAGCACTCCCCATGGTAAATGCGAAAGAAAATGCTAAGAGATGCAACATCTCTTCGCAGTGCCAATGAGTCGAGCCGATCGGAAAGGACTCGGTCGTCGACGATTCGAGCCGCTCTGCGCTGGATGCGGTCAAGTGGAAGAAGCTGGCACTGGGGAGCCCCAGCCCAGAGATGGGAACAGTATTCCATGTGAGGCCGAACCTGCGCCTTGTAAAGTTGCAGGCGTTGAGCCGGCATGAAATACTGTCCCGCTCTGCTGAGCACGCCAAGCTTTTTAGAGGCCAATTTGGCCTTCTCTTCCAAGTGACCACGAAACTGCACGCTACTCGATATGTCGACGCCGAGGATTCCGATACTGGCTGAGGCAACAAGGGGAGTACCTTGAAACTGAGGAGATACGACAAAGGGGTTCTTTTTAGCGGTAAACGCGCAAACTTGTGTCTTCTGAGGATTAAACTGGACTAGATTTAGTCGCCCCCAATCCGAGACTTTGTCCAGCAAAGACTCGACTTCAGACACAAGTTTGTTCCGGTACTCGGTGACGTTTTCCCGAGAAATATTGGCACGGCCGGTGTATAGAGCATCACCAGTGCTGTCATCTGCATAGCAATGAATGCTACCAGCTTGCAACATATCATTGATATGCAGAAGAAACAGCGTTGGTGATAGCACGCAGCCTTGTGGAACACCAGCGTTAATAGGCTTGTAGTCGGAGCATGCACCGTCTACAACGACCTTGATGCTCCGATCTGCAAGAAAGCTGGTGATCCAATTGCACAATTTCTCGGGAAGCCCATAGGAAGGGAGCTTCGAAAGAAGCGCTTTGTGCCAAACCCGATCGAAGGCCTTCGCAATGTCCAAACTAACGGCCAATGCCTCCCCCTTGGACTCTACTGCCAACGCCCATCTATGAGTTAAGTAGACCAGAAGATCACCAGCTGATCGACCCCGACGAAAACCGTACTGGCGGTCACTAATCAGCTGGTGATCCTCAAGGTACCGCATGAGGTGGCAGTTTACAACGGATTCCATTATTTTGGAGAACAAGGGGGTGATGGCGATAGGCCTGTAGTTGGACGGATATGAGCGGTCGCCTTTTTTAGGGATCGGGTGGACAAAAGCTGTCTTCCATGATTTCGGGACTACGCCTAGGGAGTAAGAGTACCGGAAAAGACGCGTTAGAACCGGTGCCAACTCCGGAGCACACGTCCTCAGCACAATTGGGGGGATTCCGTCAGGCCCACTCGACTTGTGGATGTCAAGGGAGAGGAGTGCTCTGCGAACCGAGCGCTGTGAGAATCGCACATCCGGCATGGAGCACTCACACCGCGGGATGGTCGGCGGTGTGT
Source organism: Parnassius mnemosyne (assembly GCA_963668995.1). Classification (NCBI taxonomy): domain Eukaryota; kingdom Metazoa; phylum Arthropoda; class Insecta; order Lepidoptera; family Papilionidae; genus Parnassius; species Parnassius mnemosyne. The sequence continues at coordinate 42,806 of CAVLGL010000121.1, read as the reverse complement.
TCCCCCCGTCATCAACAGTCGAGTTGGACGCAAAAAGGGAGCCTAAAAGGTCGGCCTTCTCTTTTGCGTCGTGGGCCAGTGAGTCGTCCTCCCTGTGCAGAGATGGTAGTGATGGCTTACAGAAATTCCCTTGGACAGCCTTGGCGAGAGACCAGAATGCACGGGTTCCCGAAGGAAGGCGAACTAGTTTCTCGCCAATTCTGCCTATGTGCTCTGACTTTGCCTTGGCAATAACTCTTTTGAAGGACCTGGAGGCGAAGTTATACTTCTTTTTGAGTGTGCTGGTGTTTACATCCCGAGTCACCGAAGCCGCAGCCCAGGCTTGATAACACTCCTGCTTACTGCGTAATGCAGTCTTACAGGAGCGACCAAACCAAGGCTGAGATCTGCCTCCGATGGGTACCACAGATGATGGAATAAATAGTTCCATTCCCTGTAGCACTACATCAGTGACAGAGTCAGCAACAGCGCTGGGATCATCCGGCGAGAAGCAAACCCGCCCCCATGGGTAGGAAGCAAAGAAAGACCGCATTCCGTCCCAATCCGCCGACCTGTAATGCCAAACACGGCGGCAACCTGCAGAACGCAACCGCGAGGGGAGCGTGAGTGGCACCACACTCCGGATCAGACAATGGTCCGAAGAGCCAAGAGGGGCATCGACGGAAACCTGATATCCGTCCGGATGAGAGGTCAGCAGAAGGTCCAACAGGGAAGGTGTATGATCCTCAACATCTGGAATCCGCGTAGGCGATGTAACCAGTTGTGTCAGACCATATGCCAAGGCAAAGTCATAAACAGATCTCCCCGCATGATCGGTTAAACGTGAACCGAGCCATTCGGCGTGGTGGGCGTTAAAATCGCCAAGGATCACGATCTCTGCGGATGGGACCTGTTGTAGCAAGGAATCTGTAGCCATTTGGACGTGGTCGATGAGTCGGTCTGTTTCGGCATTACCGCTATGGGACCTATAGAGGCACACGTAGACGCGCGGATGGTCGTCGCTGTCTACGCGTAGCCAAAGGATGGACAGGTCCGAACCTTCAAGACTGCCGAGGCGTCGAGAACAGATGTCCTCTCTGACATACACGCAAACTCCAGCCCGAGGCACAAAGGAGTGCTCCAATTTGTACCCCGGGTAGGAGAGATACGAAGTATCAGCCGGAGAGGACACCTGCGTCTCGGTCAGAAAGAGCAAGGCCGGCTTCGCCGTCTCAAAATGGTAGTGGACGGCGTTTAGGTTCGAGTGAAGTCCCCTGATGTTGCAGAAATTCACGGATAGCGTGGCAGGGGTCGCCTTGGTCTTGTTGCTCAGTTTGCCCCGAGCAGTTATTGTGTTGAGCGGAATTTTGCCCCCCCCAGAATACGCGGGGCAGCCTGAGCACCCACGCTCAGGAGTGGAATAGCTTGGTCGTGGATGCTCAGCGAGGGATTCTCCAGGGGTACTGGTACCCTCCTGGGGTAGTTTTTGACGTAATTCCGCTACCATGTTGATGGGGGGGGGGGAATTGGGCATCCGGTCACCTGCACTCACCAGACGAAACGCGGAAGCAGAGCTTCCACTTCACGCCGGTATTCTGTGAGGTCGTGGTACTAACCCGGCTCGAGCCGGCCCATACGTGCAACAGCAAAAGCTGCTGCAAGGCTCTACCACCGTTAAATCAGAGCAATCCCCGCGGTAAATGAGAAAGGAATTGGAAAGGGATGCAACATGTCTTCGCAGCGCCAGTGAATTCAGCCGATCGCAAAGGACTCGGTCGTCGAAGATGCGAATCGCTCTGTGCTGGACGCGGTCAAGTGGAAGAAGATGGCACTGGGGAGCCCCAGCCCTGAGATGGGAACAGTATTCCATGTGAGGCTACCACAAACTAAGGAATACCACAAAGCAGGGTCCTAAGCCACCTGCGTCCATCGACTTCCTGCATGCCTTACCAGGTCGACACTTTAATTAGTGGGGGATTACCCTACACTTTGCCTAGCAGTACGAGGCTGCCTCTCACGAACCTTTTTTTTCTCATCAGTTATCGGTTGTTTGAGCTATATGGTCGACCCATTGCCACTTCGTGTCACTAATCCGTTGAACGACGTCGGTTACTCAGGTTTTACTGTGGATATCCTCATTTCGAGAATATCCCTTTCCATAGCTCGCTGAGTGACTTTGAGCATCCTTATACGGCCAGCAGTGAATAACCACATCTGGGATCCATAAGTCATCACTGGCCACACGTATTGGTTGTACAATCTCGTTTTCCGATTAAGAGGTATACCTGACACGAGAAGAATTGTCGTAATTTCCCGAACACTGCCCAGCCGAGCTGAATCCGCCTATTGACCTCTCGGTTGAAGTTGGACTTACCTAGTGGGACTATTTTTTACAAGTAAACATACTCCTCATCAACTTCGAGCTTAGTTCTACCAACAAATACCGACATTGGTGAGACATGGACATTAAACATGATTTTTGTGTTATCCATGTTCTTCTTAAGACCAATCCGTTGGGGGACACTGTTGATGTCATTGATCATAGTAATTAGGTCTTCCAGCGTTTCTGTCATAAAGACTATATAGTCAGAAAATCGAAGGTGAGTGGTTTACTCGTTAATGATGTTAATACCATATTCTTTCCAGTCCAGTAGCTTGAAAATGTCTACCAATGCAGCTGTGAAGAGTTTCGGGGATATTATGTCACCTTTTTTTTTTGCGGATGGATAATCATCAAATGACGCCTTTCGCTCTGGGTGGAGCGGAAGGGAGTGTCAGACTTTTACTGACTAAAAACCATCCGTGTTCCTCCAGTGCCCTTACGTTCCGGAGCCGCGGTATCTCTTTCGAACAGCCCGCAGCCCCGGCAGGCGTCGGCCCTTGCGGGCCCCTTCACGCTGCTGACAGCTCTTTGAGGCGCGCGTGGAACAAAACGCGCCGTCGACACGGCCTGTCGTCGTTAGACGGACGGACGGCGAGCTACCCATTGCTCGCCGTCCACAGGCCCGCGCCTACGGTGGCCGGGGGCCACGACGTAGCCCCCGACGCCCAGGGCGTCTCCCGAGGCGGCCGGGAAGGATAGCTGCTGCTCTCTCCTTCTCCCGCTCCGCCACCTCCTTCGCTAGCATCACTGCTTCGCAGAAGGTGGTGACGGCATCCCATTCCGTCTCGCTCCGGACCATGGCTTCGACCAGGGCCGGACGCGAGAGGTTGCCGCCGCCTATCGCCGCTACGAGAACACGACGGTGCTCCGCCCAGGCAGGGCACACCTCCACGGTGTGCTCCACCGTGTCCTCCGGTCGATCCTCGCAGTGGGAGCACCCGGGCGTTTCCTCCCGCCCGATTCGGTGCAGGAACCTCCCGAACACACCGTGTCCGGTGAGGACCTGCGTCAGGCGGATGGTGAGGACGCCGTGGCGTCTCTCACGCCACTCCTCAAAGAGGGGTCTTATCGCCGCTATAGTGGCGTGCCCAGCACGGGGTTGCGACAGTCGCTCTCTCCATGTCGCCATGAGATCATGCCGGAAGTTTGTTTGCTGCACGACAACTTGCCGCGGCAGCGGGGTTTCCCCCCGGCATAGTGCCTCCGCGCGCCATTCGTGCAGGCGCGCGAGGACTATCGCCTCCAGATCCCACGGCGGCAATCCGGCAAGGAGGCACGCTGCCTCGCGGGAGATCGTGCGGTAGCCGCGAACCATTATCACGGCAACCACCTTTTGGGGCGCGTTCAGGTGGTGGATGGCAAGCCGCGCCAAACCACGCGCCCACACCGGGGCCCCGTAGAGGGCCATGGACCGCACAATCCCCGCGTAGAGCCTCCGGCAGGAGGCGTTTGGCCTCCCCAGATTCGGCAGGAGCCGCCTGAAGGCAGCCCCGGTCCGTTCCAGTTTGGGAGCCAAACGTCGGAAGTACTCAACGAAGTTCCATCGGCCGTCGAGGACGAGTCCTAGGTACTTCAACGTCGACTGGACGCCGATGGATACCCCTCCTACCATCGCTGAGGATCCCGGTGGTGGCCTGTTCCGAGGACCATGGAAGTGCATGGCCTCGGACTTGTGCAGAGCCACCTCAAGACCCAGCTGCCAGATCCTCTTAACGACTATCGCAACCCCGCGTGTCATAGTTTCCGCCGCCGCCTCGTACGACCCCTCCCTGTGCCAGTACCAGCGTGTCGTCAGCGTAGCAAACTACGCTGACGCCGGTAGGGAGGTCGGCGCGCAGCACCCAGTCGTAACCGATGTTCCACGGGGGCGGCCCCAGAACCGAACCCTGTGGGACACCGCACGACATCTCTCGCCGGTTCCACTCACCGTTGCGACCGGGGTAGATGACGGCCCTATCCGTCAGATAGTCCTCGACTATACGACGGAGATAGGTCGGCACCCGGTGATACCGGAGTGCCTCCCTAATGCAGCTCCAGGGCATGGAGTTGAAGGCGTTGGCAATGTCGAGAGACACCGCCAAAACAACCCCCCCCCCTGGCTACTGCATCCCCCGTCGTGAGGGCTCTCACGCGCATGATGGCGTCCACCGTAGAGCGCCTCTTGCGGAAACCAAACTGGTGTTCCGCAAGATCCGGCCCCGTCCCCGCAAGGTGCTCGGCGAGGCGGTTTGCAATGACTCTTTCAAAGAGCTTGCCCACCTCGTCGAGCAGGACCACGGGCCGGTATGCGGACGGAGAGTCCGCAGGGCGCCCCGGCTTCCGAATGAGGACCAGCTTCCCCGTCTTCCAACGAAGCGGGAATTGGCCTCTCTCCAAGCATGCGCTTAGGAGCCCCTCCAGTCGGGGCCCGAGAGCCTCCGAGGCCAGGACCCAGGCTTTGCCAGGCAAGCCATCGGGTCCTGGGGCGCTATTCCTGGCCTTGAGCCTACGTACCGCCACTCTCAGGTCTACCCTGGTCCCTTCCGGGATGCCGTCGTCGTCGTCCTGGTGGTCCGCTTCCGGCACCGCAGGTGGCGGAGCCATAGGCGGGGGCGGATGTTCCCCTCGCGCAGGAAACAGAGCGCTCATCACATCCACGAGCTGAGGCCGGAGACTCTGCGTCAGCGGGGGGGCCCAGGTGCGGAGTTTATCCCGCACCATCTTGTAAGGGCGCCCCCACGGATCTCTGTCGAGAATCTCCAGCATCTCCTCACGGGCCCATTCCCGGGCCCGCATGACAGCCTCCCGGAGGGCGGTCTTCGCCGCTCTGTATCCCTCGTACAGCTCCGCCTCAATGGCTGTCGCATTCGGTGGACGAATGCGACACACGATGCCTGGCGTACAGTTGCCGCGCGGCGACACACGCCTCGCGCAGAGACGTCAGCTCACGCGACCACCAATACACGTGACGCCAGGCGCTTCCTGGCCGGACGCGGGGCATTGCCACGTCACATATCTCGGACATGGCCTCCTGGAACCACCCTGCCTCATCATTGACATCGGCAGGCCTATCCGGTGATGACACCCAGGCCTGCACGATCGAGGCTTCCAGGAGAAGCTCCCGGTCCAGCTGCTTCAGCGCCCAACGCGGACCACTCGGGGCCTGTTGGACTGGCGCGCTCGAAGGCTGGGTGGAGACGTCAAACCGGATGTACCGGTGGTTGGAGTAGGTCTCCACCCCCTCCATGACTCGCCAGTCAATGGCACGCGGCGACAGAGCGGGGCTAGCGAACGAAATGTCCACCACCGACTCGCCCTGCATCCGCACACACGTGGGGACAGAACCCCGATTTAGGACGACCAGTCCTGTCTCCAGAGCCCAGTCTTCCACCATCCTACCCGGCACATCTGTACGACGAGAACCCCAAGCCAAGTTCTTGGCATTGAAGTCCCCGAGGACAAGCACGGGGAGGGGATAGCTTCCGACGACGACTGCTCTCAGCTCTGCAAGAGAGTTGTGGAGCTCGGCGAGAGATCGGTTCGGGGAGAAGTACACTCCCACAACGACGAACTCCCCGAACCGTGCTGCTACGCACCCCTGACCCCTCCTGACACCTTCAAGGGTCGGGGTACCGGCGGCGGCCGAAGAAATGATGGCCACTGAGCCGTTAAGGTCCGCCACCCAGTCCTTCCTAGGCCAGACAAAATACGGCTCAGCGACCACAGCGATGTTAATCGACCACTGCGCCATGCTCTGGAGCAACAGATCCTGAGCGCAGGCGCAGTGGTTGATATTCGCCTGGAGGAAGCTTAATGGGGCCGTTATAGGCATTCCATTTTAGCTTCCTCCACGGGGCGCCCCTCTGCAGGCGTCGGTGTCGCGGCGGCGGCGGCGGCGACAGTGACAGCGGCGGCGGCGGCAGTTGCAGCTGCGGCGGTGGCCATAGAGGCGGTGGCGGCGGAGGAGGGCCCTCCCCTACCCGCGGCCTTGGCCTTGGCGGGTGACACGCAGGCCCTGCTTCCGGCCCAGTGATCGGCTGGCTTGCTGGTCGCCGCACATGCATCACAGTGCGGCGTGGCGCAGCAGGTCGCCGATATGTGTCCGGGCTGACAGCAGCGGAAGCAGAGGCCACTGCGGTCAACCTCCGAGGCGCATTTCACTGATACGTGATGCCCCACGAGACAGCGGTAGCACCTCAGAGGTCTGGGCTCCAGCAGCTCAAGCTGCGCTGAGACCCAGCCCACCAGAAGCCTTTGGCCCTCCACTATGGTTTTGGCCGCCGTAACAGGGCAGCACACCGTGGCGGCATGCATACCCTGTTGGTCCGGGCGTATGGCGCTTGACCTGACCTGGTCAGTAGTGCACCCCCCTGGGGACGGCGGCCACCAACTCCTCCTCCTCCATACATACATAGATACAGAGTCGTCCAGACCCATGATGCGCAGGTCTGCGCATCTGACGGGCCTGGACACTCGGGCCTCGTCCGCGTTCAGGGACGCTCTGAACTTCGCAGCCAGAGTGTCCGCAGTCGCGCCGCTGGATTCCCCGGGGATCTCCAGCATACGGGCCCCCGTCTGGGTGACTTTGAGCCGGAGGCCCCCAGTGATCCCGAGCTCCCCGAGATCCACCGCCTCTTTCGCCTTCGTGAGCAGATCGCAGTAGGTAACACCCTTCTTTTCCGCGTCCGGCTGTAGTGTAATCACTACAGCTGCGGTCTTCGGGGCGCGGAGCCTAGCCGCGATCTTGCGCCCCCTGAACTGGCGCTGCCGCTCCTGCTCTTTGGCCTTTTTGGCTGCCTTCTTCCCCTTCTGTTTGTCCCCGACCACCTGCCAACCGGCTTCTGCCGCGGGAGGTGTAGGGAGTTGGGGGGGGCGGTGGCGGCGGCGGTAGCTGGCTTGCCGCTGGCGCTGGCCCATTCGCCGCAGGCACTGGGGCTGGCGCAGCCATCACCTGTGCTGCCGCCTTGCCCTTTTTCGCCTTCGCCTTGCCTCTCTTTCCCGTCGCCGGCTTAGCCGGAGCCGGTTCAGCCGGTATCGGTTTTGCCGGAGCCGGCTTTTCAGGGGGGGGAGGGGCAACTGCAGCCCCACCCGAGGGCTGGCTGGACGGCCCCGGCCTGGATGCGGCAGCCGTGGCCGTCGCGTAAGTAACCGTTGCCGGCCTCGCCGCCGTCTTGTTTGCCCCCTGGGGGGGGGGGGGGGCGCAGGACGATGCCCTCCAGCACGGAGAACCGGTGCTGGAAGGCAGCCAGCTCCTTCCGGACCAGGTTCAGAACCTGGTTCTCCACCGGCACGGGCTGGCTTGGGCGCTGAGTCTGGGGCGCCGCGCGAGAGGCAGGCTCATGTAGACTGGCCAGGTCTACGCGGAGCTTCTCATTCTCCTTCTGGAGAGTCTCCATGGCGGACGTCAGGCGGGCCACGTCCGCCCGCAGCTTCGCCACCTCGTCCGCATTAGGCCCGGCCCCAGCAAAGCTGGCCTCCGCAGCCGCCATGATGGAGGCGGAGGCCGCGGGAATGGCCTTGAATTTCGAGGAGGACTTTTACTTGTTGATATTATGTCACCCTGTCTTACACTTCTCTGCAGTTATATAGATTTGAATTGTTAGTACAGTAAAACTACTGAACATAAACTTCAGCACTTCGATATACTGACAGTCGACTTGGCACCGCTGAAGGGACTGTAGCACCACTCAAAATTCGACGAAATCAAAGGCTTTCTCATAGTTCATATAAGCAAGGCAAAGTAGCAGATTGTAATCTTCTGTGTCCTGTACAATTTTCCCAAGGATGTTTATGTGGTCTATGGAACTAAAACCTCTTTGGAAATCGGCTTGTTCGGGAGGCTGGAAATTGTCGAGTTTACGTGCGAGAAGATTCGTAATAACTCTGCAAAACAGCACGTAGACGCGGCTCAGAAGGGAAATCGATCTGTAGCTCTTCATGAGTGCGTTGTTGCCTTTTATAAAGAACAAGACCACCAGACTTCTTCTTAACGCCTTCGAAGTAGTACCACCATTGAGTACGGAATTTAAGAGCTTATAAAAGAATTGAATTACCGGTTTTCGGTCAGAAGCTCCGATAGAATTCCATCCTAACCTGGGGTCTTGCCGTTTTTAAGTTGCTGAAGAGCCATTCCAATCTCGCTTAGACTGACGTCCGAGATATTATCCGAATAGCGTCGGATAAGACTCGCTTTTGGATTATTTTCCACACTTGCGTGTGGCTTCGACGATGATGTGTACAGCTGCACATATAACCTCTCAATCTCTTTCAAAATCTCAGGTGTCTAGACAACGACGCTTCCACAGTCGTTCTTCAGCTTTGATAGTTGGCACTTTCTGATAGACAGATCTCAAGCAAAGACATTGGATCCTTGGTTCCGCTCGATTGCTTCTTTAATACAAGCTGTAATGAAGTGGCGTAAGTCCCGCCGCATGGATTTTGAGATCTGTATGTTCAGTTTCTTGTATGCTATCAAATCTGTTGAAGACTGCAGCTTCATTTCCCTTGTAGCAGCCATGAGATTTAGAGTGTGATCGGAGAGTTGTTGTATTCTTCTGTAGTGGGTCTTGCAGAATTTAGCTCCGACCGCATGGACAGTTTCCACAAGCTTATCATTCATATCGTCCAATTTATTGCAGTCTTCTGGGCACTGAAAACGGTTTTGTAACTCAAGCTGAAAGATTTCGGGACTTTGGAACAGAGCACGAGGTGGACGGAGAGTTGACTTCATTAGACGAGACCTCTCCAACTTAACATTTAGGTTTATTGTGCCTCTGCCCATTCAGTGATCCCTACCAGTTTTCGTCGTCACGATCACTGAGACATCACTGAACAGTTGTCGTCTGGTCGTCATAATGAACTCAATCTTATTTATTTGAACCGGCGGGGCTCGACCAAATCCACTTCCTGTGAGGCCGCTTCTGGAAGAAAGAGTTTATCATAAATAGTACCTCTTTCTCTATGAATTTGACCAGCTGCTTGCCCCTTGTGGTCCGGTGCCCTATTCCAAGTTTTCCTATCTTGAGCTCACTATTCGCACTTGTGCTTAGTTTTGCATTGAAGTCTCCCATTAATACCGTATAGTGTCTTTAGGAGAAATGCATGGCTTTAGAGATATCCTCATATATTTCCTCCACCTCCTCATCGGAATGTACAGAGATTGGTGCGTAAACCTGTATGACCTGGAACGAATACCGTTTTATGTTTCATTGTATATAGTACTCAACCCTCGTTGACACACTCATAATCTTTAGAACGTTGTTAACGAGAGTCTTATGGACGATAAATCCGACAACTCCTTGTGACAGATGGTCGTCCTCGCGGTAATAGAACAAGTTGCCGGATTCGAGGATTTCCGTGTATTTTTTCTCTTTTCGGACCTCGAATAATCCTATTATATGCTAGCGTAACTTGTCTTTCTGTTCATCCAGCTCAAGGATCATCTCGTCAGTCATCAGGGTGCGTGCGGTTTATGTTGCCAGGTCAAGTCGTCTTAGATGGCAACAGAACCTCCACTGGAGATTCTTAACACCTCCTGCTTCACCCTTACCAATGTTGCCACCGTAGCCAGGAATAGCGGGGCCGCCGGGGACTGGGGGCCGTCTCTTCATAACTTTCATCATGGCTTATTTGCCACGCTCGGCGAGCGGGTTGGAAACCGCAGTTTTTTTAAATTGTAATATTGCTGTTATCAGGGAGATGCTGCTTTCCCTCTCCTGTTTGATTTCCACTGTCGTCTCTTAAAACACCCACGGGAAGATGTGGGTTAGTGAATATTCTTAACCGCCACTGCACGGCATACTTCGGAATGGCTTAACTGAATTGTCACACAGCTTCACGAACAGATCTATAGCAATGCCAGGTATGGCACATTTTAACCGCTTATTATTTTTTATGGTTGCTAATAATTTTAATGGCGTTTACTGTTAAGAGGTTACCTCAACAGTAAACGCCATTGCGGCTATCTTTTACTGCGCGAGAAAAAAGGTTGATATATTACTTAATTCGTGTTTTCCTGTAGTATATGGGAATAAAATTCGGTTTATATTAAAAAACTACAATAAAAACGTTATTGCATTAGTACTAAAAGCGAAGTAATAAACTCGTATAAATATGAGAGAATCCCATTTTCGTAAATAAAAAAGGTGTACCTAAATGCAACAAAAGTGAATAAAAATACACAAAAATACATGCTAATATTAAAGTTAATTTATATTTCTCGATATTCTGATGTTTTAAGCAAATAATAAACAAGAAAACACTAAATACGAGATAATATGAACAAGCGCTGAATTATCTTGAAATTCGTCAACGAATTACAGTTTATAATTTATTTGTTATCTATCGTTGTCTATCAACAAGCCTTTGTATAAATATGAACGGGTTATGAAACCAGCAACACAGTGAATTAATCGACAGCCGCGGCGGCTGTATGGACAGTCCGGCGTCGAACCATCCCGGGTGTTTTCACTGTTGAGCGGCTAAATTTGCCCCTTATAAAATATCCTTTGTAACTTTCTACACAGAAACAGCAGTGAATACACTACTGCATGGCGACATAAATAATAAAAAGGGTGGTACCTATTTAGATTATTAGACGAAAAAGTAGGTAATACTTAGTATTTTTGTTAGGTATAACTTATCTATAGATTATGATTTCTTGTATTTATACGAACACTACACATTTAATAAAACTATATTTACCGATTCTATCGCCTTTAACTTAGTTTTTTTTGTTATTAATTCCCGACGTTTCGGGTGCTTTACAGTACCCACGGCCATGGGGACTGAGATGATTGACGTCCCGATGTCAGAGTTAACCCTGAGTACCTTCAACTTTTTAATTATTAATTTTTGTCCGACCTACGTAGAATGAACTTACTGTGTCTTGAAGTCTTACAGTGGTATGCTTGGGATTAATTTTAATTTTATTAATTACAGAGGTATCACAGACAAGACTGTCTACATAGACATAGACATAGACATAGACAAAGACATATGTTTTATTAGCATCAATACACACACAAAATATACATTTAGAAATAATGAGACATAAAAACTTACAAGGTAGTTGAAAAACATAAATAAAAATAAAATAAATCTTAGCAAGAGTGAGTGATGTGATGCCAAAAGGATTCCGTCTCAGCATATGCTACCACAGATACTGCAGCAGCGCTGATTTTCAGCGGAGCCCTAATAAATATTGATTCCGTATTGCGCCCACGACTATATCGGTAATAACATAAACGAAAAATAATGAATCTACCATTCACTCAAAGTAAATATTTCCAAGTATATACAAAAGGCATTGTATATTATATTAAAATTAAACATACACATATACATACATATATACACACACGCATATATACATATATATGCATATATATACACATACACACATACATATACATATACATTCATTAAATATAACTTAAAAAATACACATACGTAAATATATTTATACACACTCACACACAGAACATATGTATAATATATTTTATTATATATTATATACACATTAAACTATCCCTATGATATGTTTGCTAAATCATATCTATGAAATAACCTGCCACTACACGTGAAATAATGATTTTTGAGATTCTAAAAGGTGTATTTTTAATTTAGCTTTAAAACCGTTTACAGATTTAGTTTCCCGTATAGGTGGTGGTATATTGTTCCAACATTTAGTGGCCATGTATCTAAAACTGCCACGAAACGCGGCCGTTCGATGATATAAGGTTGCCAGTATCGGGGTAACCGTTCTGATGCTTCGACCATCTTCTGCTCTTCTCCATTTTAATTTTTGAAAGAGGTATTCCGGTCTTTCTGATTTTATGCATCCGAAAAGAAGCGTAGCTAAATGTAAATCTCGCCTCAATGACATCCTTAATATGTCCGATTTATTAAGATACGGATGTACATGATGATATCTAGGTATATGAAAGATGTACCTTGCACATGCGTTTTGGACCCTTTGTATTGACCTATTTGTTTTAGCAAATAACCTAGGACCATACACAGTATCTGCGTAACCAAGCCTTGAAAGTACGAGTGACTCACATAAGCGCAGGCGAACACTCTCACTGAGATAATCACGCACTTGGTACAGTACTTTGAGTCTATAAAAACAGTTGCGTGTTATTTCAAGTACATGATTCTCAAAGCGAAGACCCTGGTCCATCAGCAATCCTAGATTACGAGTCTCACTTACACGTTCCACTGGTTTTCCACGAATGCTTATAACAAATTTCGTTTTCATTATAGAGTCGACCTGTCCCTTTGACCCTAACAGCATGAATTTGGATTTGCAGGGGTTAAGCATAAGTGTATTTGCTTCTGACCATAATGCGATGTGATGCAAATCCTCATTTATCTTTGCTACTGCACTTTCTACATCGCTAGGAAAAAATGGCAGATAAATCTGTATATCGTCAGCGTATAGGTGGAACTTGCAGTGCCTTATATGGCGACATACGTCCGCTGTATATAAAATAAAAATAAGTGGACCAAGTATAGAACCTTGAGGCACTCCCCTAGTTACACGGCATGGAGACGAGCGCAACTGAGTACCATTATCCTTGTTAATTGCTACTATCTGTGTCCGATTAGATAAATAGCTGTCGAACCATCGAACAGCGGGCAATTCAAAACCATAATATCTCATTTTGGATAGCAATAAGGGAATGTTTATGGCATCAAATGCCCGGGAAAAATCAAGTAAGACCAGTAACGTGCCTTGTCCAATGTCTTGTGATGTCAAGATATTGTCAACTACGTCCATTAAGGCGGTTGATGTACTACGTGCCTTTCTGAACCCGGATTGAAAGACAGGTAATATATTATTACACTCTAAAAAAGCTGAAAGTTGCATACACACGATTTTCTCCAGTACTTTAGATAAACATGGTAGAATACTAATAGGCCGTAAGTCCTTTATATCTGACACATTATTTTTTTTGGGCAGAGGTTTAACTATGGCTGTTTTCCAGGTGTCGGTAAAAGTACATGTACGAAGTGATGCGTTTATAATAGCTGTAATAACTTTGAGTGTACGTGGAAGTGTCAGTAGCAACATTTCAAGAGAAATTCCATCGCTGCCCAGCGCATTTGGTTTTAGTGAATGTATGACTTTTGAAACTGTGGTTTCATCAGTGGGCTTTAATTCAAAAGATGCGTTTCCAAAACGATGAAATTCGTAATAAGTAAGGTTCGAGATTGGTGTTACTATTTCTCCGGGTACCGTACAAAAATGAGAGTTCAGTCTGTCTGGGCTTTGTAAGTGCTCAGGGATTTCAGTAACACGGTGTTTGCCGGCTAAATTAGAATAACGTTTCAGGTTCTTCCAGAGAGCTTTTGAGTTATTCAGGTTACGGTTTATATAGTGATTGAAATACACACGCTTTTCATTTTGTATTGCTGTAATTACATAACTCTTCAGCTCCTTGTGATAATCTCTATGCTTGCTCAGGCCAGACGAGCGATAACGCTTATACGCGTCATTGCGTAATTTCATCATTTTACGGATAGTATATGTGATCCAGGGATATGTATTTTCCTTAATACGGGTACTTTTGATGGGTGCGTGGCAATCAAAAAGAAAAATTAGGGCTTTGTTAAACTGAAGCACATCTTGAAGCGAGCTTCTATAAGAACATTCTTCAAGCCGCCGAAGAAGATTAGTCAGTTCTTACAATTCGTCAAGTGCAATATTCCTGTGATCCGGCAGCCAAGTGCTTTGAAAATATTTGACATTATATCTGGAATTCTTATTGAACGTTAAGAAGGTGTTATCAGTCATGGAACTTAATATTTCTTTTTTTAAAGTAAGATTGACCAACGAGCTGATAATGAACCTGGTGGTTAGTGGATTATGTAGCCCATAGATACGAGTATATGCAATTAACTTCAAACGAAGAAGGTCGAATATGTTTTTTTTTATAATAATAAGATTGACAAACGAGCGCACAGTCCACCTGATGGTAAATGGTTGCTGTGGCCCATGTACATCTACATCTATCCTCAATTACGAATCAAATGCAGATGTGTTGTCACCCGTGAGGACTAAGATGGAATGCCTTATTTCCAGTAAAAAGGATCTCCGGTTCTCTACCCTCACGATACCAAACACAGCAGCGTTAAGCTGCTATTTTAAGCTGGTATTCTGTGAGAGCGTGATCTTTCCCCAGCCGAGCCGACCCGTTCGTGCTGCAACTACACTACTGATATAGCTGCAGCATGACTCTACCACGTAAAAAACACTGTTTTTACTCTTTTGATATTATACTGGTTTGGTGGCAGAATATGGTAAGAGAGTGTAACCAAATTAGACTACTAATTAGAAAAATAAACCTACCACCTAGCAATATAGCTCTAAAATCTGGCAATAATACGCACTCTTAATACAATAGTGACCGAACTCAAAATTGGCTACTTTTGGGAATCAACGAAAATGTAATTGCATTTCAAATTTTTTTTTCAATTAACTATAAAATGAATATTTCTAGTAGCTCGATAACCGGAGTACTATTGTTAAAATCTTTGAAATGTGTTCTTTACTATGACATAAAAAGTTTTTGTTTTTAATAATCAGTTATTCTGTAAATTAAGTTTGAAAACAGTCTTTCAAAGATAAGTCGTTGTTAAACAAAATAATCACACTTAATAATGACCAAATTCAAAATAAGTCAGTATTGTATTAATTTTTGTACGCTAAGATTGACCTAATGAGAAATAAGTTTTTATTGTATTAAAATATGCGGTTGTAAAATCGACTCATTAAAACTTACGTCTGTGTACTATTAAATTATTACATTCATATTATGATTTACCTGTTAATAATTAAAGGTAGGAATGAAATACTTTTGCATGTTTTATATATTTTTAATTATTTAAAATGCTCAGTTATTAAACATTAAATTGACTTACTGCCGCTATAACTAATGCTTTATAGTTATTTCAAAAAATTTACAACTGTGTAACGAAATGAGTATCAAAAACCTATCCTATCCATTATATTACAAATTAAATTATAAATTTGAGATCAGAAATGAGAACTTTATCACAAATACTTAATAAAAGACCTTTTAAAGGAACAAAAACATACAGTTTACTTAATTATTTATAAGATTTATCCGTAATATTTAGTTGTGTAGCAGTTACTTTCTAATAAAGTACGCAATGTATGTAAATTGTAATAAAAACAAAACAATCTAAAATACAAAATAGTGCTTTTTGATACAAATTAAAATTTTAATAAATTATGTAGTATCAAAAACAAATAATCTTAGAGAACTTAACCTACATCACAAAATAGTTTCGCTATGGCACAAATTGGAGATCAACCAAAAAAAGTTAAGGATAAAAAATTATTTAGCATGTGAAGTGACAGCTTTCCGAAAACTAAAACCATGGACTTGGACCAGCGTATTCCAACAAAACTTCACGGGAATGAACCGAAATTCCCAAGAAAAGTTTTTTGGAAATATTGGTTTGAGTCCATAGGTATGTGTTTTAGGAAAACTACGTCTAATAAGTACTCTGTATTTTTATAAATAAATAAAGTTATGACAAATAACATTTTTAAAATAAATCTGTATAATATTTGGAAAAATACGGCGGCACAACCTTTTTTGAAATAAGAGTTTGAAAGTCTTTTTTCTTTCTATCATCAAGCTCAAACTTTTTGCTATAAGCAAGCTTGAGCCTTCTCAAGGACTAAATTTTCAATTGATGGCAAGCTTTTACGCACATTATATCTTACGTTGACCTCTTTGTATTCTTTATCTTTATATAAAGTTTTGTAGTAAAAATGTAAAGGTTTATCTTTTTGAAATCGAATTATTTTTATATCGTTCCAACATACTTGACTCTTTTCAGAATTTTTATTATAGTTGACACCCCATTGATTTTGTAGAGATTTTAAGTCGATGAAATCGTCATAGGTCAATGTGTGAACTTTAAATTTACTTCCCTTTTTTTTCGCATTTTGAATAAGCGTAACGTACTGTTGAGGAATGTAAATATTGTCAGCTCTCAAGTATTTTTTCTTTTCTTTTTCTATCAGGCTGTGTACATTATCGTTTTCATTTTGTGTGTGTCCTTTTATGAGAAATTTATGAGTTATTGTCTCAATGTTTTCAAAGTTAGCCAAGGCATACATATACAATGTAGCAATGAATTTATTTTTATTTTGGCCACAGCAATTGTCGGAATAAAATATAACATTGACGAATTTACTCGTATTCCTCTCATTAATAGCATTTAAGAATTTAAAAACACAAGTACCAATTTCGACAGAACCTTTTTGTCCTTGGGTCTCATCCCAAAAATAGCATTGTACGTCTGTATATGCCCTATTACTGTCTTCCTCAACTAAGTTTTTTTTCGCTAGCTCAGCAATTGTGAAATTATAACAATTTAATCTAGTTGAATAATAAAAACTGCTACAGTTACCGTCTGGCACCTGTTAAATAGCTTGTTAATCGTAAATGGCACATATGTTTGTGTTATTAATAGCGTATCGGTCTTTTTGTTTTTCCTGTCTTGACAAATCTTTTTCTTCCAAATGCATTTCGTATTCTTCTTTTAGGTTCGGGTCAGGGTTTAATCTATAGTTGCTGCAAATGACACAAAGATCTTTTTTCGGTTGCACCATTTTCAAGCCAGATTCTTTAAATAATTGATAAAAATTGCAAAATTTTCCGTATGGTTTGCCGTTAGCTTCTTGAGCCTCAACAAAGTCTTGATAAATGTCTGTTATGGTTTTGTTCGAATTTATATACTCACAAGATGACGTGGCTCTAGTAAAATGAGATTCCAAACGGGGAATATTGTCAATAAAATTAATTATATCTTGTTTTAAATTCAAATTAAGTTTTTTTTGTTTTCCATGTTTACCGCGTTTATCTTAAATCAAAAAATCATTAGGGTCACTTTTATCTTTTATAGTACGAAGCATTCTATCAGTAAGGCCAAAGGTATTAATAAAAAAAGTTTTGCAAACTTTTTTCTTATTGTCATTCTGCAATTTTATGTAAAAGGCAAAATTTGGCTTCCTTGGATTTTCTGTTAAGGTGTATTTATATTTAGGATGAACTTCTAGCATACAGCTCTTTAAATACATTCTTTGTTGATGTAGATCACCCAAACTCCAAAATTTGTTAAATATGTGTTTTCGTTCTTGTTCAGAAATAGACATTGAACATTTTAATCTGCATTTTTCATTGCACGGTGGTTTTATAGTACGAGCTTGAATTTCTTTTTTAGAAGTAACAGAAATATAAACATGGCCGGTATTTCTTAGTTTTTTTGCTAAATTGCTTTTCCAAAACTGAGGATCTCCCTTTTTATTTTTTTTATTGGCCTGTTTAGAAACTATTTGAGAAATTGGACCTGGAGGACTTGAACACGACTGAAAACTTGGACCCGGTTGAGGACTTCGAATGCATTGAGAACTTGGACCTGACTGAGGACTTGGACACGACTGAGGACTTGGACACGGCTGGAAAATTTGACTCGGCCGAGGACTTTGTCGCGATTGAAAATTTGGACCCGGCTGAGGTATTGGACTCGACTGAGAACTTGAACTTGACTTAGACATGTTAATGTCATTTTTGTTAAATAAAAGATCAGTTTTGCTCCGTTTTATTTCCTTCAGGTCACATGTTGTGTAAGTTGGGTCCGAGTCGCTTAGATCGGCGTCACTTTCAACAGAGTTAATTGGCGAAATTACATAATTTTTCTTACATGAACGCGATTTTCGCAAAGATTTATTCCTAGATGAAATAATTGAAAAAGAACATAAAGTGAAGTCTTCTTGTGTATAAGTGTTAAATTGCTGCTGTTTATATGAATTTTCGTCTTTAGAACAAATTGTAACCGAAGAATAGTTATTGTGGTCACCAACGTCATTTTGCTGCTGAATATTATTGTTGTTGTTTTCAAGGTATTTTTCAGAAGCTGGCTCTTGTGGTACCACCGACAGTGGATTATTGTTGAACTGTAGCCGACGTCTGACTGATGCCAACTTATCATCGGTGAATCGGCGTCTTAGTTTTCTATTTATTTCATCATGTATGCCCTTTCAATAAAAAAAATACTATAGCGTCACGAAGAAAACAATTTCATATCTAAAAGGATGTTTTAATATCAATACAATTAAAATAATAATAAAAGAAGAATAAAGGAAGTGTAGAAGGGATACCACTCCCTTGCTCCACCGCCACCCCAAGATCCTACATGTAAAAAACCTAGCTGGTTCTACATGCTGGTTCTATGAAAATTCATTTAAAATTGTATAAACAAAATTATTGTTAAGTGAAATTATGTTTAAAAAAAAGTCCCGCTGGGTTTCTTGCTGGTTCTTCCCAGGACAGAGGTATTTTCCGAACCAGTGGTAAATAAAATAATGACTTTCAATAAGTATTATGTAATAATCCATATTGAATAAAAATCATTCTATTCTATTCTATTCTAAAAAAATATAGCTACTAATTTTGACTCATGCCTTATTTCTATATTTAAGAAATGTTTCATTCTCCGTAACGATCCGTTTTAAGACATACGAAGTTGTAGTCAATTTACGATGACTTAAAATGAAGAAAAAAAACGCTTCACAAATAACTGAACTGGTATTTTGTTTAAAAAAGTTGTATTTCACTTCAATTTTTATAAAACAGCCCGTAAATGAAAGAGAAGCGTTTTTAAATATAGAAACCCGCCATTAATCGTCCCGTTCGGCAGACGCAGTAATGCCAACATCTCGCGATTAGGATGTTGCTGCCAATCGATGGTCTGGGTATATTACGTTTGGAATAAACATAAACAATTGGCAGCTAAAAGATTTTTTTATCATTTTCCACAGTCGTCTCTAAATAAAAGTTAAGGATTACCTTATAATATTGTTCTAAGATTACTTCTATTGTTTATTTCTGTAAGAAATAACATTTAGTTGAAAGGGATTTCAATAGTAATTTTGAAAATTGACGGCTCCGTGGCGCAGTAGCTTAGCAATGAGTAGAAACGCTGGGGGCCGTGGGTTCGAATCCCGCACGGAACAAGTGTTGGTATGGTCTAATAATAATTTTTGCGGGTCTGGATGTTTAGCTTTGTGCAATTTATGTTTGTAAGCTGCCTCAACGGTATAGGAGAAAATCACTACGATTTTATCATTACGTTTTTGTTTACGTTACATAACTTTAAAAAAATAATAGAAGTACCTATCCATGATATCCCTAATAGGGGGTGCTCAGAATCTCCGGTGGAGGTTCGGTTGCTACATAAGACGACTCGACCTGGCAACATACAACGCATGTACCCTGAGGACTGACGAGAAGATTGTGGAACTGGAAGAAGAGATAGACAAGCTACGTTGGCATATTATAGAATTATCCGAGGTCCGAAGAGAGGGAGAGGACACGGTAATACTCGAATCCGGCAACTTGCTCTACCACCGGAAGGGCGACCATCTGTCCCAAGGATGGGGTTGCATTTATCGTCCACAAGTATCTCGTTAACACCGTTGTAAAGATTTAGAAAAAAAGCCGCATACCTTACGGTGAGTGCCGTAAAAGGTGACAGAGGGAAACTGAGACAGAAGATGGGCAGCAGCATTTTTTACACAACACAGATAATTACAATAAAATAACTACGGTTGCTAACCCGCTCGCCAAGCGTGGTAACTATGGCGATGGCATAAGTTATAAAAAGACGGCCCCCAGTCCCGCTATTCTTGGCTATGGTGACGACCATGGTGATTGGCTATGGCGGGGCAGGGTGTGCTAAGAATTTCTGGTGGAGTATCGGTTGCCACCTAACACGGATCAACCTGACAACATACAACGCACGCACCCTAAGGACTGTCAAGATGATCTAGGAGCTGGAAAAAGAGATTAACAAGTTGCGCTGAGATATTATAGGATTATCTGAGATCCGAAGAGAGGGGGAAAACACGGTAATCCTCGAATCCAACAACTTGTTCAATCACCGGGAGGGCGACCATCTGTCCAAAGGAGGTGTCGGATATATCGTCCACGAGTCTCTCGTTAACAACGTTGTAAAGACTGAGAGTGTGTCCACGAGAGTTGCGTACCTTATACTCAGATTCACCAAACGGTATTCGCTGAAGGTCATACAGGTTTACGCATCAACAAACCTCAGCACATCCCAAAGAGGTGGTGGAGAAAATGTATGAGGATATCTCTCGAGCCATGCATTCCTCCAAAACCCACTATGCGGTTTTAAAGGGAGACTTCAATGCAAAAATAGGCATAAGAGAGAACGGTGAGCTGAAAGTAGGGAAATTTGGAATAGGGCAACGGAACCCAAGGGGACAGTAGCTGGCCGACTTCACGGAGAAAGAAGGACTCTTTATGATGAACTCTTTCTTCCAAAAGCGGCTCCATATGAAGTGGACATAGTAGAGCCCCAACGGTTCGACAATAATGAGATTGACTCCATTATGATGACCAGACGACAACTGTTCAGTGATGTCTCCGTGATCGCGAGGGTGAAAACTGGTAGAGATCACCGAATATTAAAAGGCACACTGAACGTAAACGTTAAGTTGGAGAGGTCTCATCTAATGAAGTCAACGCTCCGTCCCCCTCGTGCTCTATTCCATAGTCCCGAAACCTTTTGGACGTCAGTCTGAGCAAAATTAGAATGGCACTCCAGCGCCTTAAAAACGGTAAGGCCCCAGGCGAGGATGAAATTTCAGCGGAGCTTCTGAAAGCGGGTGGAAGACCGGTACTTGAAGTCCTTCAGAAGCTCTTTAATTCCGTCCTCCATGGTGGCATTACACCGGAGGCGTGGAGCAGAAGTGCGGTGGTCTTGTTCTTCAAGAAAGGTGACAACGCTCTCTTGAAGAACTACAGACCGATTTCCCTTCTGAGCCGCGTCTACGTGCTGTTTTCGAGAGTCATTACGAATCGTCTCGCGCGTAGACTTGACGACTTCCAGCCTCCCGAACTAGCTGGTTTCCAAAAAGGCTTTAGCACCATAGACCACATACATGCCCTTCGGAAAATTGTACAAAAGTCAGAGAAGTACAATTTGCCACTATGTCTGGCGTATGTGGACAATGAGAAAGCCTTTGATTCCGTCGAAATTTGGGCGGTGTTGCAGTCCCTTCAGCGGTGCCAAGTGGACTGTCGGTATATCGAAGTGCTGAAGTGCTTGTACAGTAGGGCTACGATGGCTATCCGAGTACAGAACCAGAGTACGAAACCTATTTTAGTATTATTTGCAGATGACACTTCTTTAATTTTCAAATTAAGTCGACAGTTACTAAAATATGACGAAGTAAATAATGCTATATCTAAATTAGTAAATTGGTTCGATGTTAATAATTTGCATTTAAATGGCACTAAAACAAAATGTATGAAATTCGTGACTCCAAATGTCAAACAATTAAATACTAATGTAATTTTAAATGGGGAGAAACTGAGTCTTGTAGATATAACCATTTTTCTTGGAATCACACTAGACGCGAAGCTTCAATGGAGCCCCCATATATCAAAACTAGCAAGTAGACTTAGTTCTGCAGCATATGCTGTAAAAAAGATTAGAAGTCTAACCAGTGTTGAAACAGCTAGACTAGTTTACTTCAGCTACTTCCATAGCATAATGTCGTATGGTATTTTGCTATGGGGACACGCAGCTGACACTGAAATTATATTTGTTTTGCAGAAGAGGGCCATAAGAGCAATTTATGATTTAAAGCCTAAAGAGTCGCTGCGACAAAAATTTAAGGAAATTAATATATTAACTTTGGCCTCTCAATACATTTATGAAAATGTAATGTACGTACACAAAAATAAAAGTAGTTTTACAAAAATAAGTGATATTCATTCTGTAAATACTAGGAACAGACACAAGCTAGTAGTACCAGTTACTCGACTCCATCGAGTCAGTAATTTATTCTTGGGGCGATGTATACGCTTTTACAACAAAATTCCAGAAAATATACAAAGTTTGACCTGTTCAAAGTTCAAAAACTTTATTAAACTAAGTTTGTATAAAAAGGGTTATTATAATATTAAGGAATTTATGGATGATAATAACCCCTGGAAATGAGGTGATCGCTACCAAGCTATTTCTAATTTGTTGTGTTGTTAATTTGTGTAACATCATGATTGTATGCTGTTATTTAAAAAAAAGTCCCGCTGGGTTTCTTGCTGGTTCTTCCCAGGACAGAGGTTTTTTCCGAACCAGTGGTAATCAATCAAAAGAGTGACTTTCAATAAGTATTATTTATAATCTATATTGAATAAAAAAGTTTCTGTTTCTGTTTCTGTTTCTGTATCCAATTGCAGAGAGGTGTAAGACAGGGTGACGTCATTACCCGAAACTATTCACCGCTGCATTGGAATACGTTTTCAAGGTTCTGGACTGGAAAGGATACGGTATCAACATCAATGGCGAGTACATCACTCACCTTCGATTTGCCGACGACATAGTCCTTATGGCAGAATCGCTGGAGGACCTAAGCACTATGCTCAATGACCTCAATAGTGTTTCCCAACGGATAGGTCTTAAGATGAACATGGACAAAACAAATATCATGTTTAATGTCCATGTCACACCTATGCCGGTAGTTGTTGGGAGCACTAAGCTCGAAGTTGTTGACGAGTATGTTTACCTGGGACAAATAGTCCGGCTAGGTAAGTCCAATTTCGGCCGAGAGGTCAATCGACGGATTCAACTCGGCTGGGCAGCGTTCGGGAAACTCCGACACATGTTCTCGTTAGACATACCTCAAAACCTGAAAACGAAATTGTACAACCAGTGCGTGTTGCCAGTGATGACTTATGGATCTCAGATGTGGTCCTTCACTGCTGGCCATATGAGGAAGCTCAAGGTCGCTCAACGAGCTATGGAGTGAGCTTTGCTCGTGGTTTCTCTGCATGATAAGCTTAGAAATGAGGATATCCGCAGTAGAACCACAGTAACCAACATAGCCCAACGGATTAGATAGCTGAAGTGGCAGTGGGGCGGCCATATAGCTCGGAGAACCGACAACCGATGGGGAAGAAAGGTTCTCGAGTGGCAGCCTCGTACCAGTAGGCGAAGTGTAGGGCGACCCCCCACTAGATGGAATGACGACCTGGTAAGATATGTAGGAATTCAATGAATGTTGGTGGCTCAGGACCGTGCTTTGAACTTTACTTGCGGGAGGCTTATGTTCAGCAGTGGACTTGTGAAGGGCTGTAATGATGTTGATGAACCCTAATATTTGGTTTCTATTCTTCTATTTAGCTCGTCGAATCTTATTTTCATGCTATTATGTGGATATTAAATCACGAACATCCATTTTGTCTGTCTGTTGTCTATCTGGGCGAATCTTCGAAATGTCTGAACCGATATTATTTATGTGAAAAAATATTTTTCTATGTTGCCAAACGGTGGCATTACTAGATAATCTCATACATTGCTTCGATAAGGGTGAGTTGTTTAGATAAAAAAACCTTTAATTTTTTAGCACTTTAATCTGTGTCTACATAACTACTAATTATTACAATGTATTTTTTTTGTTTCTTTAGAAAAGAAAAATGCAGAATCTTCGAGAAAATTTATATCTAATTGGAAGAAAAATGAATCTTATTTAATGGCCGAAATTTTCCATAATTATAAAGTGATTTATTACTATCGCTGTGGAAAATTTATTACAACGCGTCAGCAGATAGCAACCGTGGGAGCATTATTTCAAATTTATCTAGAAAATTAATTCCACAAGGATTAAAAAATTATTTGTATTTGGGATACAGCATGTTTAAGCGATTTTTTACTAAAGTTGCCTCGCAGTCTTATGCTAAATCACGTCACGTTCCAGTTTGTCACTTTTACAAATGTTCATTATTTTAAATATTGTGTTGAAATTATGTAGACAAATTTAAATTAAGGGATATTTGACCGTTTAAAGCTAAATACTTCGATCCGCACAATATGTTATAGCCAATCTTATAGGTTAGTAAGTTCAAGCTACAAATCCTCATAGCTACCTGTCAGTCTTAAGAGAGGCAGGTAGGTAAT
This sequence comes from Parnassius mnemosyne, assembly GCA_963668995.1. Taxonomy (NCBI): domain Eukaryota; kingdom Metazoa; phylum Arthropoda; class Insecta; order Lepidoptera; family Papilionidae; genus Parnassius; species Parnassius mnemosyne. The sequence continues at coordinate 18,433 of CAVLGL010000121.1, read as the reverse complement.
AAGATTCCTTGTTAAAAAAAAAAAAACTCAAACACCCACCGCAGTTGCCCTGAAAGTATGTCAGCCATCACTGTACGGAACGAAAGCACCGGCCTGTTTTACACGGGAAAATTCCTGTACATATTAGCTTCAGCGAGGCAAGAAAAGGCAACGTCCGGCTCACATCGATTAAATAGTGTTTAAACTTCATCGCATACGAGCAGGGCCACCGGAACGCTTTTGCACACAGTACGGCCGACTCGTGGCGGCCACTCGTGGGTAAATGATAACAAAAGAAAAACACCCACCTAGGTCATCGTGGGTGTAAATTCGGGATCAATATACGGAACGTGACCACCGACCTGCACTACCACCCATCCCGTGGTTGTTGCGAGGGAAGAGGTTGATCGATATCGTGTCCACCGCAACCTATTTAATACAACGTTAATTAATGCCAAAAATATGTCCGCAATATTTACACTGACCTCTTACTCAGGTTCATATAACTTACACCTTTTAGAATTTTAGAGATTAAATTTCAAAATGAAAATAAGATCATCTCTTCTTATAAATAGTACTAGCTGTGCCCCACGGTTTCACCCGCGTTATCACGTGTCGGAGGTGCACGACATGACCTTGTTCAAGCATTTTATAACGGCTAGGGTTTAAGTGTCGTTCGCGAGCCCAGCAAAGTATTGAATTATTTCAATTTTACATTATCTCTTAAACTATGCGTCCAAATAACATGGTATAAAGAACAAAGTTAATCTTCATAAAATTGTCTTGATGATGAAGTAACTTTCGTTCGTAAGGATAAATAGGCCATTTCTAATAATAAAGCTCATATACGACTTTTAAATTTTCAATATTTTTTTGTCACAAAATACCAAATTATGGCTTATGTATAAGAAATAGACATATCGTATCGCGGACTTTTTTTTAGACGGAAGAAAGGTCTATATTTTTCTAGAACATTGTATTTACGTATCCCTAACGATAACACCAGCGTACGCGGATAAATCATTTCGGGAGTGCTTTTTCTCCTGATTTTCTTAACAAATATCCATATCTAAGGCTAGCTGAGTAATATAGATAGCCTATAATATTCCACATGAATCTGGCTATAATATATTAAAATAATTTTTCAAATCGGACTGGTAGTTCCAGAAATAAACGCGTTTAAACAAACAAAAAAACTCTTCCGCTTTATTATATTATAGTATGGATAAAACAAAGGCGATTCCCGCCATCTGTACGCTTAGATTTTTTAAGCGTACAGATGGCGGTTTTCATCGATAGACGAAATAATTGATTTTATTTCTTTTTGTTTAAAAAAATGCAAGAGAAAGGTTTATATATGTATAATACATGCATATCATATATTATATAATATATAATTCTTCTGATCGTGTGTACATACACACGATCAGAAGAATGTCAGAATATCTAAGTCGAAAGCAAATACTGTAAGTAATTTAAGTATTAAATAAGTAAAACGTACTATTGTTTCTGTTAATCTGTTATTATTGTGGAGTCTATTATATCTGTGTGTAATAAACTATTCTCATTAGAAATAATAAGTGAATTGCTATTTTGTTGTGGTGTGATAGTTATTTGTCATGGATAAACTTATTAACACAACAGATGACTCGAACGGAGTTCATGGTTCTGATCATTTTAATATTTTTAATGGACGCCAAAATCTGATATAAATGTGTATATATATTACCACCAGAGCCATTATTATTAGCAAAATAATGTACTGAAAATTATAAGTTACACCTAGTGAGAAATAGATTAAATAATTTATTTTCTATAGCTTCTAGACACGTAGGATGCAAGAGAAATCGGAAAGATTTCTATGGGAGGCACAATGCGGATTTAGACCTGGAAGAGGATGCACGGATCAAATGTTTTCTCTCCGTATGATCACGGAAAAGCTTCTGGCTGTTAACCAGAAGATTTTCTGTGCTTTTGTGGATCTTGAGAAAGCATTTGATAAGGTTGTAAGGAAGAAAATGTGGGAACTGTTGCCGGGGTATGGTGTGGATGGCCGATTGCTAAGGGCTGTGCAGTCTCTTTACTGTGACTGTAAAGCCTGTGTGCGGGTAGGGCATGACCTGTCACCCATGTTTAGCGTCCAAACGGGCGTAAAACAGGGTTGTGTCATGTCTTCCTGGCTGTTCATACTGTATCTCGACAGCTGTTTACAAAAGCTGAAAGATAGCTGTTTGGGTGTGAAATTGGGTGACATAAAAGTAAATTGTCTGCTGTATGCTGATGATGCAGTGCTTATTGCACCATCAGAGGCAGAACTGCAGGCATTAGTCACGTGTATGAAAGAGGAATGTGAAATTAAAGGTCTCCGTTTGAATGCTAATAAAACTAAGGTTCTGGTATTTGAAAGGGACGAAGAGAGAACGAAGTGTGAAATATGGGTAAATCAGGAATGTCTAGAACAGGTAAATGAAATTGTATACTTGGGGAGTGCTTTTAGCCGGGATGGAAGATGTGATTTAGATGTGGACAGGCGTGTCGCTGCCGGGAACAAAGTCAATGGTGCCCTGACTGCGTTAGTCAAAAGGCAAGGCGTAGCGAAGAGTGCACGCCTTGCAATACATAACGCAGTGTTGGTACCGACTTTGTTATATGGCAGCGAAACCTGGGTATGCCAGAAGAAGCATAAAAGTAAGTTGAATGCAGTGGAGATGCGATCTCTTCGTAAAATGTGCGGCGTTACTATGGCCGACCGAAAGCGAAACGAAGAGATTCGCAATATGGCAGGTTTGAAAGATGACCTTATCACAAAAATTGATAAGGGCGTGCTTCGGTGGTTTGGGCACGTTGAGCGAATGAGTGAAGACCGAATGGTGAAGAAAATATATAGCGCGAAAGTTAATATTAAAAGGTGTCGAGGTAGACCGAGACTAACTTTCGAAGACCATGTGAGCAAATTGCTCGAAGAGGGTAGGGTCAAGAGTACTCGGATACCTAGACGTGCATGTATGAAGAAGATAATGAATCTGAAAGAAGCGAAAGAGATATGTAAGGATCGTGACACTTGGCGATCTGTTCTCTCTGGCTACCCCGTCAGGGATTGTGCGTGAAGATAAGTTAAGTTAGTTCTAGATATAATAGATATACACTTGTGATGTTATAAACATTATATTATATTTATTCATATTATTATTATTTATTGTGGCATTGTGGCTATGAATTCCTCCAAAATATATTCATGCGCTACTTGACGTAGTCTTAGGTAGATTTGACGAAAGCTTTTGCTAGCCGACAGTCGATAACGATAGTATCTCAATACGCCTAAGCAAATAAAATTACATGAAATTAATATTACCATCGGAGCACTTATTTCATTGCATCTACTAACAGTTCACATGCGTGGGCACTTAATACACAGTCACACCACTTTAATTTATTAAAATCTACTTTAAATATTATCTAAACGATACAGGAGCGAATACTTAAACAGGAGCAGCAATCGAACGGTCAAATTTACATCAAATTTACTAAATGTTTATATTGTGATTGTAGGATCATAAAAAAAAATTATGACAAACAAGCAGACAGTCCATCACATGGTAAGTGGATGCTGCGGCCAATATACATCTGTGTTTATCTTCAATTAAGAATCAAAATTCAGATGCACTGTCATCGCTGAAAACTAAGATGGAATGCTTCGCTTGTAGTAAAAGTGTTCTGTGAGAGCGCGGTTCTACCCCGGTCGAGCCTACCCACTCGTGAAACAACCATAGGATAGGTGCAGCGTGGCTTAACCAAATAAAAATAGATTACCACGTATAAGTAGATTGTACATAAGATTTCCAATTTCCATGTGATATTATCGATAAACAGCAATGTTGATATAGAATTAGATCTACCCGTCCGGATTACTCACCGTATGTCGTAAAAATATCCTATGCTCTTTTCCATGGTGGAAAATATAACATTTATATAATTTTTCAATCATATAACAGTTTCCCCACTCCTCCACAGTGTTTCGTCCACTGATTTTTTGTATAGGAGAGGGGGCAAATGAGCATGCGGTTTACCTGATGGTAAGTGACTATCGCCGCCAATGAACAACTGCAACACCAGGCCAATTGCAGATGCGTTGCCAGCCTTTTAAAAAGGAGTAGGCTCTTTTCTTGAAAGTTCCTAAACTGTATCGGTCCAGAAAAACGCTGGTGGTATTCAATTCCACAAGAAAGTTGTGCAAGGGAAAAAACTTCTAAATCGCACAGTAGTGGACCGCCAATCCTCCAGATGGTATGGATGGTATCACGAGTTTTGTCGCGATGTGCAATGGTGAAATTGATCGTCTGGAATTAATCCGAACAATTCCTCAGAGCACTCCCCGTGATAGATAACATAAAATACGCAAAAAGAGATGCAACATCTCTACGCACTGCCAGTGCGTCAAGCCGATCGGAAAGAACTCGCTCGTCGGCGATTCGAACCGCTCTGCGCTAGATGCGGTCAAGTGGAAGGAGCTGGCACTGGGGTGCCCCTGCCCAGAGATGGGAACAGTATTCCACGTGAGGCCGAACCTGCACCTTGTAAATTTGCAAGCGGTGTGTCGGCATGAAATACTGTCCAGTTCTGCTGAGCACGCTAAGCTTTTTAGAGGCCAATTTAGCCTTCTCTTTCAAGTGACCACGATACTGTACATCTAGCGATATTTCGACGCCAAGGATTCCGATATTAGTGATAATATTTTTCTATGAACGTTTCATTCAAACATCTCTCGTAGTATTCAACCCGTTGTAACATTTATTATTTTATTACCCTTACATTATGTGTTTTATAAACTCCTGATAATCACATCAAATTCAGGGTTGTAAATAGAGCAAAGTAAAAGCTACTACCTGGATTCGATCCCTGCCGGCACCAATAACATTGTTAATTGCAATTTTATGTACTGATCTACGTGCTCGGCGGTGAAGGTAAACGTCGCTAACCTGTATGTCTGAGAAACAAGGAAAAAATATTTCGAAGACATGTTGTGAAGTTCCTTACCCTAAAACCTTCTCAGAAATGACAAGAGGTTTGTGCTCAGCGGTGGGACGTATATAAGGTGTAACATTTTAATTTTTAAAACCTACTTTTTTATTTATTCTAAAACTAGCTCTGTTATTCTGCCCTTTCCGGTAGGTGGTGCGAGTAATTTCACTTTGAACCAACACCGGAATTTTTTAATGTACAACTTATTAATGCCTTAAGCCCCGCGCCATCTACTGGGTTAAATTTTTTAACGCTGAACCTACATAATGCGAATATGAGTAATTTTATTCCATAGATATAGACTTTATTTATAAATTGGTGAATTTACAGTTTCACCTATTGGTTACTAGAATAGTTATGAAACATTGCATCGAGAAAACAAACATATTGTGTGGATAAGACCTCAATCGGTCAATTAGTTTGAAATTACACAAGTGGTGTAAATTTCACAGTACGAGAGCAACCTAGGTTTGATCCCCGCCGGCACCGATGAATTTGTTAGGCGACATTTTAAGTACTAATTTACTTTGTGCACTGCGGTGAAGGAAAACATCGTAAGGAAATATATATGTTATTAAATTAAAAAAGATATTTCGAACACTCAGCATATTGAGGCTGTGCGGTGAACATTTCCTTAAACGTAAAAGGAGCCAGTCAGCGTTCATCATCATCATCATCATCATTAGAGCCCTTCACAAGTCCACTACTGTACATAGGCCTCCCCCAATGAATGCCACAAAGCACGGTCCTGAGCCACCTGCATCCATCGACTTCCTGCATATCTTACCAGGACGTCACTCCATCTAGTGGCGGGACGCCCAACACTTCGCCTGCCGATACGAGGCTGCCACTGGAGAACCTTTCTTCCCCATCGGTTGTCGATTCTTCGAGCTATATGGCCGGCCCATTGCCACTTCAGCTTACTAATCCGTTGGGCTATGTCGGTCACTGTGGTTCTACTGCAGATATCCTCATTTCTAAATTTATGACGCAGAGAAACTCCGAGCATAGCCTTCTCCATAGTTCGCTGAGCGACCTTGAGCTTCCTCATCCGGCCAGCAGTGAAGGACCACGTCTCAGTTCCGTATGTCATCACTGGCAACAAGCACTGGTTGTACAGTCTCGTTTTCAAGTTTTGAGGTATACCTGACGAGAAGATGTGCCGTAATTTCCCGAACGCTGCCCAACCGAGTTGAATCCGTCGATTGACCTCTCGGTCGAAGTTGGACTTACCTAGTCGGACTATTTGTCCCAGGTAAACATACTCGTCAACAACTTCGAGCTTAGTGCTCCCAACAACTACCGGCATAGGTGTGACATGGACATTAAACATGATCTTTGTTTTGTCCATGTTCATCTTAAGACCTATCCGTTGGGAAGCACTATTGAGGTAATTGAGCATGGTGCTTAGTTCCTCCCGCGATTCTGCCATAAGGACTATATCGTCGGCAAATCGAAGGTGAGTGATGTACCCGCTATTGATCTTAATACCGTATCTTTTCCAGTCCAGAAGCTTGAAAACGTCTTCCAATGCAGCGGTGAAGAGTTTCGGGGATAAAACGACACTCTGTCTTACACCTTTCTGCAATTGGATAGGTTTCGTACTCCGATTCTGTACTCGGATAGCCATCGTAGCCCTACTGTACAAGCACTTCAACACTTCGATATACCGACAGTTCATTTGGCACCGCTGAAGGGACTGCAGCACTGCCGAAATTTCGACGGAATCAAAGGCTTTTTCACAGTCCACATACGCAAGACATAGTCGCAAATTGTACTCCTATGAGTTTTGTACAATTTGCCAAAGGGTATTTATATGTTCTGTGGTGCTAAAGCCTTTTCGGAAACCGGCTTGTTCGGGAGGCTGGAAGTCGTCAAGTCTGCGCGTGAGACGATTCGTAATGACTCTCGAAAACAGCACGTAGACGCGGCTCAGAAGTGACATCACTGAACAGTTGTGGTCTGGTCGTCATAATGAAGTCAATCTCATTTTTTTCGAACAGTCGTGGCTCGACCAGGTCTACTTCCTGTAGGGCCGCTTCTGGAAAAACGAGTTCATCATAATGAGTCCCTCTTTCTCCATGAAGTCGGCTAACTGCAGGCCCCTTGGGTTCCGTTGCCCTATTCCAAATTTCCCTACTTTCAGTTCACCATTCTCTCTTGTGCCTAGTTTTGCATTTAAGTCTCCTATTAACACTGTATATTGGGTTTTGGAGAAATGTATGGCTCTAAAGATATCCTCATACATTTCCTCCACCTCCTCATCGGGGTGTGCCGAGGTTGGTGCGTAAACCTGTATGACCTTCAGCGAATACCGTTTGGTGATTCCGAGTATAAGGTACGCAACCCTCGTCGACACACTCTCAATCTTTACAACGTTGTACACGAGAGACTTGTGGACGATAAATCCGATACCTCCTTGGGACAGATGGTCGCCCTTCCGGTTATAAAGCAAGTTGCCGGATTCGAGGGTTACCGTTTCCTCCTCCTCTCTTCGGACTTCGGATAATCCTATAATATGCCAGCGTAACTTGTCTATCTCTTCTTCCAGCTCCACAATCTTCTTGTCAGTCCTCAGGGTGCGTGCGTTGTATGTTGCCAGGTCGAGTCGTCGTAGGTGTCAACCGAACCTCCACCGGAGATTCTTAGCACCCCCTGCCCCGTCATTACCATGGTCGCCACCGTAGCCAGGAATAGCAAGGCCGCCGGGGACTGGGGGCCGTCTCTTAGTAACTTTATCCATTTGGGGGGTAATTGCGATAGTTGTCACGCTTGGTGAGCGGGTTGGTAACCGCAGTTTTTTTATTGTGTTTTTGCTTTTATTAGGAAGAAGCTGCTGCGCATCTCCTGCCTTTTTTCCCTTTGTCGCCTTTTACGACACCCACGGGAAGATATGGGGTAGTGGATATTCTTAACCGCCACTACACAGTGTGGCGGTTAAGAATATCCACTGGCCAGTCAGCGTTGCCACACTATTATTCCATCAAAAAGGGGTTTCTTTACAATTAATAGTGTTAGAATATGTATCTCACCGTAAGTGTAAGAATATCCACTACCCTATATCGATCCTTGAGTGTCGTAAGATTCCACAAATGTAAACAAATCAGGAGATGGGCAGCAGCGTCTTCCATTCAACTCCGAGAAAATAAAAAAATAAACTTAGTCTGCCAAGCCGCCTGCCAATCGTGGCATCTATGGTAAATATTCCCCCTATTAGGCAATCTATGCGGGAGGCATGGGTTCATCAGTTAACTTTTGATATGCTATAAAGATGATAGTGGTGAAAAATATAATAACGCTGAATTCTTTTCATTTTAAAACCGAAGTGACAAGCGAACTTATAATCCGCGTGTTGATTATTGGCTACTGTAGCCCATGTACATCTGCAATCAACTTCAAACAAATAAGGTTACAGATGCGTTGTCACCTCAGCAGTCTCTTCCCAGACATTAGGTCTTTGTTTAATAAACAAAGTCAAGCACAAACTAATGTTTTTGTTGGTTCATGCATCACTCACAAACTCGTAGACATGTATGCTTACACGCACGCTCCCCACGTACGCACGCTTTCATACATGCACGCAAGCACACAAGTTAAGAACTATGAACTGAAACAGTGTCAACTCTATAAACGTTCTCAGGCAATGTTCTTGATTACTGCGATACTAACCTCGAGCTTAGTGCAGAAAACGCTATAATCTTTAAAAACGACATATGTTTCTGGTTAAATAAATATATTTGTATGTCCACTCTATTTCTATACACGTCTGTGGTTACAGGTATTTATGAGCTGCAATAACCAGACAGAGGTGAACCGTTGGGTTGTTTGCCTCTCTTATATAATGAAAAAACATCATAAAATAGTATACTTTATTGTATATTATCATAAAGCATAAGTAACAAAAACAGCAAACATTAAGATGTATTCTATGCATTCAGTATAAAAATAAGGAAATTCTTTTATCTCTAATTGGCTGTTTTATGTGACGAAACATACAAAGCTTTTATTTTCTTGGTGCAATGTTGTTTTATGTTAGGAAAATAAAGATCAACTGCCGATGAAAATGGCGTACATATAAAACTGAGCAAAAAACTGAAGTGTCCTGTTTACTGAGTATGATTCTACACAGGACAATGGGAAAAAAGACTAGAATCGTTGTTTTAGTTTTAAATTATTATAATAATATGTGACCATCGAAAGTTATCATTCTCGTACGTTTTTATATTCATACGTTTTTAATAAAAGAAGAGATATGAAATTTATATATTTTTCGAAAAACACTTTGTCTTAGATATCACTATAATCATCATTAGATACCTTTATAAAAGTCCACAATTTACAAAGACCTTCCCAATTGATTGCCTCACCGGGAGGATATTTAGCACAGTTGCCATGCTTGCAGGTGGGTTGGCAACCACAATTTTCTTTAATTATTTCGAGTTGGCATCTGAAATAAATAATCATATATGGATGTTGCCGTTGAGGCAGGTAAAATAAAGTACACATACGATTTTTTTATTTATTTACTTATCTAAAACTTTATTGTTCTAATCATAAAGGTAAGAAGTGGCGGACTTAATGCAAGTTAACATTCTCTGTCATGCGTTGACTATGGCGTGGTGAAAAATTAGTGGCAGGTGATCTAAGTATAATGAATAAAATTAGGTATAACATGTTTTAAAATAAGGCATGTAAATTACACAAATACATATGAATACAAATAAAATGCAATATAATCCATAAATAAAAATTATCCTTAGTATGTATACATACATACATACATATATATATATCTGAATAAAGATAGCAAGCACTACTAATTGACGTAATATAGACGAAGTTGATTAGAAAGATATTCCCGAACCAGAAGGCTCAGATGAAGTAAAAAAAAGGTAGATATTGCACCTAAAATAAAAAACTGTAACCAATTTTATAACTTTGAGTGAGTTAGAGACGTGTTGCATTTTACATTTTTTTAAATAAGTCCCTGAAAATTGAGATACAATACTACAAATATAAGAGTAATATGCGATGCGAATGCGAAAGTAAATCAGTCTGTTTTAATAAATTTCAACAATTTGATAATTTAAAAAGAGATGATGAATGTAAAAGGCGTCTGTAGATCATTTAAAAGTCTTCTTGATAGATCGTCCAGTGAGCGTGTAAGCATCGAGAAAAAATACAACATATGTGATGTTAAACATGTTTATTATAAAAATCGTATATAATTAGTTAAAATTATTAAATTAATTGGCTCAGGACCGTGCTTTGTGGCATTCTTTGGGGGAGGCCTATGTTCAGCAGTGGACTTGTGAAGGGCTGTAATGATGATGATGATGATGATGATTAAATTAATCTTCTATCGCCGTATCTTCACCTAATAAATAAATTAAATAAATCTGTGTCAATAAAATTTTGAGTTTTTAAGTAATTGATAATTTTTTTGAGGTTCGAGTTCCTGTTTTTGAGGCGTCTGACTCTTTGTTGTAAACATTTAATTTGAATCTTTTTCTTTTTTAATTAAGTTCCTGTTTTTTCAACTTTTTTCTCTTTTTTGACTCTTGGTCAACGTCTGCTTTAGGCTTATCCGGTAGGTCCTAGAACAAAACATACTACTTACTGACAAGTATTTCTGATGGTTAAAAAACGTAATTCTGCACTGTCTGGTTCTGACAACAACAGCCGCAGAAGATGTACCTGGCATTACAACGCTGTTGCTGTCCATGACCAAACTAGGCGAGACTGGTAAGTCCTACAACAAATACAATATTTGTTAATGAGGAACAAATACACTACATTTGACTTTAAAAAAGTATATTACGTTAGCTTACGCTGTCTGATACAACAACAGCTGCAGAAGATGTACTTGGTATTACTAATATATTGCTGTTACTGTCGATGTCCACACTTGGAAAGACTGATAAGTCCTCCAATAAATACAATATTCGTTATGGAATGTGGTTGTTACATCTGTCAAAAATGTTATGCGCCTGATTGCTACATACTTACAGGGACAAATGGAGAGGATATACTTGGCGATAATATATCATTAAGAACTATATTGGAAGGTGGAAATAGTTTCTGCAATACAAACAAAACTATAGAAAAATCTAAATACATAATTATAAACAAGAAGTTAATAACGAAAGATGTACTGCATAATGAGAAAATTGCAAATACACATAATTATTATTTAACATATACGAGAAGAAAAAAGGAACCCCTTATTTATTTGAAGTCTGTTAAAATTACCTTTTTTTGATATCCTGTTCTGAGAACTCGGAGAACTCGAAAGTCCACGTTTTGTGTCTTGCAAGTCAGTCTTATCAAAATGGTCTGAACAAACCACACTAGATGAGAATGCCTGCCATTGTAGTTCATTCCAGCTTAGTCTTATAGCAGCTACCCATTCAATTATTAAAATAAACTTTTTGCTGAGCTCGAGCCATCTATAACCGTAACTGAGCAGAACCTGGCAGACATAGTTCAGTATATCTTGCGCTCAAACATATTTGATGGCACTAAACTCGAACAGCTATGACGTGAGGCTATTCCGGCATCGGTTGAAAATAATACGGCGCCATAAGTTGCAAAACAACCCGGAAACGTGAATACTGCCGTCAATCCCCCAGTTTTTGTTGATTCAGAAACATACCAGGACACACAGGAACGGTCACCCAGTAACTAGAACTAGAGAAAGCGCCTTCCCCGCATAACTCTAAGCAAGTGTAATCGGGCTGTCGTGAGGGCTCTAAACCCAATACTGGTGACCTATTTAGAAACCAGCCGGAATCTTTGCGAGACGAACTATATATTTTTGGCGCCGCAATGGTAGTATGCCGTATTATTTGCGTCAAGCTCCCCATGGCTGGACGTGCTACTAGACAAAGTAGCGCCATCCTAGCCTTGAGAATAATAACTGAAGAACGTTTTGAAAAGGCTAGGGCTCTCATCCGCAGGCTGATATGCAATCAGGCAATAACAAGCCGAGGATTGTAAGCACTTTGCTGCGATGAATGTTGCGCCTTCTCTTCCAAGTGACCATGAAACTGCACGTCACTCGATATATTGACGCAAAAAGCCTTGAATCTGAGGAGATACGACAAAGCGGTTCTTTCGACGATTAAACTGGACTAGATTTAGTCGCCTCCAATCTGAGACTTTTTTCAGCTAAAACTCGATATCAGACACAAGTTTGTTCCGGTACTCGGCGACGTTTTCCCGAGAAATATTGGCATGACCGGTGTATAGAGCATCACCTGCGCTGTCTTCCGCATAGCAATGAATGTTACCGGTATACAACATATCATTGATATGCAGAAGAAACAGCGTCGGTGATTGCAAGAAACCTTGTGGAACATCAGCACTAATTGGCTTGTAAGCGGTGCATGCACCGTCTACAACGGCCTTGATGCTTCAATCTGCAAGAAAGCTGGTGTTCCAATTGTATTTCTCGGGAAGCCTATAGGAAGGGAATTTCGAAAGAAGCGCTTTGTGCCAAACCCGATCGAACGTCTTCGCTATGTCCAAACGAGCGGCCTGCTTACATACATCTATGAGCCAGGTATACTAGAAGGTCACCAACTGATCAACCCCGACAAAAACCGTATTGGCGATCTCTAATTAGCTGGTTATCCTCAAGATACCTCATGAGCTGCCAGTTTATAATGAATTCCATTATTTTGGCAAACAAGGAGGTGATAGCGATAGGCCTGTATTAAGACGGATCTGAGCCGTCGTTTTTTCGACACAAACGTCGACAAAAGCCGTCTTCCATGATTTTGGGTCTACGTCTATGGAGTAGGATTACCTGAAAAAATGCGTTAGAATCGGTACCAATTCCCGAGCACACGTCCTCAGCTCAATTGGGGGAAACGGCTCATTTGACTTGTGAATGTCCAAGGAGAGGAGCGCTGTGTGAACCGCACATCCGGTATGGAACACTCACACCGCGGGATGGTCCCCATCATCGAGAGTTAAGTTGGATGCAAAGAAGGAGCATAGCAGATCGGCTTTCTCTTTTGCGGTATGGGCCAGTGAATTGTCCTTTCTGTGCAGAGATGGAAGAGATGGCTGACAGAAGTTCCCTTGTACAGCCTTGGTGAGATGACAGAATGCACGGGTTCCCGTAGGAAGTTGACCCAGTTTTTCGCCAATTCCTTGGTCTTGGCAATGACTCTTTTGAAAGAGCTGGATGCAGAATTATGCTTCTTTTTTATGGCTTTGGTGTTTACATCCTGGGATTTTGATGCGTCAGCTCAGTCTCGGTAGCACCCCTGCTAAACCATGGCTGAGATCTATCTCCGAAGGGCACCACAGAGGAAGGAATGAAAAGTTCCATACCCTGCAGTGGTCAACTTCGTCTGCATTGAACTACAACATAAAAATACTGTAGATTTTTTACAGTGATCTTTGGACAATTTAGTTCAATTATCGAAAAACCACTACTGAGTTGTTGTTTGCTATTCGCTTAAAATTTTTGTTCGTTTTGGGTAAATGTATAAAATGGAATATACATATCATCTCGTGAGGCGTCATAAGAGGCGACAAAGGGAAATGAAACAGGAGATGGGCAGGATATTAACCCATACATGGTCTAGAAACCCTTCTACCAAGCGTGGCAAACATGGCAAATCAAACCTCATAAGGCGTCATAAGGCACTATAATTAGGGCATCCTATATTCACCAGCGGAATTTTTAAAAGGCTCTTGTGATGATAATGATTAATATTTGATCTGTACATTGTCTACTATTATATTGTTAAATTATTTCCTAATTGCAATATTAATTGAAAAACTAAATTAAGTTTCGTGTAGGTACAAGTAATTGCGATATTAATTAGGTTTGTGGATAATAGGCTTATAAATTGTGAACTCATATCGTGAGCATAATATGACTAAGTCCGATCTCATAATGAGCTTATTGTAACAAGAATTATTATAATTTGATTGTTGTTTCATTACATGAATACAAATCATAGATAAATCTCACACAGATAAAAAGAACATTTTCTTACAAGTATTCGTCTAATAAGAAACTCACTGAAATGAAAACATTTGATTAGATCATAAGTGAGTCAGTTTAGTCAAGGGAAATAATTTTTCGTTTAATATTGTAATAGTAACAATATTGTTGCAAATTCTGATAAGTTAAACATACTATATACAAACATATATTATATTACAGCTGGGTACATATTTTCTCAAGTTACTGAAAAATAAGTAACAATTCGTATTGAAAAAGCTATCAAGCGGAACTAAGTTACGAAGTCTCTTCCAGAAAACTGTCTGCCAGAAATAGAAAACTTGCAAATCTTAAGACCAAGTGTGGCAGCATCGTGTACGGGATACCTGATATTTTGAAAGAGATTGAGAGTTTCTATAGGCTGTACACATCATCGTAGGAGCCACACGTAAGTTTGAGTAACGATCTAAGAGCAAGTATTATCCGACACTATTACGAGACGTTAGTTTGAGCGGTATCAGAATGGCTATCCAGCTCCCTAAAACGGTGAGGTCCCAAGTGATGATTGAATTACAGCGGAGCATCTAAAATCGGGTGGAAAACTGGTACTTGAAATCCTTTAAAAACTCTTTAATTTCGTCCTTCATTATTATATAACAAAACTAGCTAGCATACCTGGGGAACACAGTTCTCAAATTTCCGTTAGATGCGATGCGATGAATTTGATTAGAATACAAAATTTATTATTAAATCGATTACAGCGCCAACTGTCGATTCCAGACTTTTTTTTTTTGATTTTTTGACACTTTTAACTTATGTTTGTTATAAACTAGGACACAATTCACCTAATGGTAAGTGGATACTGTGGCCCATAGACATCTAAATTTAACATTGATTAAGAATCAAAAGCAGGGTCTCGAACCCCGCCGGTACCAATTAAATTGTTAATTACAATGTTAAGTGGCTATTTTTTACATGTTCTGCGGTGAAAAATAACATCGTAAGGAAATCAACATGTCTGAGAAATTAAAAATATATATAAATACATTTCGAAGACATGTTAAGTCCACTTATACGCATTGGGGCAGCTCGGCGGACTTTTTCTAGCCCTAAAACCTATTTAAAAAAAGCGGAGGCTTTTTTCCATTAGTGGAACGTAGTAAGATAAGATAGGATAGTAAAAAGACAATAATTGCATACCTCGTTTTTAAAAAAAGGGTATCCGGTTCCCTACACTCACCATACGAAACACAATAGCATTAATCTGCTATTTCACGTTTCTGTGAGAGTGAGATGCTACCCCTGCAGAGCCGACCCCTTCATGCTACATGAGTATTTTGAGTGATTTTGGTCATGAGTTATTTTGGTCTATAAAAATATATTTTGTTAATGACTTGACTATGGCGACAAAAGCCTGATGTGTAATGTGCTGTACGTAATAAATTTAGCTTCAATGGACACTTAAGGGATTCTAGAACAGCTATAATCCATCACTAGTCGACTGAGTGAATAATATAACCTAAAACAGTCAAGTTGTTCAGAATTTATACGATTACTAGCAGATGCACTAACTATTATTATTAATTGTTAGGAATGGGGGTAAAATACTAAAGGAAAATAAGAAAGAAGAATTGAGGGTGGAAGTGAGAAGAAGATAAACAACTTTTATAATTATATTATGTGTCACAAGAAAATATATATTCTCAAATGGTTAAGTCAACCTTCCACATATTATATTATTATAAGTAATCACACTTTTATAAGTAAATATTGTTATTTCAATAGACTAGATACATGTGGTGTAATTTTTTGTACCTTCGTCTCTCAGACATAAGGTGCACTCTTTTAAATTTAATTAATATCCTATTAGTATTATATGAAAGACATACAATTTGTTTAAATTGTTACATATCTGATCTGCTTAATTACTCGACCAAAATTCTAATTACTGTTATTATTTGCAATCATAATACTCATGGCATAACATTAATATCTGTTTAGGTACGCATAATTGTTTTTTATCTGTTTTTGTTATCGATATTTAATTTAATTAATAAACAAAGTTCATTTTCTACAATTCAACATGTGCATTTATACTGAATATCCTACTCTGTACCCACTGTAGCTCTAATGATTTGTATGCAATACCATATGTCTTTCGATACAAAATTCAATAACATAAATAACAATGTATTATCAGTCTACTATCAAAATTGCCGCGTTTTGGGAACTAAATTAAATACTATTTACATGAACATATTGTCGCATATTTATTATGTTATAATAAATATGCGATACAGTGGTAGAGCCACGCGGCAGCTTTTGCTGTCGCACGGATGGGCCGGCTCGAACCGGGGTAGTACCACGACCTCACAGAAAACCAGCGTGAAGTAGAGTTTACCTCTGCGTTTCGCTTGGTGAGTGCAGGTGGCCGGAGGCCCTTTTTACTAGAAATGAGGCATTCCATGTTAGTCCTCACGGGTGACAACGCATCTACATTTTGATTTGTTACAGAGGATAGATGTAGATGTCAATGGGCCGCAGCAACCACTTACCATCAGGTGGACTGTGTGCTCGTTTGTCACCCTTATCCTATAAAAAAAAAATATTAACCGAGACTTGGTTACATGATTGCATTGTAAACAATGAATTTGTAGATTCCCGCTACAACGTGTTCCGTTGCGACCGAGATCGCGCTGTAACAAAGCGTCACGACGGTGGCGGGGTGTTGGTGGCTGTACTACGCTCGCTGCGTGCATTGCGCTGCGTGCCCGCACTCCCCGCTGCCCCCCTTGATATCCTACCCATCATAGATCATAATATTCTTATAGAATTTCGCATTGGTAAGTCTTATTATTTATTAAGCGCGAATTACATACCACCCGGTCTAGATTCTGATATATATTTTACTTATTTTAATAAACTACAAGAGATTATACAGTTAAATGGATATGATAAGTATTATTTAATTGGCGATTTCAATTTGCCTTGTCTTGACTGGTATCTAGATGGAACTCAAGCAAAACTTCTAGGTTTAAGCAATATTACGCCACCATATTCTCACTTAGTAAATTTCATATCTGTCATGAACTGTATACAAGTGAATATTTTTAAAAATAATATGAATAGGTTACTAGATTTATGCCTAACTAACGTACACAATAGTAAAATCTCTATTCCCACCTGACGTACATCATCATCCTTATTACCTCTTAATACCAATTGATCATAACTTATCCAAACCTATGCCAAGCAATCCATGTTTAAGATATTGTTATAAGAATGCTAATTATAAACAAATCAATAACGATATATTAGAAATTAATTGGTGTGAACTATTTCAAAATAAATCTGCCGAAGAAAGTGTTAACGTTTTCTATGAAAATATATTTAATTTTATACGTAAACGCGTTCCTAGAGGGATTCCAATTCAAAATTTCCAACGAAAAATAAATGCAATATAATCCATAAATAAAAATTATCCTTAGTATGTATACATACATACACACACACACACACACATATATATATATATATATATATATATATATATATATATATATATATATATATATATATATATATATATATACATAAATATATATATATATATATACATACATACATATATATATATATATATATATATAGAACCTTTCACGGTAAATGTTGCTCCAGTGAGAAGTTAGAACAAATATTGATCCACCTACTTTACGTATATACTCAGCTCTGCGTCGCGCAAAATAATATACTTTGATCAATCCTTGATGTGCGTGTGACGTCGGTGGATCTGTGGTTACTAATTTTCAACATACTCGTCAGCGATTTGACCAATATTTGTTGGTCCATCAACGGTCGAAAAAATCATACTGAATACGATTTCTTACATCCAGAATATATTTAACTTATATGCGATATTTACCTAAGCTAAGTGGATCCAGAGCCTAAACTGACATATAGGTACGCAAACACAAAGCGGCAACGTCGCGTTCTGCGTGTGACAGAGAACTATTTCGTTAGAGTAAGAACGTAAGAAATATGCGTTATCTGATACGTTGCGTTTGAGGATCAAACTGGCAAATTTGATTGCGGCAAGACGTTTGCGCGGGTTTTTGTTATCGCGTGAGTGGAGTAAATTTTCCAATCAGAAGATGATGGTGAGTATTTTATTATCTATATTTGATTATCTATTTAGAAACTCGATATTATGTAGGTATTATATTAATGAGTTAATCCGGATGTGATCCCGGCTCAAATGAAGGGGGGCGGAGTAAAGACCGCCTCAGTGGAAACGCACCCCCTCATCCATGATCGACACGTATGATAATAAATAGGTATTCACATAATAATACCTAAGGAGTTACCTAACTACCTAGTACCTACCTACCTACCTACCAGTTTTTTTACCACCAAAAGAGTTGTGATTGTGTTTAGGTAGGTTAAATAACTGTGCTGCCTGCCAGAAGCCGA